>JAJGRW010001056.1:318289-360789 GCA_025461045.1 Carex parvula | reverse complement strand
AGAGAATTAGAAAATTAAGAGATTATTTTTCTCTTACGTTTATGTTTTACCATGTAATTCTTGTATTCTTCAAGTTGGAGTGAATATGAAATTGTAAATGGAGATATTTATCCTTAAGCACTTAAATGTTTATAAAATATTTAGTTACTTATTTATTTAGGTAAAACTTGTCAAATGGATTTAGATTGCATCCTAAAAGAAGTATAGTTGCCAAACCTACAGGAGTACTGTTTAAATATGCTTAGAACCAAAATGTAGCAAAAACCTGAGGGACCAATATGGAATCTGGTTAAATAATATAAGAGGTTCAGATTTCATTGGTGATTAAATTAAACATTGCCCTTTTTAGGCCACCAAACTTGAAGTCCCTATCGAACTATAATTTTAATTTAAATTTCTGAATGGAACGATGACCTAAACTTCAAAATAATTGTCAAATCAATCAGATTGCTTCGTACCAAAAACATGCACATCTAGAAGAAGCTCGACTGCCTCATTTGTCTTTATAAAGTACTTAGATTATAGTTCTTTTTATAGAAAGACACTATTTTGAGATGGATTTACATCACTTATCACTTATATGAGAAAAATATTCAGAGCAGGAAATTTTGGTGTTGCAATCTGTGTATGGGTTTAATACGGGAAATTTACTTCTCTGACAAATTAAAAAAAGAGCTTGAATTTCTCCGTAGTGTCAAAGTTTAGGCAAAATTAGGCTGTTAATTTTGAAAAAAACTAGGTTTACATTTCAACTTTCTATGTGGATCTCATTCAACAATACACTTCTCTTTCAAAGCTAATCAAATCATGTGGGTCCTTGTGTTGATTTGAGCAAACTGAATGGTGTCTGCTTCTTCTATTGTGAACACGAACTTGTCAATATTAGATAACTAATTTAAAAGTACATTTTGTCTTTTCCTTCCGTTGCGTCCTTATAATTCATTAGTTTTTGCTGACTCCTTAAGTTGTATAAAAGTATTTACATATATACACTTATAATTTATTTTTTTTATTTTTATTTTTTCAATTTAACCAGAATCTAAACTCTGAAATCTACCTTTTTGAATTTCAGGAACAAGATCAACATAGTAAAAGCTGGTGCACTTGTACCAATCATCGATCTCCTACAATCCGAAAACCAAAACCTCCAAGAAAATGCCACAGCTGCCATCCTAACCCTAACAGCATGCTCTGCGAACAAACCAACAATCTGCTCCTCTGGCATAATCCCGCTACTTGTCTCCATCCTCTCCCATGCGACAAATCACCAGGCCAAGATAGACTCCCTCATGGCACTCCACAATCTCTCTACCTTACCTGATTCTCTCCCAACCATCGTCTCATCAAATCCGATCCCTTCTTTAGTTTCTCTCTTAAAAACCGTGCGAAAATCTTCGAAAACCGCCGAAAAATGCATGGCATTGTTAGAACCTTTGCTGGGTTTTGAGGATGGCCGAAATGCTCTGACAGCTGAACCAGGTGGCGTGTTATCTGTGGTTGAGCTTCTAGAAGAAGGATCACCTGCAATTAAGGAATTTGCAGTTTGTGCACTTTTTACAATGTGTGAGAGTGACAGAGAAAGATATAGAGAGGTCATTTTGAAAGAAGGCGCGATACCGGGTTTATTGGAGTTGTCAATTAAAGGTACCACAGCCAAATCTAGGTCAAAGGCACGTGCTTTACTTCATTTGCTTAGAAAATCATCGTGTCCTCGGCCTGAAATGGAGCCCGCTGCTTTAGAAAACATTGTGAGTGATATCGTGTTGCGGGTTGATGGTGGGGACCGCGCAGGGAAGGCAAAGAAGATGCTTGCTGAGATGGTGCAGGTTAGCATGGAACAGAGCCTGCGGCACATGCAACAGAGGGCTCTTATGTGTACATCTAATCCATCCAAATGATTTATATTTCATAGGATAGAATAGTTTTATGAAGAAGGAAGAATAAAGTAGTAGGATTTGCCAGTCCAGGCCATGAGGTAACAAGTGACTGGTTAACTGTCTATAGTTTCATAGACCTACATTTCGAGCATTTTAAATTTAAATTCCAATGTTTTGCTCTGTTGTTATAGTTGTCAGGTCGTTTTTTTGTATCATAAATTAAACAACGGTTTCTTTTCAGTAGTTTGCTCTTCCTTTCTTGATACTGTAACATTTCTCAGGGGAGGAAAGAGGTAGATATGTAAATAACGGTATTACTTTTTTCAAATTAAAATTAAAGGAATATAGTTTGCAATGAAGATAGAAATTGGTTTCCTCTCTTGTATGGGGGAAATATCTACAAGAATAAGAAGATTTGTTAGGAATAAATTGCATGATGATACCAATATTTAGGCAAGGAAAATTCAGTTGTATCACTGGTGCTTGAACTCTGTTATTCTGTGAGAACTTAAATTAGTTAATTACAATTAACATAACCTTTTCAGAAGTAATATTTCAAAAAAATTACACAAGAGGGCAAAACAGCAACCCAAGTTTTCAAAATAATTTCTTTAATTTTTTTTCTATGGGCCGAGCCCAAAATCATATCTCAGATTCAATTACTTGTTCCTTTTCTTTCAAATTCCTATTTTATTCTCGACCCAGAACTTAACCAGGCCCATATAATATTTTAAAATTAAGATAATTTTTGGGGACTGGATACAAAGTAACTAATTATTAACGCCAACGTTGGCAAAGGATGCTCACACAAATATTTAAGGCTAAATAGGAGTAGTTTGGCGTGTGGCAAGCTTAGGATGAATCAAATTCATCGTTTCAAACTTTCAATATCGCTGCTGCACGGAAGGACACACAGGCAATCCATGCCGATAATGATTCGGTGTTTTTTTTGTAAATTGTGCTTCCTTCAACAAAATATAGATGAGAGATTCATGCAAATAACATGTGAGATCCACGAAAGAAGGATTATTTAAGAGCTCATGAATAGACAATAATAAACTTCTGAAAATTTATGCTAGATATATGGTAGTGAAAGTAAGTTATTATTAAGCTCTTAAAATCAACAAGAAAATTTATTGTGCAATAAATATTTAAACAAAAGTTTCAAAAAATTAATTAATTAATTATGAGATATTGGAGAATTATTGAAATAAGAAAAACACTACTGAAATGTATGGACTCCACAAATATCAAATCCACGAAAGAAAGATTATTTAAGTGCTCATGAATAGACAATGATAAACTTCTAGAGCAAACTTCTGAACATGTATGTTAGATAAATGGCAGTGAAAAGTAAGATATTGGAGGATTATTGAAATAAGAAAAACACTATTGAAATGTATTTACTGCACAAATATCACACTACAAAATGAGGTTTCAAATCTGTCATTTTTTATTCTTACACTATGATCGAAAAAAACAGTTTCATTTCAAATTTTTGATTGAATAATTCATATCATGAAAGGTAATGATTTCATTTTAAGTGAAAATGACATTTTTATCCTTATGCTTAGTATGTTATTGTATTTTAAAATGATGATATTTTAAACTTAAAAGTCTGAGATTTCAATATTTATTTCTAATACATACTAACTTCTTGTAACTTAAAATATTATTTCAATTAGCTGCCAACATGTTAAAAAAATTCTGAGAATTTATTGTGGGGCAAGACGAGCTAAGTTCAATTCACATGCTTAATAACAAGTAAAAAGAAAATAATAAGGATATGTCAAACATATAAAACCTAACAAGGAACAACCACGGTAGCAATGTAAAACCAAAGATAATTAATATTCAATCACTAGTATTCAAATAATAAGGAAATCAGACCAAAGAAACTATAGTACACTATCATTAAGAGAACATGAACCCTCTAGTCGAATTCAATATCTCTTTTACAACCATTTATACGACTGATACGGTCTGGTACCAATACCTACTCGGGTATAAAACTCACTTTACGAAATTATTGTATAAATTTATTTGTTAATTATTAGTTCTTGTTCATAAATTTTATTGTATTATTAATACAGAATTACTGAGTTTTGACCATAGAATTAAAGCATTTTATGATAATCATCTGAAATTTGCAACCTGAAAGTCTTATTAATAATTGATCTGAAATTTTATTGCATTGTGTCTACAGATATAAGGCATGATGCCTACATAACTTCTGCACTGTAATTATAGAGTTATTGCATAATATGTATAGAAATTGCAACCTCAAACCATTATTGTTTTAATCTGAAATTTTATTGCATTGTGCATACAAATTTTATTTGAAATTCTATTTGCCTTGTTCATATAGAGTTATTGCCTTACATATATAGAAATTGCAACCTCAAACTATTATTAATTCTTTATTTGAAATTTTATCTCAAGTGATAAATTGTGGAATACCATTCTCTTTGATTTTCAGCAATGTCCAAAGCAGAATAACTCACGTGATTGAGCTATTTTTGTCTTGCGATTTGTGTACAACATAATAACTGAGACTAAAATAGATTTCTGCCAGATTACTTTTTACAAGGAACATCACGGAGAAAGGTTTATTCTGACAATGAGACTTCTGTCTCATCCTCAAAATAAACTATAAAGGGTTCGGAAGTAGAATTGTTGTCAAATTCAATTTGTTTTTTTTGTTTGTTATGTTTCTTGGAAAACTTGTTTGGTATGTTAGATCAGAGTTATGGTGATATGTTTAGGTTTTTTTTTTACAATAAAAATTAGAGATTGCAATTTTCTCTGAATTTCTCTTATTTCTCTTTGACTCAGGGATCTGATTCTCTTGATCCTTCTGATTTTGTTTCTATGACATTCCAGATCCTCTCAATCTGTATTGGAGTATATCTCTGTCGAATCAATTGAACCAATTCCTCATCGTCCGAGGATGACGAGGAATTGTTCTTCTATGTTATTCCAGATCCTCTCGATCTAAATCTAGTTCCTCGTCGTCCAAATCATCCGGCTTTAATTCTTCATATAATGGATTACCAAAATTTAGTATTACTGCCGGCTTTATTTCTTCATCAGAATTATGGTAATTTGTTCACAGAGGTATGGCAATTTGTTTACAGAATTGTGGCAATGTGTTCTCAGAATAAGATAACATTTGTTTTTTATATTGTGAAATTTGTACCAAATTTTTGACAACTGAAAATAGTATATAATTTTCAAATCTAAACAAATTATAATTCAATTTAGAATTTTATGGCGATGTGGTATGACATTACTTGTTAAAATTGCAGAATAAAAAACATACAATATCTAAAATTATATTTATTGTATCCGTCACAACAACAACAAAAATCGAACTTGCAAAATTGGTTTACCGAATTAGTATCATCACCTTACATAATTATGTGCTCCGGTTTACAGAAGTATTGATAAAAAACTGATAAAAAAATTAAAAAAGTTTCTTAAAAAATTTCGATTCTTTAAAAACAAACAAAAAATTCTTAAAGCATAAGAGACAATTTTTAGGTTTACAAAATTATTCGAAAAAGTTTACAGAATAAAAGACATTTGTATACCGAATTATCCTATAGTGTTTACATAATTACAAAGCTCTTAAAGTACCTTCGAAATGTCATCGTCTTCTTCCTCAAAGCCTTTATTTCCAAACAAGTTGGGATATGCTAGATATGAAACCCAACCAGAATCAGAAACACAAGGACTTCCCAGGAGGTCACCCATCCTAGTAATACTCCTGCCCAATTCGTGAGGGTTTTATTTTTATAAAGATGCTGTTTTTTTACCGCTTTCTCGCCAACCCTATTACAAACCCTCCTCCTTTTTACCTTCGAAATGTAGAACTAAAAAAAATTAAAAAATTAAAAAAATATTTCTATATTTTTTTTTCTGTTTACAGAATTTAAGGCAAATATATATAGAATTTAAAAGTGGTACTAGTTCGTTGATGATTTTCAAAACTCGTTAGATACCTTCTAGAAGGTGGTCCCAGTGTGGTTCCGATCAAAGTGGTCCTAGTGGTCCTAGTGGTCTAAGTGGTAACTGTCAATTCCGTTACATTGGCGATTTTAAGGAAGACCACACTCTTTCATGAGAGACCACGCGGATATCTAACGGTTTTTGAAGAATCGCTACTAGTTATGCATCCATCGTATAGGTTTATCGTATTACGTCAAGAGGTTTATCGAATTTGCTGAATTAGTTTACAGGAACGTTGCAGTTATATCCTGAGATTTTCCAGAGTTTGGGGTCCGGGAACTGTTAGCAGCTTCCACTGAACATTTAGACATATATAATGTCTAATTTGACCATCTATTTTTATAAATCAAATACAGTAAATATCAAAATTAAACTGTTCATATTTGATATTTGGTTGTTTTGTAATAATTACAAGTGTAAGACTATCGGTGAGTAAATTTTAAAGAATTTCTATGAAAATTATCATAATTTATGAAAATAAAAAAGTAAATTTCTAATTAAAAATAATAGTATATATAATTACCGCTGGTGATAACTGGAGAAGGCCGATTTCTAATTGAAAATCAAGTTCTTTACAGAGCTGATGCAAACTGCAACAATTCTGTAAATAGCGAACCGGCCCGCTACAGTTTATATCCTGCTACTTTTGTGATTACAAATGTACAAGTAGATTGGCAAAAACGTGTCGTGTCGTGCCGTACCGTGACTAAAGTGTCAAGGGGTGGTCACAACACGTGAATGGTCACGCCGTGCTTAAACGTGCTGTGACCATACGTGACTCGCGTGACCATTTAATCATAATTTAGGTTAGTTTATTCAAGATTCACCATTAAATCAATATCTAATGGTCCTAATTATACGTGATTCGCGTGACTACGTGCCGTACCGTGCCGTGCTAAAGTTTCAAAAGATAGGCACGACACGCAAATAGTCACGACACGGGACACGTGAGTCACGGCACGTAACTGACACGCGTGCCGTACAGTTCCGTGACGGAACCAGCTCTGCCTTATCATTTTACCCACTCTATTTACAAGGATCTCTTCATAAGTTTGATTTTCAGTACAGAGCTGATACTTGCCTTATCAAGATGCCAATTAACATATATAACCTTTTAAAATCGCCATATCTAGGCCAATTACAATAAATCTTTGAACTCTATTATTCTGTGAGAACTTAAATTAGATTAATTACAATTAACATAACCTTTTCAGAAGTTATATTTTAAAAAAATTACACAAGAATATATGTTGAACATAACCTTTTAATCACGTGTGTTTAACAAACCTCTGATTCTGCCACCTGACGATAACACAGAGTATTAATGTCAATTTGTGTTTATCGATGCAATTACCTTATAATTTACCAAGAAGAAAAATATTATAAATAATTCAGTCTCATTCACCTAGTTTCCACAGCATAAGCATTTATTAGCCATGATTAATGATAAAGACATGCCCAAAAATCTATGTAATAAAAGTATATCAAGAAGACTATACAATCGAACCTCATTTATATAACCAAACCTCATGATTTTGAGAACGGAGTAGGTCCGATGGACATCGGACCTACTTTTAGGTTCAACGAGCATGATGACCGTTCGATCTAATTTAAGATTTGTGTGCACGATGAAACAGATAAGCACGGAGTTTAAAGTGTTCTGCACGAATCTTAAAGCAAATCAACGGTGATTAAACCCATCGGACCTACTCTCAAGTGCATGATTTTATGCTTGGAGATACCAAATAGGCAACTATTATCTCATTTATATATGCATGGTGCTGCCGAATTAAAGATTGATTGTTGCTCATTTCTTAATGTTAATTTTTTAAAAGATCTGTCAAAATTTATATTCACAAAGTCGACATAATAATATTTATCAATTTGTGTAAGAGAAAAAAAAGTGAAGAAGAAAAGACATAATGAGACGGCACGATTAAGATGCTCCGATTAGCATTATAGATGGTTTATAATGGAGTTGGCTACGGTGCTATGCATAGCATAGAGAGTCTCCGTGCTACGGCTCAATATTTGAGTTTTTAAAATCCTAACTGTCGATTCAAACCGTTCAACATGATCTCCATATGAATATGTACATGCAAACTAAATTTTATATTTTTTAGAATTTTTTTACTATTCTTTTAGATAGGTAGAAAAACACTTGATCTGAATGGTACAGAATTTTCAGATCAAGTGATTTTCTACCTATCTAAAAAAAATAGTAAAAAAATTTAAAAAAATGTAAAATTTAGTTTACAAGTACATATTCATATGAAGATCATGTTGAACAGTTCGGATCGACCGTTAGAATTTTGAAAACTCAAATATTGAGCCATAACACGGAGGTCCTATATACTATGCACAGCATATTAGCAATTTCCGTTTATAATGCTTGCGAGCATTACAAAGCTTTCGCTTTGACAATCTCACACTTACTAGCACTATAAGCTGGTAGAACCTCTTATCGTCCAATTACTTCTTCCTTTTCTTTTGAGTTCCTATTTAATTCTCGACAAAGAACTTAACCAGGCCCATACAATTTTCTTTTTACTCTCGGCCTTTTTTCTAAAGCTTCATCTCTTGAACACATTTTACGGTTTCGTTATATTGTGGGTCTATTAGGTGTTTCATAGGCCAACCTTCACTCAAAGAGATGTGCGGCCTTTGTTGAATCATAGTTTCTATAAAAGTTTGAATTCATAAAAATTGAAACTATAGAGTCTCAATTAATATAATATAGAGTCTCAATTAATAAAAGTTGGAGTTTAAACGAAAGATGATATCATTGGAAATATAATATTGTATGTTTTGCTCATAAAAACAATTATTAGTTGGTCTGGAATATTCTCTAAAACAACACAAACATAGAAAATATCATCTGAATGATCATCATAATATATTGATTTTGTATGTTAAATAATATAATTATTATATAATAGAGGTATCAATGAATGTTATACGGATTGAATAGAGGTATATGAGTAGAACTAGGGTGCTATTAAGTTCACCAAGTCCTTTTGTGAACTCAACCCTAAAATCTATCGGATTGGCTTCAAACGAAGAATCTGAACAGTTGAAACTCTTCTACCTTACGAGTGATGCATCTACATGCAAAAATTTTAAATTTTGAAATTAATTTTGTATAAAGTCAAGCAGTCAAAACTAAAAGGTTTATATATTAATTTTAATGCATTCATTTTTTGAACGTCTATTGACCACTTGACTTCATACAAAATTAATTTCAAAATTTAAAATTTTTGCATGTAGATGCATCACTCGTAAAGTAGAAGTGTTTCAACGGTTTGAATTATTCGTTTGAAGCCAATTCGATAGATTTTAGAGTTGAGTTCACAAAGGAGTTTGATGAACTTAAGAACACCCTAGTTCTACTCTACGTACTCATTAAGATTATCATATAACGGATGGATTACAAATATTTATAAATTAAAACTATATTATATAGAATATATTCTAATAAATATCATACCAGTAAATATAATAGTTTTAACTACAATATGTGCATAATATCATAATATATAATAAAATAAATTATCGATTAATTTGTTAACTAAACAATATGTAATGAATATTGTACAAAATAAATATTCTCACATTAAAGGTTAGTAGATAAATTAAATTGATTAAAAAATATATACATGATTTTTACGTAGATTACCGGATAAGAATTTGCAATAAAACTATATTCATCCGATGAAACTAATGATATATTTTTCTTTATTATGTATCCTTTTATATGATAAGCAATAAAACTATTCTTATTCGTAACTTGTAAATACGATATGCATATACTTTGAGAGAATATAAATATTTTATCGACTGTTTATTATCAGGAATATTTCCTTTGTTTTTTATTCTAAATTTGTTTTTATTCCATGAAACTAATGATATTTTTTCTTTATTATGTATCCTTTTATATGCCAACCTCTCTATATATATAGAGTCTGGCTAATATGCTACATGTAGCATAGAGGGTCTTTGTGCAACGGCTTAATATTTGAGTTTTCAAAATTCTAACGGTCGATCCGAACTGTTCAACATAATTTTCATATGAATATGTACTTGCAAATCAAATTTTACATTTTTAGAATTTTTTTACTATTTTTTTAGATAGGTAGAAAATCATCGTCGAGGACCGTTATTAATTACTCCGTGCTTATTCCCAGTCAAGTATACATCTAACTATAAATTATGTATAATTGTTCGTTAAAATTTAATTGTATAAAGATTTATATTTGTTTGGATCGGTATTTATAAATAAAAATTTAACGGTGTGGCACATTTTTTAGTGGATAAGATGATTAAAAAAAACATAAATATTTCGGATTATAGTTAGCACCGATCAGATAAGTTTATGATTCAATTTTATTTTATTTTTTTATAACCTATAATTCGATTTGACATGCACATAAGCATCTTATTCATAAAACCAAACAAGTCAATTTTATGTATTAGGACTAATCTTTTGACTAAGTATTGGATACCAATCAAACATATATGTGGATAATATTAGTGCCGCGTTAAATTAAATTCAACTACAATATGTCATCCAATCATCACTGCCTCAAGTTTTGGATTATTCAACTGAAAATGATTTGCCATTCTGCCATTTCAGATCCAACAAACCAGGAGCAGAGGCATACTTCAAATTAAGATCCAGACCATTCGATTGAGACCGAGCTGGTATAAAGTGCACCCTGACCCTTGAGATATTTAATTTGACCATTCTTATAACCATTTATACCATTCGATCAAATCCAACGGTTCAGTTTCCTACTACAATCTTAGCAAGTAAACTACAAAAAATGCGCAGTTGACATGAACTCCGTGCTAAATGTGCAGAGATTTTAACAGATCAGTTTTGGTTCCATGTAGCTCACGAACTATAGAATCAAAACAGCGTTGCATATTGTTTATGCGCTGCATGAAGCCAAAACTACTCTGTTAAAATCTTCACCCGTGCTAAATCATTCCGATCTCATTCCCCGTGCTGCCGTGCAGAGGATACGGATTCATTAGCAATTACCATCCCACCTCTCTTTTTGAAAAATTCTTGGTAGTGGCTACCAAGCTTACCATCCCACCTCTCTCTCTCTCTCTCTCTCTCTCTTCCCCCCATCAATGGCTTCCTTGAGAGGAAATCCCTTGCTTTCTACTATGTTCTCTCTCTACCTCTTCTCTTTCCTATCCATGTCTACTTCAACAGACACCATCACCTCCAACTCATCTCTCTCTGGCACCAATCAAAAACTCATCTCTGCTCAAAAACAGTTTGCACTTGGTTTCTACCAGCCTCCCAATTCCTCCTACTGGTACATATCCATCTGGTACAACACCATCTCCCAGCAAACACCTGTCTTCATAGCCAACCGAAATGCACCGCTCACTGACCCCGCCACGGCCCGGCTCACTATTGGTTCCGATGGAAACTTAGTCTTGCTTAACGGGTCTAAAACTGAAGTATGGTCCACTAATATTACTGGTATAAACCCGTTAAACAAAACCGAAGCAGTGTTGAATGATAGTGGAAACCTCATTTTGAGATATGTGTCGAATACATCTAATGTATTGTGGGAAAGTGTCGACAACCCAACCGACACGTGGTTACCGGGCGGTAAATTGGGTCTCAATAAAACAACTGGTATTAGCCAAAGGTTAATTTCTTGGAAGAATTCAGCTGACCCGGCTGAAGGTATATACTCTTTATTATTAGACCCAAATGGTGCCAGTCAATTTTTCATACAGTGGAAAAAGGTTACACAATACTGGACCAGTGGTATCTGGACCCAGAATTATTTTTTTTATCGACATGACTGAGAATTACAGATACAATTTCACTTATGTGAGCAATAACGAGGAGAATTACTTCATCTACTCGGTAAAACCTGATTCTGGTGCGATATCGAGATTTATAATAGATTATACTGGCCAAATCAAACAACTAAATTGGATTGACACATCAAAACAGTGGATTCTGTTGTGGGCTCAGCCGAGGCAGATTTGTGAGATCTACGTACATTGTGGGCCCTACGGTAGTTGCAATGGGAACAAATTGCCGTATTGTAATTGTTTACATGGGTTTTCACAAAAATCTAAGACTGATTACAGTTTGGGGGATTATAGTGGTGGGTGTGTGAGAAATACCGAATTACAATGCGAAAGCGGCAATCTGACCAAGGTACAACAAGATAAGTTCTATGTTTTATATAACATGAAATACCCTGACAATTCACGAAGTATAAAAGTTAATAGTGCACAAGAGTGCGAATCGGCTTGTTTGAAATATTGGACCTGTTCCGCTTATTCGTACCATAGCAGGTGCAATTTGTGGTACGGGAGTTTGTTGAATCTCCAAGATGAATATAGTGGAAGCGGTGCTGGTACGCTTTATCTCAGGTTGGCTGCATCAGAATTTACTGCGAGTAAAAGTCACATGGGTTTATTTATTGGTGTAGTTATAGGTGGCGTAATTGCCGTGCTTTTTTGTATCATAGTTGTTTTGGTTGTAATAAAGAGAAAGAGAGATCAGAGGAGAGCTCGATTGTTAAAGGAGTCAAAAGGTACCTTAATTGCATTTCGGTATGATGATTTGCAATTTGTTAGTAAGAACTTCTCTGAGAAATTGGGTGGAGGAGCCTTCGGTTCGGTTTATAAGGGGTATTTACCTGATTCAACTGCTATTGCTATTAAACAACTCGATGGTTTTCACCAAGGTGAGAAGCAATTTCGGGCTGAGGTCAGCACTATCGGTATGATCCAGCATGTTAACCTAGTTCGTCTCATCGGGTTTTGTTCTGAAGCCTCTCATAGGCTACTGGTTTATGAGTACATGCCTAAGAGCTCTCTTGATGTGCAATTATTTAATTGCAGAGATATGATACTAAATTGGAGCACTCGGTACCAAATCGCGCTTGGTACGGCAAGAGGGTTAGCATACCTACATGAAAAATGTCGGGATTGCATCATTCATTGTGACATTAAACCCGAGAACATTCTCTTGAATGACAGTTTGGTACCAAAAGTTGCCGATTTTGGATTATCGAAGCTTTTAGGTCGGGATTTTAGTAGGGTTTTGACGACCATGAGAGGCACCAGAGGTTACCTAGCTCCAGAGTGGATAACAGGTGTACCGATTACTCCTAAAGCTGATGTTTATAGCTATGGCAAGATGCTTTTCGAGCTAATATCTGGCCATAGAAACAACTCTGATCAATGGAATAGCTGTTCATCGGGTTCGGATTTCTTCCCTACTTTTGCTGCTAGAAAACTAATTGAGGGCGATGTTCGGACACTTTTGGATCAAAAATTGAATGGAGATGCACCGATTGAAGAGATTGAAACAGCATGTAAGGTGGCATGCTGGTGCATACAAGATGACGAGACCGCTAGGCCGACAATGGGACAAGTGGTGCAAATTTTAGAAGGCATTTTGGAGGTCAACACACCACCAATGCCGATGTCACTTAGGGTTATGGGGGAGAGCCCTGATTATATCAATTTCTTCTCAGATATTTTTATTCTGGTATGTCTTTGAAGACCCGAAGAATCACCTCAACTACCAGTGCATCTAGTCCACTAATTAAGAACTCGGGCTGAATTCGTCTAATTTATATTGTTTAAGTTTTAAAGTTGTACTGTGATTGCTTGCATTATATGTATATTTATTGAAAATGATTATTTAGATATCAATTAGTGATTTAAATTGTAGAGAGTGAATGAGAGGATTTTGTTTATTATGTAGTTGTATAATGGCAAAAAGAAGCCCTATGGTTTTCATAATAAATATTTTCTAAATCTTTACATGGTAAGCTGAAGCTTAATCCCATAACAAACCACACTGATATTTTGGTAAGATGTTCAGAAAAGAAAAAAAAATCTAACACGACAAATGGTTTTATTTTTTCTGATTAAAGCAAAAACATGGCAATATTCTGGAAAAATAGTTGTATGGAATCAAAGGTCGAGAAGAGGTTCAAAACGTTGTAAAATAAGGCAGCAGCCCAATTTGTTTGTAAAACTTGTTTTAGTTTCGGCCCGAAAAGGCCCATCATCTGAAAAATTTAAGGCCTTGTTTAGATCAGGATATGTTGGAATATTTTCGGCAATTTTTGAGCCCAAGGATATTTGTTTTTTTTTCAGGGTGTATTTTTAATTTTATTAAAGAATCTCATACATTCCGATATTTTTAGATGTTATTTTTGATAATTGAACACGCGTCTCTCAGACTGCACTAAATCATTAACTGGTATTCTGCCCAACAAATATATTTTACATCCTTACAAATCAAAGAAGAGAATTAACTGGTGCGGTATAGCTTCTATGCGTTTTAATCAACCCTCTTAATCAAAGTATTTTTTTAATTTTCTATCTTGGACCCTAAATTGATTTGATATTTTATTGATTTGTCAATAATATGAATTTTCCTGTTTATGATTGAATTTTTATAACAATTTGTTTCAATTATTTATTTAGATTGAAGTATTTTGACTTGTGGCATTGTTTTTCATATGAAATTTTCAGTTGTGTGTTTAAAATATCGATAGTTGCATACCTTAATCAGTCTTGTACCGGTACATTGTTCCAGTTTTGCATGTATGGTATGGAGCTGCCCTTATGTAAGATTGTTTATTGTTCTGTTTTTCTTTCTACTATTATTATATTCAGTGTTTTTAAATGAAAATATTGTTCATACATGCAGAAGGTTATTGCATACCGCATATGCAAATTTTAATGCAAAAGTGCGTGTGTGTGTGTATGAGCTAACTTTGCTTTGGGAATTAAAGAGAGTGTTTTACTTCACGCTCATATCTTCATTTTCAAAATTTAAATAGTCGATTCGAAAAACATGATCTTCATATTAAAATGTGCTTGGAGACCAAAGTTTACATTTTTTGGAAATATTTTACTATTTTTTTAGAATTCTTAGAAATCACAGCTTTTCATTGAATAAAAAAATAATAAAAAATTCAGAAAAGCTTTTCAATGAATAAATGTATAACACAAAAGTATTCTAACCTAATGGCTTGTGCGACATTTACCTTGAGAATAGATGGGCATTATTATTTCATATCTATCTACTTTGAGGCTTTGAGGTTTCAATTCAATTTAAAATCATTCTAATTTTACACGCTATTCTTTTTTTATTCGCAACCAATCTGATTTGCAAATCCGGTCTTTCATGAGAGAACCAAGCACATCGGATAGATTTTCACTTCGTAAAAAAACAGGTTGCTTCAAAAGATTTGCTAGTACGATCCATATGCTCAAAGGATCAGCTTGCAGATCTTTTAACAAAGGGACTTCCAGCTCCTCGGCTGTCTCTGTTGCGTTCCAAGTTTCACATTTGCAAGGCTCCTGTATCTTGATATCCCTTTGTGAGCATCAGAGACTTTGATGCGCTTTAAGATTTGTGCACGCTCTGTTATGAATTTCGTGAGCACGAATTTTAAAACACATTGAATAATCCATTTCCATATATTTTATCTTTAAAAAAGTTCTATATTTTCTGGGTCGAGCATGATTGCCTAATGGGCCTAAAGGGCCTAATGGGCCAGTTGAGCTCACCAGTTCTGTTCACCTGAGAAAGCAGATTCGGAATCGGTTTTGATCGAATCGCAGCTGCGTCTTTCACAAAATGAGCAAACCACAACAGAAATTATTTTTTTAAAAGTTACAGAACCATAATAGAAGTTGCAGTGCCGTACCTGTTCCTGTCGGCCTTATCACCATTATATATTTTAGTTCCTTTGGTACTGGTTACATTATTAGAGGAAATGCTTCTAATTCGAATCCATAGATGATGCTTCTAGTTCCTCATAAAAATTTATACTTCAGTTAATTTTTAAAGTTTACACCTAAACCGCCTTATCAACATTTTCATTCATCTTATTTGTATTTATTATGATGACAGAGTTATTATTTCTCATAATTTCTCTCCTCAATTAAAGGATAATATATGTTTGTATTTCTTCATAATTATTTTTGTTATTTATTGTATAATCTTGTAAGAGTTCTAAAAATATTTGTTTATGTCAAAAAAATTACTTTTCTCTCAATTTTCTTTCATATAAATTATCTGTAAAAATTCAATTTATTATGATAGATATCATTCCTATCGAAGCGTAATCCGAATGATATTTTTATTTCTTATATATTTGTTTTTTTATAGAACCTAAAGAGTATTTTAGCATTTTCGATTGACACAATTGAAAGATAATTTTTCAGGTTTGGATAAAATTGACAACTTTGTTTATGAAGAATTTTCTTTTATAATAAAAATGTAGTCAAGCCTTTTAACTTTAAATATTAAAAATAATTTTTTATAATTAAATTTTAAACCAACGGCTAGTTCTTGTTTATGAAGAATTTGTAAAGAGTCTACATGTTAAAAAATAAAAAAAAAAGGCATAATCGGTTATATACCCATCAAAACTTTTGAATTTGGATATTTGCCCATATCCTATTCAAAATTTACCTCAAATTTGAATAGGATATGGGCAAATATCCAAATTCAAAAGTTTTGATGGGTATATAACCGATTCCCCCTAAAAAAAAAATCAAGTACCATATAAACAAACTCAAGCGTGCAAAACTTAGAAAAAATGTTGAATCTTATTTTAACTTGATATCTAATTTGGATAGCTATACTTGATTTGTTATCATAAGAATGTAATTAATACAAACTGGGCCCTTACATTAATGAATTTGTATCCTCTGCATTGACTTAAAAGGGAATCTTTTGAGTTAATGAATCTCAACCGTACGATCTATTTTAAGATTCGTACATATTAGATCCGCACTAATATTGAAAGATCCCCTATGTTATAAGCAGGAGTCAGATTGTCTCTGTTTAAAATCAGACAGTTGATATTCATTAATGCAGAGGATACGCATTCTACATTAGCTACCAAATAAATTCATTCATATAACCAATTTGCCAATCTTACTTTCATGATAATAAGTGAATTTGTCGATGTTTGTATTTGACCTTCATAACTAATTTAATTTCATACATACATTTATGTTTTGTGAATTAGTGATGGAATTTTCAATTTTCAAACTACAAACTTTTAAGTATGTGATTTAAAATCACTCGACATTTGTCTCTCCAACAATTATAAGATTTAAAGTTCATTTCATACACCATATATAAGGGTGAAAAACCAAAAGGCAAAATTAATCGCACCTAATTGTTGATTTGTTAACGCATTTATATGTACAAACAAACTCTAAATGTAATAAATTTAGACACATGTATGCTATTTGTGATATTGTATAAGATGAATAGTTCATTCTAATAATTTTAAATTCTACAATTAAATTATTAGTATAATATAAAATTTTCGTGGTAGTGTGTCAATTAATTGACTCCCTCCTCTGTTATAAGAAATGATTACCGATCGAGAATATCTTTTGTACACTGTATTAAGTATTTAAATATACGAACCATTTCGCTTATCAGAAAAATTGGAAATAAAAATCGTTGCACAACCTGATATATTATATACAATACATGAACAAATTAAAGTAAACAATATGTGGCAATTGATTCTCGATGGATTTATTAATTTTGTTGCTAGGGTTCTCTACAAAATTTAATAAAACATTTTCAAAATTTTGACGGCACAAAAACAGAAAAAAAAAAAAAAAAAAAGAGAGAGAGAGAGAGACCCGATCCATTAGCATCACTATCTGATTCAGTTTACGCTCACTGGACACTTTCGACGTAGAAGCAGAATCAGCCAGAGAAAGGAATCCTTTCCAGAACTTGATTCATACACCAGCTCGTGCACCATTCTGGCTTCTTTGGGTCCCTTGAGCCATCAGGCGATCCCAATAACGAACAGTTCTTTCCCCATACGCAATACACCCGATCTAGCCTGAAAACGCCTCGTGCAGGAGATACCCTGCGGTCCCCTCATCCCGCCGTCTATGCATGGCACGTGTCATGTATATTTTGCTCGAAAGCGACAATATTCAGCTTACCATAATCTTCTCCATTACTACCTAAAAAAGAAAAGAAAACGCCTCCAAATAAACACATTTCCAAGTTTCAAAACGTCTCCAGTACAATACACTGGAGATCATGAAAATTTAATCCGATGCGCGCCTGTTATAAGAAATTAGTGGATCAACACTAGTTACACTACTCTGTTTTCTTTACACCTCTGTTTTCAAATTTCAAAAGCAAAACCTCCTTCTTGATCAATGGCACCTACAACCAATTTCGCCATTGCCCATGAGTATGCAAAGGTTCGTAGTCCTCGTAGGATCTCATCCAATGGCTGGAGTCGCTCTGAGATTGTACTGAAGAAGACAGAGGATGAATCCAGTGAAGAGAGAGATGAGGTAGAATTTTTGATGAAGAAATCGAGCAGTGGGATGCAACGTCCGGGGGTTTGTGCTAATTGCCGCACTTCTAAGACTCCTCTCTGGCGCTCAGGGCCCACTGGACCCAAGGTTTCTACTATTATCCATTTTCTGTTTTATCCTCTGTTTTTACTCGAAAGTTGTTTTCTCTGGAAAATTTTCACTGATCGCGTTAGATTGTATATTGAATTTTGATTGCTGTTAATTTTTTGTTATAAGTTTCAAAGGATTGAATAGGAATTTATCGTTTGTTTAACTTCCAAGGGTTTTGTGTTATAAGATAACATTTTAAAATCCTGTTTGAGAGTTTCAAAATCAGATCATATAGACCTGAAATTTAATATGAAGTATATTTAAACAAAATCTTATTAGATATTTCATAATTTTGTGTGATTAACTTTTTTCCTGTGCATGTATTAAGTTCCTCCATCTCAGTTGAAATTAGAGAAATCAAAAGTTTTAAATATACATGTCAGATTAAAAAGAATTATTTGCACAATTTCTATTATTCAACTAGTTTTTTTTGTGAGCGAGAATTTGATCCATTTTCTCACTATAATAGTCATGCATTACTTTATGACACTGTTTATATTTTCCGATTTATTATAAACTACAGCAATCTCTCTGATCACATCGATTCATAAATTGAATTATAAAAATAGAATAAAAGCAAAGAAAATAAAACTATTTTATCAAGTCTTTGCGCTGCACGAAGCCAAAACAGCTCTGTTAAAATCTTTTACAAATGCGAAAAAGTTCTCTTAATTTTAAAGTAAAAAATGTAGTGCTGATCTACTGATGTCATAATTTTTACAGTCTCTGTGCAATGCATGCGGGATCAGATTCAGAAAGAGGCAACTGGAGGCGGGTGGGGGTAAGAATCCTCTCCCGTTCTTCACTCTGACTGGAGAGGAAACCTCATCCGAGTCACCTTCTACTAATGTTCTCACACTAGAAGAGATGAAGGAGTTGCAAAAGGCGAAGCAACGGAGGATTCTCAGATTCATCGCCAAGCGCCGGTTCCAGGAGATGCGCAGGCGGTTACTGGAGAGGTCCAGTCAGGACATAATGCAGGCGGCGCAGTTGCTTGTGTCTCTATCAAAGGGTGCCGCATAGCGCGTTCGTTATGTGAACGAACGAATATCGTCCTTTTCTGACCGCACGGGTTTCCGTTTCTTTCTATTTTGTCGTTTTCCGATAGAGGGATTACAGTTTACACTTTTACGTAATTTGTTTTCTTATAGAGGGTTGGGTTGGGAACTTGGGGTTGAAATACAAAAAAAAAAATTGTTAGGGGTGTTTGGGTAAATAACTTATACGCACATGTTATAGGGTCTTAGGGGCTATTTTGAATGGTGAGAGACTGAACACTTATGTTTTGTAGTTTTTACAGATTAAATCGAGTGAGTTGATATTTTAGTTATTCGAAATTAACAATTCTTTATGTATCATTCAATAATATTCACATTATAAGAAATTTGGCTGTTGTATGTCGGAAATATGTCCAATAACATTTATATAAATTTACTTTTCTATTTTTAACTATTTTAATTGATTTGAATATAATCATTACAAAGTAATACCTTCAATTTTATTGAAAATTAAGCGCATCGTCACATATTTAGGAAACGTGATGGGTTCATAACTTGGGAAGAATAGCGTGAGCATATCGGCTGTTTAATTGCCTGCATCAAGATTTGTATTTTAAATCAGCTGCGCTATATATCTCTGTGTTCTCTCCTGTAACGGGTGACGATCAAATTGATAATAAATTGTTGAAATAAGAACAGCACACATGCATACTTGAAAATGATCATGGGAGATCCTGAGTTGCTCACGCCAATGCGCAGGCGACGCGTGGAAAGGCCGAATACTGCTGATGCGTGTTTCTTTTTGTTGCCGTGTAGCCGTGTAGGTATGAGTATGATGTCGACAAAAATATTTATAATCATTTTTTTAAGTATATTATTTAAAACATAGTCAGCGTGTGATGCCGTGATTTTTATTTTTACCCAAAAAAAATTATTTTAATATAAATAACCATGTTTTTAAAAGAATTTTATTTCTACTCAAACCGCATATATTATTTGCGGCTTGAATTAACAATTTAAACCGCACAGAATATATGCGGCTTGAATTGTGAATTCAAACCGCACGGAATATATGCGGCTTGAATTGTGAATTCAAACCGCACAGAATATATGCGGCTTGAATTGAGCAAGTTCTACAAATCAGAAACGGCTTGAAACGGTCGTGTGGTATTAATATACATACAATCTTTAAGAAAATTTCATTTATTATTTTATTAAATGATAATTTTTCACCGATAACTCTAAAAATTTATTCACCGACAATCCTAAAGTTATTTTTATTACAAAGAATTATATTTTTATTACAAAGAATTTTATTACAAGTCTCATGATCGATATGAATAATCTTATCAAGCCAAAGGGATCGTTCGATTCAACATGCACAATTCCAAAATAAATAAATAACATGCACACAAAATGGTAAGTAACAATTTGACAATGTCCAGGAAACCCGTACCTATTGTTGTGGGGTAGTTTACTCCTGCCTCTACGTTACTCCTTACTTCAGAACTCGGACCTAGACCATGTAACACAGTTTCTAAATTAATATTTATACATGTTTTTATATAGACATGTCTGTTGCTAAACTAATTTTTATTAAGTACAAAATCCGAATATCATTGATACGATTTAAACAAAATATATTTGTTAATTGACAATTATAAATGGAAATGGTATTTCATGAGGAATAGGATTAAATTATTGATAAGTTTTTATAATATAATTCTTTGTAATGAAAATAACTTTAGAGTTATCGGTGAATAAATTTCTAGGGTTATCGGTGAAAAATGACCATTTAATAAAATAATAAATGAAATTTTCATTATTGATTGTATATTAATACCACACGACCGTTTCAAGCCGTTTCTGATTTGTAGAAATTTATTCATACCGACAACCCTAAAGTTATTTTTATTACAAAGAATTATATTACAAAGAATTATAATAAAATTCTTTGTAATAAAAATATAAGTTTTTATAATATAATTCTTTGTAATAAAAATAACTTTAGGGTTATCAGTGAATAAATTTCTAGGGTTATCGGTGAAAAATTACCATTTAATAAAATAATAAATGAAATTTTCATTATTGATTGTATATTAATACCACACGACCGTTTCAAGCCGTTTCTGATATGTAGAACTTGCTCAATTCAAGCCGCATATATTCTGTGCGGTTTGAATTCACAAGTCAAGCAACATATATTCCGTGCGGTCTGAATTGTTAATTCAAGCTGCATATATTCTGTGCGGTTTGAATTCACAATTCAAGCCGCATATATTCTGTGCGGTTTGAATTGTTAATTAAAGCTGCAAATAATATATGCGGTTTGGGTAGAAATAAAATTCTTTTAAAAACGTAGTTATTTATATTAAAATAATTTTTTTTTTGGGTAAAAAATAAAAATCACGGCGTGTGATGTGTTCGGCCATAAACTTTTTTCAAAATTATTCAATTTAAAGATATGTTTTGTATAAATTTTCAAAATAGAAAGTAATTAATATGTTCCTTACAGAATACATATACTAAACAACCATAAAATTGTTAAAATATATTTACAAAGATTTACGGCGACTATTCAGATTAGTATGAATTGGAGAGGCTTGCAAATTATAGGGAAATTACCTTCTATACAAATTTTTTTAATTGTTTTGAATTCAAAAAGTCTAGTTTACCAACTGTATTTAATTGTTCATAAAGAATTATCATCTGGATTTTGAACCCACAACATCTCACACAGAGGATGTTGTCTTTTGTCACTGTACCAAAAATTGGTTCTTTCCTTTTATCTCTCATCTTATATTAAACATGTAGATGTTCTGATCCGTCAACGACTGTGATTTAATTTATTGGATTTTAAACAGGTAAGACCAAAAAATTTTGCAATTGTGAATTTATGTGGTAATGTTTATCACTTATTGTATTGAAGTATGTATTTAGTTCTCTGAACACTCGCTATACTGATTTTGTCGTTATAATTTCTTCATATGAATATTTCCATACAAAAAATTAAATTGATAACATGTATTTCTTTCGTTTTATGTTATTGATTATAACAAAATAAGAAAGTAATTAACATGTTTCCTCACTACGATTATCTTCCTATATAACGGAGAGGTAAAGACAATATAGTTCATTTCATTGTTGAATAAAAATAAATTATAAAAAGATAAATATTGTTAAAAATGAAATATTTTGTTTGAATTGCATCTATTTTTTTGTATTTTCTGTTTGAATTTTGAACCCCTAGCAAAGCACGGACAAAATACCAGTACAAAGTTAAATGTGAATCATGTAAAAACTATTCAGATAAGATAAGTATGAATTCTGCGTAATATTGAATTTTGATATAGATCACATTTTTTTAATATTTTGTGTACTAGAATGATATATTTCTATATCTAACGAGTCGGGAGGAAAATTTAGCTCACAATTATAATTCTACCACTCTATGGTGATAATATTTTATTCAAAAAAAATAATTTTCAAAACAGATCCAAGTATGGATACGGTCAAATATATTTCACATATCCATCGGAAATTTGAAAATCAAATTTTCACCAAATAGTTTCCTCTTCCATGACTCAGATAAAATCACAGCTTCACCCTCAAAGCCGACATTTTTATTAATATCCAAAGTTTAATACAAATTATTAATTATACCCAGAATCGGACCAATTATCGATATATACCCAAGCCGGCCATTATATGGCCGGCTATGTACCCTCCCTAAGCCGGCCAGAAAATGGCCGGCTATGTACTCTTTTTTTTTTTTTTAAACCGCATTATTTTTGTTTTAGGTGATTTCTATTAGAGTCAAATATTTCATTTCTGAGTTTCGTACAAAATAATAAAGTACACACAAAATGCAAATAGAGTCCACACAATTTTTACAACATGCATATAAATCACCTATTACTACCACGTCTAAATCTCCGAAGTAAACTACTTGCGAAAGATGACCTACGAGATGGCCTAGCAGGTGGCTCTGGTTGCTCACTAAGATGGCCCGGCCTGGGCTCCAGATGGCGCTGCTTGGCTTGTAGATGGGCCGGCCTGGGCTGCAGATGGCCCTGCTTGTCTTGTAGATGCTCTTGTTGTGCGTCTAGTAGTGGACCTCCTCGGTTGGACAGATGGCTCCCCTTGCACCCCAACCGCCTCTCCTCCTATGTTAACCGCCTCTCCCATTGCTTCGGCATACATAGCAGCTGTATCTAAACGGCTCGTAGCTGTGCTACGCCGTGACCCTCCGGACCCACTTCCCGACGCCATTATTCGCTCATTTTCTGCCGCATTTGCTGCGTTTCTTGCCTCTGCATTTGCATGTGTTACTTAGTAAGTTCGTATAAATTGAAAAAAAAAATAATTTTGGATGAATGTTACATACCTCTTCGTTGCCTATCGGAAGTGGAACGGCGAGGCTGATGCCCCTTTCGTCTACCTTCCATTTCATCCATCGTCATTACATGACGGATGTGTTTTCGCCTCCCCTTCCTAATCCAACCACTACTCGGAAGGATTCTGTCTCCAGGGTTAGAAGGCAGTCTCCCATATTGCCAATTGGATTGAACACATGGTTCCAAGTACTCACAAGATAGGGTGTTTTATACCAGTCTACAACAAAGTCGTCCTCTTGCCAGTTTCGGTCACGGCAAACAGCTAAGACATGAGCGCACGGAATAGAAGTTAACTGAATACCTCTGCAAGTGCATTCCATTTGTCTATCGGGACCGCGCGTCACAATATACATGAACTCCCTGTGAGTGGGTTCCATGTTGCCCATGTCGCTACGGGTGCAAGGAACGTACTCATTTGGAGATGAAACTTGGTACTGACCTTGGCCCTGCGTGTAACGCACCAATTTCATTTTTGAAGCTTTCCCCCAATGTTTTTTGATCTTTTGCAAAACCCGGTCAGAAAGAACCTGTCCCTTGTCTTGTAATTCCATTGCTCGCTGACGCCGCTCAACAAACCATCTGTTGCACGTGTAGAACGTATCCTCAACTACGGCACAAACAGGCAAGCTACGACTCGTTCGGAAGACATTGTTGAGTGACTCGGAGCCGTTTGTTGTCATGATACCAAACCGGTATCCTCCATCACAGGTTTGAAAAATTTTCTCATAATTGGACGGCTCCATCACATCATTAGGACGTACTTTGCCCACTCTCTTTAAATACGCATCACAGGTTTGCAAGCAACAGTGGTCTCAGCAAGCTGTATGAAACCTCCCAACTCCCAAATTGTCGGGCTATTGCCAGCTCACGGGGCCTCCACAGTCGGTTGTATTTAGGTGTCACATTGTCATACACAGACAAAACAATGTCTGCCACCGTCCGGATGGTCATACACGGGTCCTTTTTAATGGCGTTCTCAATGACATCGACAATGAGTGATGCCGTCAGACATTCGTGGTCGTTCCTCGTACTCTCAGTCCTACATGTGTGAGGCCTGTCTTGCTTAGTTATAACCCATGCGTCTCCACATCCCGTCGGCTTTGCCCTAAGCTCGTAACGGCAATTCTTGTCCTTGCACAACAGAGTAACCCGATCCCTGTCACTTTTCTAAGATCTGAACTCCTGATTCTTAGTTATATGGTGCTCTCTGATCTTCTTCATTAGGTCTTCTTTGCTTTTAAAATATTGGTTTGCTTTCAGCTCACCTTTGTACTCAATCCGTTGCCCATAATAACCAATATCTGCTTCTCTAAACTCTGAAACATCATTGAGGTCTGGGAACGGGTGCGTATCAGTCCGGCCACTAAGCGGCCCCCCCTCATAAGTATGCCTTTCAGCTGTTTCAACCGGCCCGTCTTCATCGCAACCTTCCACGTGATCTGAATCCCCCCACATTTCTCCATCAAATTCATCCCCGCTGACCAGATCGTCCTCCGGTATTTCATTAATATCTTCAAAGTCCGGGCAGCTTGCGTCGTCTACTGGTGCAGGTCTGGGGTAAGGTGATACTGGAGGTAACGGTAAAGGAGTGGCATTTACGGATCTAGGTGGGGTTGAAACTGAGTGGCTTGGTCTGCCTCGATTGTGTCTAGGTGGGGATGCAACTGAGTGTCTTCGTTGAGGTGCTGGTGGAGTGACGTAGTTGTAGGGTTCTGGGTCAGGTTCGTTGAGGAGTAAGGTGGAGTCACGTCTGTAGGTTTCTGGTTGTGGGGTATAATGTGGTGCCGCTGACCCAGAGCCCGAACTTCCAACCCCGGGCTCTACCGGAACTCTTCTAGCAAATATTTCTATTAGAAAATTCCCTTCTGACCTCAAATAACCATACATGCCTCTCCACGTACTCTCATCTACCAGTTTCGCAACCATAAATTTTCCGCTGGAGGGATGGCAATATCGGGTTGCCAATTCTAGGTCGCACCTTTCTGGGTTGTAACCGGTGTGTGTGTAAACTATGGATTTCAGGTCTAAAAGTGAGATGTCATCTGGAATCATTAATGAATGAGCTGCATCTTTGTTGTAATACGCCCCTTGTGCACTATTAAGCATCTTCCCACCATAGTGTAATGAAATAAAGGCCATGGTAAACAAACTACATTTTAGAAAATGGTAAACAATTGTCAGCGGTAAACATTTGTCAGGTAACTAAATAGTAAACAATTGACTGGTTAACAATTAAGTAAATGGTAAACAATTAAGTAAATGGTAAACAATTAACTAAATGGTAAACAATTAACTAAATAGTAAACAATTAACTAAATAGTAAACAATTAACTAAATAGTAAACAATTATCTAATTAATTAATATATAAAATAAAACATAATAAAAAAAAAATATTACCTCAACAGTAGCGATGCTGCCTCGGGATGTGTGAAGAACTGAAGGGGAGGGGGTGCTATTTTATAGAGTTTTTGGCGTTTAAAAAAAAAAAAAAAAAGGTACATAGCCGGCCATAAAATAGCCGGCTTAAGGAGGGTACATAGCCGGCCATAAAATGGCCGGCTTGGGTATATATCGATAATTGGTCCGATTCTGGGTATAATTAATAATTTGTATTAAACTTTGGATATTAATAAAAATGTCGGCCCTCAAAGAGTCAAAGTCAAATTTAATTTTACCACTATAAAGCGGTTTCAAATAACAACTACCCAATCAATTTCATATTGAAAAGGAGAGCATGTGTACGTGTATTTGTCTGATGTAATTCGGCCATTTGGGCCAACAAATTTTGCGCTGTTAGCTATCATTATGAGGCCTAACACAAACGATCCAATAAAAAAGGGTCTAGGACTACTAATTCGCATCCTCTCAGATACCTCAAGCTTTGAGTGTCTTTCCGGAAAATCTTAACCGTTCAATACGTTTTGCACGGATCTAAAAGCATAAATAATAGCTTTCCCTGAATAGGCACCGTACACGTCGGTCATGCAAAAGTTCAGATATCTCAGAGGATTCCGATTCTTCGCCGACATCTTCGATCCAATAAAAAAAAGAAACGGATAATACAAGTGTCAAGTATATATTCATCGTTGTCGTGGCACAATGAACAGGCGCCAGAATAGCGCGGTCTCCTCTTACCAAGTCTCTCCTCGCGCCACGTCTCTCTCTTGTCATTCTATAAGAAGACCTTCCTCTCGTCTCTCTCGAATCATCAATTACTTGCAATAGTTCTAAATTTCTAATACCCATCCCCAATTTTACAAGTAACGAATTAATCAAACTACAAGAAGCAATGACTATGCTGGCGTGTGTGGAGTGTGGCACGAGGAGGAACCCGTGCCGGTGCCGAGTCGTGGGACCGACACTCGGGGTCTTGGCTTTTGCCGCAGCGGCAGTGGTGGAATGGCCGGTGGGAGCTGTGGTGTATATCTTCAAGCACATGAAAGGCCGACGCATCATGGGCCACCCGGGTAGGGTTGTTTATCCCAAAGTGTCCAGGGCAATTCCCATTTAATTTAAGGTTCAATAAATGAAGAATAGTTGCAACATGTGTTTGTTTTTATTGTGGTTCATGTCTCTCTATTTGTGAGTAATTAATAAATGACATTTGTGGTTTTTGTGTCATTGTATGGATGTGCTAATTATAATTGTGTAATATATTCCTGTATTTTGTAATTTAGAAATGAAATATGGTAAATTTTATTTTGCATATATAGTAGTTAATTATTTTCAGAATGATGGAAACCAAATTAAGACTTCAATTTAATCACTGCAGCAGCTCCTATTAATTAGCAATGTACTTGTATTTAAGCCAACTAGGTACTAGGTAGGCCTAATTTATCACATCAACTGTAGACTCATTAGAACTTTATTTGTGAAGAGTTTTGAGTAGTCCAGCTCAGTTTCTTCTTATTACATATTCAAAATGGCTCTCTCTTATTCTGATATGTGTGTGAAAAAAGGAGAGAGTATGAGAAAAGCAATTAGCAATTATCCCTCTTTGAGCAAGGAATCCATATTCTCTGCATTAATATATCCGTTTGAGTTAATTTTTTAACCATCCGATCAGAATTCTCTGCACGGGACTCTTTAATATTAGTGCAGATTTAGATTGGACGGTTTCAGATCTTAAATTACATTATGAGTTAATGCAGAGGATATGAATTCCTTAAAAGTAGTGTGGTGGAATAGAGGTAGAGAGAAGCGAGAATATAGATTTCTTCCTTGGAAAGATTTAAGAATATCAGAGAATATAATACTTAGGAATATTATTTTAGGAGTAGAACTAGGGTGAGCTGTGCTCACCAACGGGTTTGGTGAGCACACCTCCAAAAAACGGATTTTCAAAGTTCAAATAGTCGATTCGAACCTTCCAACGTGTTCTTCATATTAATATGTGCTTGGAGACCAAATTTTACATTTTTTGGAAATTTTTTACTATTTTTTCCGAGCCCTTGAAAAATCAGTGTTTTTTGAATTTTTTTTTATTTAATTAAAAGCTGTGATTTTCAAGGGCTCGGAAAAAATAGTAAAAAATTTCCAAAAAATGTAAAATTTGGTCTCCAAGCACATATTAATATGAAGAACACGTTGGAAGGTTCGAATCGACTATTTGAACTTTGAAAATCCGTTTTTTGGAGGTGTGCTCACCAAACCCGTTGGTGAGCACAGCTCACCCTAGTTCTGCTCTTATTTTAGATAATGTGTTATATAATTCACACATAACATTTCATAATATATATGTAGCATTACAATGTTTTTTTTTTTAATGACTATCTCTTCCGGTGCTTCAAATATATATGATTTTTTATTGCAGTTTTACTTTGTTTTGAAGGGTTTTTTTTTTTTTTTTTTGCATTTTTACTTGTTAATATAATTGCAATTGGCGTCAACTTATGTAAAGGAAAAGATTTAATAGTTTGATTGCAGTTTTACTTGTTAATATATTGCAATTGATGTCAACTTATGTAAAGGAAAATATTTAATAGGACGGTAAGATTAATGGATTCATGTAATTTTTTAAATAATTGTTAATTACTTTTTAAAAATTAGGATTTCTAAAGTTTTTAACTCTCATATTTTTGAAATTAATTTTAGAGTTTCTATTAAGTTATGTCAGCAAAAATTAATTTTAGAGTTTCTATTAAGTTATGTCAGCAATTAATTAAAAAGAAGAAAAAATTTGGACTAATTATTTGATCAGCATGGAGTTTATAAACAGTTGTTTAATAAAAAAATTTATTGTATAGTTTTGAAATAAGAACCTCTCATATCTTTAAAACTGAATTAGAAATTATCACATTAAATTATTTTTAAATAAGAAACTCTCACATTTTTAAAACTGAATTAGAAACTGTCATATCAAATTATAAACTCTAATAGTACAAAAATTGCAGAGGTAGATGCTCTAAAAGATATAACCATCCTTTTTCGTTCCTTTCTCTTTACTCCTACACTTTATCTCCCTTCTCTTTCACTTTGTGGGAACCAATTAAACATAATAGTTGTGAAAAGGATGTAATTTATCATTAGATATTTAGATTGTTATAATTAGAAGGTCTATTTTGTTCCTAGAAGGAATTTGAGATAGTGACATAATGACAACCTTGCGTAGATAAGTTGTCAATTCTAGGGGTATAGATTTGACAGAGCAATTTGTCTTCATGCAGCATATAAACTATAAAATCAAAATAAAATTGTATATAATTCATACGCTGTATGAAGCCAAAACTGCTCTGTTAAAATATTTAACCCAATTCTAGCATCCTCCAGAACAATCAGATATTTTCTTCAACCAAAAGAGAAAAAAAAGAAGGAAAAGTGAGATGTGGCAAGACTATCTCTGCTCACGCCGCGTGTCTCTCTTGTTGATTCATTTGGCCTGTATGAGAATAAAAAACTGTAGGGGTCATCTGATAACTCAAGAACAGTATAGAATACTCCTTCTCTACTATTCTATGCTATTCTCGATTTTTAAACATATTACTGATTCAATAGACAATGATATGCAAAACTTTCAAGTAGAACCCTAATATTTTTATTATTACCAAAACTTATTAACTAAACCTTTATTTTCAGAAATGGTTGTACTACCTAAACCTCAAATAATAAAACTCAATTTAAGTATGAAACAGATAAAGATGCACCTAATATTCTAAGATTAGAAAATAATTGATAATTAATTTTTTGTAAGTTTTAACAAAGTTTATAGAATACGATAGGGCCATGTTCCGCAGGCTCTTTAACCTACCCTTTACGGGCCATGAAAGACCCGGGATTCGGACCTCCTTAAGAGGTCACTCGGAGTCAATACGAAAGGCCCAAGCTCTGTTTAAACAAGGTCCAATAAACGGCCTCATAAGGCTCAACCCGAAAATGGCTTGAACCGTCTTCGTGCGGGATAACCGCTGATACAGTTTGCATAACTGCCCAAGTCCCCCATAACCGCCCGCGATGGCGGTTATCGGCATACTATATAAGGTAGGAAGTTCCATTAAACATGGATCAAACTTTTTGCTAAGAGTGATATCGCATAGGTTAGAGTTCGAATATCTCCAAACCTCTCTAAGTTTCCAACTCGGTCCACACTTCGGCATGTCATTCATTGGCAGGACAAACTCAGCCCAATTCACTTCTCATATGGCCTACTCTCTCCGAGATAGGACGTATCAGAATATTTCATGAAAATAAGGACTAGAGTTTCTAGGCGTTAACTGTTAAAAATGTCAAAGAAAAACAAAAAGCACAGCAATTCTAATGTGGGCAGAACAAATTTTGCGGTGTTAACTATCAGACCCAACACATAATCCGTTGGTAATTTTGGAATTATTTCGAGTAATGGAAACTTTGGATGCTACATGTGTCATGTATAGATTCGTCATAGCCTCGCTCAAATAAATATTTGCTACAGGTGTTAGCTATCAGGCGGATCCAGAATCTTAAGGAGGCTTAAAAAAAATAATGAATTAGATTTAAATAACTAATTAAGTACTAAATAAAAATAATATTTTAACTTCTAATTTCTAATGCTTTAACTTCTCATTTTAATTTTAATCTTAAATTTAATCCAAATTACTTATTAGAATTTCAGAAAAGGACAAAAAAATTAGAAGAGGACAAAGTTGATCCGGATCTATAGATCTCCATAAAATTTTAAAATTTAGAATAGACAGTTGACCCCTTGGTTCAATTTGGATCCGCATCTAATCAGGCCTAACACACAAATAATGGAATTCAAATCCTCTGAGGTAACAAAATATTACTGTTTGGATCACGACTGTCCGATCAGAATCCGGGATCAATTTGGGTGAAAACGGAATGGATCGGGCCGCTTTAATAGTCATGCGGATTTTGATTGGATGAACCAAATCTAAACAAAATATTTATGTTACCTTAGTCTGTGCTCCAGAAGTTTAAGTAGAGAGAGAGGGGATGGGAGGGGAGGGGAGAGAGGAAGGGGTGATTTCAAGGGAGTTCACCTGCTCCATAACACCTTGTTTGGATGGAGTGTAGAGGAAGGGAAGGGGCGGTGAACAATAGAATATAATAGAAAGGAAGATTAACATATTTAATATCTCTGTGTTTGAATGATTAATCAGGAAAAATAAATTTAACTTTTTTTCCGTCTTAGTTTTTATTTGGTTACTTAAAATTTAAAATGTTAGTTGGTTTGTGACAAATAAATTTTAATGAGAACTATATAGGTAAGATATATGGTTGGGTATTTGTGTCATTTTTTTTTTTAAATATGTATAACATTTTTTTCCATCCATTACACTCCAAATTGGAAGGAAAATCGATTCTATGTTTACAAATATGCAAGGTTAAACTTTTTTCCTCCTATACTCTTCACCTCTGATATAATTTTGTCAATCAAACACAATTCGAGTGAAAATTTTCTTTCCTTTCTATTCCATTCTTTCCACTACTCTCCATCCAAACAAGGTGTCGGTTTATATGCCGACATTTTTATTAATATCCAAAGTTTAATACAAATTATTAATTATGCCCAGAATCGGACTCATTATCGAAAAATACCCAAGCCGGCCAGAAAATGGCCGGCTTAGGTACCCGAGTAAACCGGCCATTTTCTGGCCAGCTTACTCCATTTTTTTTTTTTTAGAGAGACACTATGAAGATCAAAATATTGAAATTTAACACTGAAAATTTGAAATTTTTTGTTTAAATTTTTTGTTATATTACGCTATATTAATTAGCATATTTATACTAAAATACGCTATATTAATTGAAATTATATTGAATAACACTATATTATGTTAAATTACGCTAAATTACATTACATTACATTACAATACGCTATATTAATTGAAATACGCTATATTATTTTTTATGTTGTGCTACTATTTTAATGTTGTAATATTTTCTGTTTAGCATTATTATGATAATTTATTTTGATCTGTAAAATATAAAAATAATACCATAAAAGCACATATACACAAGAACCGAAATATAGGATATTCCAAATATACCAAACATAAATAGTATATCAAATATAAATAGTACAAAACTAGTAAAAATACAACTAAAACGGAGAGGGGGAATATCGCTGAGGCGGTACTCCGGCGTTCGCCCGGCGCCAGCGCGGCCAGGCTCCGTCTCTCTCGGGCTCATCTGGGGCATCGGCAGACCTGAGTATCTGCTCGGCAGTATCCCATCTGGCATCGCTCGTGGAGACTGTCGGTACTGGCGGAGGTGTAGCGAAGATAGATGCGGCAAACCCAGTCCCAAAGGCAGGCTGAGTATGAGACCCGCTACCACTAGCCTCTCCATCATGCGGCATCTCTGTGCCATATCGGGGCCATGCCGGTGCCGACATGAAACTCTCCTCGTATACCCCGAAGTCCTGGAGACAGCACGAGAGGGACTCGTACTCAGAAGTATCGGTCTCCGCAGGTGGTGGCTGTGGTGGCATATCTGCTGGACCCTGCAATCATACACATAAATTATTAAATTTGATCTGAATGAAGAAATTTATTAAAACCTGACAGATACTGAAGTATGACATACATGAGGCTGCACCGGATGTCCATGCTCGTCGTACCATGCCGTCCACCCAATGCTGGACAATACCCAATTATGGTAGTCCCACTCTGGATGTGAATCGGGGAAAGATGGCATATCATCTAGCAGAACCGGGCTCGGTAGGAATTATCTCACGCCAGTTGATGTTCTCTCCGGCGTCTCGCAACATACCGATGATCTTTCCACCGTGTTCGGCATCCTCAACCACATTCGCATTCTTCTTGAGGACACGGTATCCAAGCCGTCTCCAGTTCTTCTTTCCCAGCATGGCAATCCCATGCCCGCACACCTTGATAGCGGCCAGAAGCTGAAAAAAATTTGGCATGTCAGATCAAACCTTGATGAACTACTAAGTTAGAGAAAAACTATGGTAAAAAAGGTGCATTACCTGGCGAGCCCAAGAACGGCCGTTGGGATGGTAACCATCATCGGTCATGATCCTGTCGCGGAGATGGGCACCGTAATCGCCCTGCAGATACACACTCGCCATGCAGACCTGCGTGTACCATACATCGTACTTCAACTGAGGATCTCCCTGGGTCTGAATGATCCCATCTGGCTCATGATAGAAGTCTATCTGCTGAGGATCCTGGGCCGTCCCATAGTATGCATCGAAATGGATGCTCCAGTCCTTATCCAGTCGCCCCCGGTGGGTTACGCTGTAAGGAAGACGTTAGTTGCAATACAAAGCTATCAAGTAATATGATGTATTTAACAATAAATACAATAGACTACGATTTACCTGTGCAGGTCTCTGTGCGTGGAACTCGGCAACCGTGGGTCTGCGGGAATCAACGCCGCTCGACCAAACTGGCGGAGCACCCGATCTGGATAGGGTGCTCCACTGTCCAGAAGTGTATGAGTGGACCTCGATAGAACCACATCGCTCGCTTCTGCTCGTCACTCACACTGCCCGGCAAGAGGTACTCCTCGTACAACTGATCGTACGGCGTCCACTCAACAAGAGCCTCAGGCAAACTCTGAAGCTCTGACCGGACTGGCCTGATCCCAACGGTAGCACCGTGGGTCCGATCCAAGTAGTGGTGGAAACCGTACCACTTCTTGGTGTATGCCGGGCATCTAAACACATCTGGCTCTCCCCAATCCGGCACCTCATTGGGGATAGGACGGCCCACCTGTAGCCGTGACCACGACCAGTGCTGAAGCAGGAGTACCGGCCCGTACATCTGCTTCGCTTTCGACTGTATTTTCAAGAACATTACACGTCAGTGTATTTTGATGGATTGATTGATTAAATAATTTACACTAAAATTAGAGTTGGTGACTTACCTCACTACTACGACACAGGTAGGAGTACAGATACGTCAGGACAGCTCCACCCCAGTTGTATGGCGACTGCCGCTCAAGGTCCATTAGCAACGGGAGATACATCATCGGCATCTGATCACCGCTGGAATCAGGAAACATGACAGAACCAAAGAGGTCCATCACGTAGCCCCGTGTATATCTGCAATACAAAACATATAAAAATTCTAATAGAATCACCGTATTATAAATTAATTAGTAGAAACAAGTTATAAAATTTACCTCTGAATCTCCAGCTCGGTGGAATCTGCCGAGAGACCCGCGATTAAGTGCTGCCGTAACCTCGTCATCCGCAAATGGAACTTCGACCTCCTATGTTCCCCAATGATATAGGAAGGCTCAGCTCCCAACAACTCCTCGACATAACCTGCGAATCTGGTGCTGTCAGATACGCCGCCGACGGGTGTGCCACGGATAGGCAAACCCCAGAGAGCACTCACATCCTGGAGAGTCACTGTCATCTCTCTGTATGGCATGTGAAACGTGTGCGTCTCGGGACGCCATCGCTCCACCAGTCCAGCGATGAGAGATGCATTGATGATGCTTTTCTCTGTCCGCACGATGTCCACAACCTGGTAGAGACCCAGGTTGTCCAGGTACGGCTCCATCACCTCGTAGTACTTCATGTGTACGCACCGCAACTTCACATCTAGAAGATCCGTGTCCTGCGTTGAAAAAGGTAATCCGTATGGTGATGACATAATAAAATTTAAACCCAACAAAATTTAATGAAAATATAAGAAAAGGAACGTACCTCACGAGAAGCCAGTGAGACTCGGTGCTCGCTGTAGGGAATCCACTGGAGAGGACTGATGTGCTCCGTGCTGCTAGTACTGATCGGCTCGTCCACTACTGGACGCTGGGTAGGCCGTGCTCTAGGCATCCTGATGTCTAAAATAACCTAATTTCGGTAAAATTACGCTTGATCAGCCTAATTATGGTAAAAAATGCCAAAATACCATAAATATTGGTCATCTGTGCTAAATACACTAAATTACGCTTAATTAGCCTAATTATGGTAAAAAAGACCAAAATACCCTAAATATTGGTCAAATGTGCTAATTTCGGTAAAATTACGCTTGATCAGCCTAATTATGGTAAAAAAGGCCAAAATACCATAAATATTGGTCATCTGTGCTAACTACACTAAATTACGCTTAATTAGCCTAATTATGGTAAAAAAGACCAAAATACCCTAAATATAGGTCAAATGCGCTAATTTTGGTAAAATTACGCTTGATCAGCCTAATTATGGTAAAAAAGGCCAAAATACCATAAATATTGGTCATTTGTGCTAATTACACTAAATTACGCTTAATTAGCCTAATTATGGTAAAAAAGACCAAAATACCCTAAATATTGGTCAAATGTGCTAATTTCGGTAAAATTACGCTTGATCAGCCTAATTATGGTAAAAAAGGCCAAAATACCATAAATATTAGTCATATGTGCTAACTACACTAAATTACGCTTAATTAGCCTAATTATGGTAAAAAAGACCAAAATACCCTAAATATTGGTCAAATGCGCTAATTTCGGTAAAATTACGCTTCATCAGCCTAATTATGGTAAAAAAGGCCAAAATACCCTAAATATTGGTCAAATGTGCTAATTTCGGTAAAATTACTCTTAATAAGTCTAATTATGGTCAAAATGACCAAAATACAATAAATATTGGTTAACTTAGCTAATTACACTAAATTACAACAACATAATCTAAATTTTAACACCTAAAACCTAAATCCTAAACCCTAAAATAAATAAATTAAAAATTAAATTAGATAAAAAAAAAATTACCTCAAAGAAGAGCTCAAATCCGGTTGTGAGATGAGAGAGTTGTGATGAGGAGAGAGAAAAATGGGGTATATATAGGGTGAAATGCGGGTTTAAAAAAAAAAAAGTACCAAGCCGGCCAGAAAATGGCCGGCTTAGGGAGGGAGTAAGCCGGCCATTTTATGGCCGGCTTGGGTATTTTTCGATAATGGGTCCGATTCTGGACATAATTAATAATTTGTATTAAACTTTGGATATTAATAAAAAGACAAATTCTTCTATGGGCATAAGGACCTATTTTACATATTACAAAGTTCAAACAGTCGATCCGACCGTTCAATATTTTTTCCATATTACAATGTACTTGGAGTTAAAATTTTACATTTTTTCAATTTTTTACTATTTATTAAGATGGGTACAAAATTCAATGTTCTGAATTTTTACTATTTATTAAGATGGGTACAAAATTCAGAAAAATGTAAAATTTGACCTCCAAGTACATTCCAATATAGAGATAATGTTGAACGGTCGGATCGACTGTTTGAACTTTGAAAATAAAAATATGCTCATTTTACAAATAGGTCCTTATGCCCATAGAAGCATCTCTCTAATAAAAATGTCGGGTTTATATGGAAGGAAGGAAATAAGTTTGTAAATTGTTAGTCTTATCTTAAATATGACTATTTTGTCCTCATCAACAAATTTCCACGTGAGCACATGAGTAAACTTATCTACGAAGGAAAAAAAATCAAATTTGCAAATAAAACTTAAATCAATCATTTCAGTCACTTAGTCAGCAACAAAACTGCTTAATTAAGTACATTGAAATATGTGTAGCGCTTTACAACTAGTCAGCAACAAAAAAGATAATGTGGGCCAGTCATAGGCCTCGCACCAAAAAAAAAAAACAAAAGAAGGACGCTACAGGGTCATGTATAGATTTGTCGTGGCACAAGACTAACACGCCTCCTCCTAATAAGTCTCTCCTCACGCCACGTATCTCTCCTTTCAATCTATAAGAAGCCCCCATTTAAATCATCAAGCATTTGCAGTGTTGAGTACGTACCCAACCCCAATTTAAACGAATCAAACGATCGAGTTCCTTGGCAACCATTTTAATTACAAGAAGAAATGGCTCATGTGCCGATGTGTGTGGAATGCGGTACGAGGAGGAACCCGTGCCGGTGCAGAGTTGTGGGACCGACACTCGGGTTGTTGGCTTTTGCAGCAACGGCAGTGGTGGAATGGCCGGTGGGAGCGGTGGTGTATATCTTCAAGCACATGAAAGGCCGACGCATCATGGGCCACCCGGCTAGGGTTGTTTATCCCAAAGTGTCCAGGGCAATTCCCATTTAATTTAAGGTTCTATAAATGAAGAATAGTTGCAACATGTGTTTGTTTTTATTATGGTTGAGCTCTCTCTTTCTGAGTAATTACTAAATGACATTTGTGGTATTTATTTCAGTGTATGGAGGTGCTAATTATAATTGTGTAATATATTCCTGTATTTTGTTATTTAGAAATGGAATATGGTCAATTTTATTTTGCATATATATATAGTAGTCAATTATTTTCAGAATGATGGAAACCAAATTAAGACTTCAATTTAATCACATTGCTGACTTTTGTTCAATGATCCGTCTGTTACGAGACAAAACTCGCCGACTTTTGATAGAAGTACTCCCAACCATGCTTTCTTGCTGCTTTAATCTTGCTCGGACTGCCAATTGTCATGCTTTCTTTCTCAGCAGCTCCTATTAATTAGCAATGTACTTGTATTTAAGCCAACTAGGTACTAGGTAGGCCTAATTTATCACATCAATTAACCGTAGACTCATTAGAACTTTATTTGTGAAGAGTTAATTTGAGTAGTTCAGCTCAGTTTCTTCTTATTACATGTTCAGAATGGCTCTGTATCTTATTCTGATATGTGTGTGAAAAAAAGAGAGTATGAAAAAAGCAAGCAATTATTCCTCTTGAGCAAGGAATCCATATTCTCTGCATTAATGTGCATTAATGTATCCGTTTGAGTTAATTTTTTAACCATCCGATCAGAATTCTCTGCACAGGACACTTTAATATTAGTGCGGACGGTTCAGATCTTAAATTACATTATGAGTTAATGCAGAGGATTTGAATTCCTTAAAAGTAGTGGTGGAATAGAGGTAGAGGGAAGCGAGAATATAGATCCTCTTTGGAAAAATTTAAGAATATCAGAGAATATAATACTTAGAAATATTATTTTAGAGAATGTGTTATTATTATGTTTGATTCATACATAGATATTGCTTTTAACATTGCATAATATAAAACATTCCAATGTTTTTTTTTAATGACTATCTCTTCCGGTGCTTCAATAATATATGATTTTTTATTGCAGCTTTACTTGTTTTGAAGGGTTTTTTTTTTTTTTTTTACAGTTTTACTTGTTAATATAATTGCAATTGGGTCAACTTATAATGTAAAGGAAAAAAATTTAATAGTTTGATTGCAGTTTTACTTGTTAATATATTGCAATTGATGTCAACTTATGTAAAGGAAAAGATTTAATAGGACGGTAAGATTAATAAATGTTACTCATGTAATTTTTTAAATAATTGTTAATTACTTTCTAAAAATTAAGATCTCTAAAAGTTCTAACTTTAAATTAATTTTAGAATTTTTATTAAGTCATGTTAGCAACAAATTAAAAAGAAGAAAAAATTTAAGCCAATTATTTAATCAGCATAAAGTTTATAAATAATTTTTTAATAAAAAATTGTATAATTTCTTCATAAGAAACTCTCTCATCTTTAAATTAAATTAGAAACTGTCACGTCAAATTAGTATAAGATGTAGATGCTCTGTTAGAGATAACCATCCTTTTCGTTCATTTCTCTTTACTCCTGCACTTTATCTCCCTTCCCTTTCACTCTGTGTGAACCAAACATAATAGTTGTGAAAAGGATGTAATTTATTATTAGATATTTAGATTGTTATAATTAGAAGCTTTATTTTGTTCCTAAAAGGAATTTGAGATAGTGACATAATGACAACCTTACGTAGAGAAGTTGTCAATTCTAGGGGGTATAGATTTGACAGAGCAATTTGTCTTCATGCAGCATATAAACTACAAAATCATAAGAACATTGTACATAATTCATACGCTGTATGAAGCCAAAACTGCTCTGTTAAAATATTTAACCCAATTCTAGCATCCTCCAGAACAATCAGATATTTTCTTCAACCAAAAGAGAAAAAGAAGGAAAAGTGAGATGTGGCAAGACTATCTCTCTTCCCACGTGTCTCTCTTGTTAATCCATTTGTGATATTGGGTAGATATGCTTCTTTTTTATAAAGAGGAGTTTGCCCTACTAGTGATGGAAACTTTGGATGCTACATGTGTCATGTATAGATTCGTCATGGCCTCGCTCAAATACATATTTGCTGCAGTTGTTAGCTATCAGGCGGATCCAGAATCTTCAGGGGGCTTAAAAAAAAAAATTAGATTTAAATAGCTAATTAAGTACTAAATAAAAATAATGTTCTAACTTATGATTTCTAGTGCTATAACTTCTAATTTTAATTATTAATTTATGAAATTTATTCTAATTTTATTCCTAAATTTAATCCAAATCACTGATTAGAATTTCATAAAAGAACAAAAAAGATTAGAAGATGACAAAGTTGATCCGGATTTATAGATCTCCATAAAATTTTAAAATTTAGAATAGACATTTGTCTCCTTGGTTCAATTTGGATCCGCCTCTAATCATGCCTAACACACAAATAATGGAATTCAAATCCTCTACGGTAACAAAATATTTCTGTTTGGATCACGACTGTCCGATTGGAATCCGGGATCAATTTGGGCAAAAATGGAATGGATCGAGCCGCTTTAATAGTCATGCAGATTTTGATTGGACGAACCAAATCTAAGCAAAATTTTATGTTACCTTAGTCTGTGCTCCAGAAATTTAAGTAGAGGGAGAGGGGTGGGGAGGGGAGGGGGAGAGAGGAATGGGTGATTTTAAGAGCATTCACCTGCTCCATCACACCTTATTTGGATGAAAAGTAGAGGAAGGGAGGGGCGGTGAAGAATAGAAGAAAATAGAAAGGAAGATTAACATATTTAATATCTTTGTGTTTGAATGTTAATCAGGAAAATAAATTCAACTTTTTTTCTGTTTTATTTTTTGTTTGGTTAATTAAATTTAAAAGGTTAGAAGGTTTGTGACAAAGAAACTTTAATGAGAATTATATAAGTAAGATATATGATTGGGTATTTGTGTCATTTTCTTTGAAAATATTTGTAACTATTTTTTTTCATTCATTACACTTCAAATCGAGAGGGAAATCAATTCTATTATTTACAATAAACTTTCTCCCTCCTATACCCTTCACCTCTCATATAATTTTGTCAACCAAACACAATTCAAATAAATTTTTTTTTTTTCTTTCTGTTCCATCCTTTCTACTACTCTCCACCCAAACAAGGTGTAGGTTTATATGGAAGGAAGGAAATAAGTTTGTAAATTGTTGGTGCTATCTTAAATATGACTATTTTGTCCTCATTAACAAATTTCCACGTGAGCACATGTGTAAATTTAGGATTTTTTTTTAAAAACCGTAAATAAAATAATTAAATCTACGAAACCAACATGATGACTGCAAGAGTTACAAAAACCATCAGAACCGAGATGCCAATTCGGTCCCAACGATTTTTTTTTCTCCGGACCGAATTGGCATCTCGGTCCCCATCTTTTTCACAGCAAAACAGAGGAGACTATGTGGCCGATCGTGTGGCTGCCTCTGGACCGAAATGCCATTTCGGTCCAGAGAATTTTTTGGCCAGACCGAGTAGCCATCTCGGTCCAGAGAATTTTTGAGAATTTTTTGACATTATTTTTTGTATGGCTGCCTCTCTGGACCGAAATGGCATTTCGGTCCAGAGAATTTTTCGGCCTGACCGAGTGGCCATCTCGGTCCAGAAGGGAAAAATGTTAGTGGATCATAACAAAGCACTATAACACGCCTTGTAATTAAACATTTAATTTCCCTGAACGAGATTACACGCCTTGTATTCAAAATTAAATGTTTCTACTGCATGCTCTAATGCTCTAATCTCGGTCCACTATCATTCATTCGGTCCACTATCATTGTTATGATCCACTATCAAATTCAGGTAATTATTACTCTACTGCATGCTCTAATCTCGGTCCGGAGGGAAAAACAATGGGACCGAGTTGGCATCTCGGTCCGGAGGGAAATTTTGGCCGGACCGAAATGCCAATTCGGTCCGGAAATATTTGTGGATTTTCTGTGGCGTGAGCTGCGCAACATTAAAAAAAGATGGGGACCGAGATGCCAATTCGGTCCGGAGAAAAAAAAATCGTTGGGACCGAATTGGCATCTCGGTTCTGATGGTTTTTGTAAATCTTGCGGTCATCATGTTGGTTTCGTAGATTTAATTATTTTATTTACGGTTTTTAAAAAAAATCCGTAAATTTATCTATGAAGGAAAAAAAAAACAAATTTGCAAATAACATCACTCAAAATATCAATCATTTCATTCAGTAACAAAACTGCTTAGGTACATTGAAATATGTGTTGCGCTTTACATTTTAGTCAGCAACAAAAAGATTAATGTGGGCCACTCGTAGCACAAAAAAAAAAAAGAAACAAAAGAAGGACGCTACTGGTGTCATGTATAGATTTGTCGTGGCACAAGATTAACCCGCCTCCTCCTAATAAGTCGCTCCTCGCGGCACGTGTCTCTCTTGTCATTCTATAAGAAGACCTTGCCTCTCGTCTCTCTCGAATCATCAATCACTTGCAATAGTTCTAAATTTCTAATACCCATCCCCAATTTTACAAGTAACGAATTAATCAAACTACAAGAAGCAATGACTGCGCTGGCGTGTGTGGAGTGTGGCACGAGGAGGAACCCGTGCCGGTGCCGAGTCGTGGGACCGACACTCGGGGTCGTGGCTTTTGCTGTTGCGGCAGTGGTGGAATGGCCGGTGGGAGCGGTGGTGTATATCTTCAAGCACATGAAAGGCCGACGCATCATGGGCCACCCGGCTAGGGTTGTTTATCCCAAAGTGTCCAGGGCAATTCCCATTTAATTTAATGTTCAATAAAAATGAAGAATAGTTGCAACATGGGTTTGTTTTTATTATGGTTGGTTGAGCTCTCTCTTTCTGAGTAATTAATAAATGATATTTGTGGTTTTTGTGCCAGTGTATGGAGGTGCTAATTATAACTGTGTATATATTCCTGTATTTTGTAATTTAGAAATAAAATATGGTAAATTTTTATCTTGCATATATAGTAGTTAATTATCTTCAGAATGATGGAAACCAAATTAAGACTTCAATTTAATCACATTGCTGACTTGGGATGGGGACAAATGTTTGCGAGAGGCAAAGGCATTGGGCGTTGAACCCGCAACGACATTTTTTAAAATAAAACAAGTCGGCAGGAGCCCCTCCCGTTTTTCACTGATCAAACATCTCAATTGTTAGCTTTTTTTTCTTTGTTTATTTCACTGCAGCAGCACCTATTAATTAGCAATGTACTTGTAGTAAAGCCAACTAGGTACTAGGTAGGCCTAGTT
>JAJGRW010001056.1:184800-310631 GCA_025461045.1 Carex parvula | reverse complement strand
CATATGCATGGCACGAAATTGGATTCCATGAAATTAAACCCTCAGAGAAATCAAAATTTGAAATTTATCTCCATTGTTGGGTTTTCTGCCTCAATTACTGTATCTGTTTTCTGTTTAAGAAAGGAATCAGTTCCATCAGTTAATGCAACAAAATATTAAGGGAACAAGTCCTAGAAAAAATCAAACAAAAAAGATGTGCAAAAATCTAACAAAATGATCTGCAAGAAACTGTCATCACTGTAACATTTATCCTTATTATATTCCAGAGAAATTTAGATATATGCAGGTCATAACTTCTGAATTTAGATATTTCTCCATCAAAAATTTCAAATTAGTTATTCCCAATTTAAACTCAATGTATTTACAATATCCCCATCTATGATTAATCCCTTAAAAGTAAAGGTTAATATTAATAAAAATTAAGAAGTACAATTTGCCCTTCAAATTAAGCTGTGTTGCTCATCCCTCCTCTTTTATGCTTCTTCTCTTCTTCTTCTCGCGCAATTCAGCTGGAACTACGAGCTACTCTTTTTATATCCAATGGGAATTCCCCTTCAAACCAAATAATATAAATATTGTAGCAAAAACAGAACTATATTTACCAGCCAAGGGCTGAATCAAGAAAAGATGGAATTGTCCTAGTTGAAGATCGACCATAGGATTAGTCTAGGAGCATTGAAATTACCAGGAAACACTGACCTTGCTCGGTTTGAGACATTTTCTTTCAGGTGTACTAGAAAACTCTTGCGTAGTGTTAAATAAAATTTAATACAAAACACTGATTTACCCTTTTTTTTTTAAATATTTATTCGAATAATTTTCCTCAAAAGAAAAAAAAACAACCAAAACTGAAGATGACAAATTGATTAAAACTTAGAATTTCATTTCTGTAACAGTGGGCAAATTCATGTAGTTAGCTCCCCAGAGTTAAATATTTGTCTGTTGTAAACTTTAACTAGTCACGGCTTCAAACAAGAACCCCTGATTCTTACTTATGCTATACATTTGCCGTAGTCATATCTAGTAATGGTTTCCCTTGGGATTCATCCCTTTAATACATAAATATGCTTTTCTGAGCATATACTTTTCTTGCTTCAGTCTCTTCTTTCAACTCTGTACAGCGTGTATTACTCTTACTGAATCAAAATTAATATATATGTCCTCCTTTTTGGATGTGATATTATCTAAACATATGATTTCTAGTTGGAATTCTCTAGGCGACCCACTAGACTCGGAAACTCAGATATTTCCTTCAATTGAACACCACCAACTAAACCAATAAGAATAATAAAGTAAAAAAGAATTATTCCAACCAAAAAGTCGAGAGGACAAGCTGTTGTTTGAAGCCCTTTTAGTTTGAAGGCCAAAATTGTCCTTTCAGTTTTTTTTATTAATATTAATCTTATTTTAAGTGATTAAAAATCTACAGATGGGGATATTAGTAAATACATTGAGTTCAATGGGGAAATAACTAATTTGAACATTTTGATGGGGAAATATCTAAATTAAGAAGTTATGATGGACATATATCTAAATTTCTCTATATTCTAAATAGTGAAAATGCAACCGGGTTGTATTAATCATTATCCCATTCATCATTGGTCCATTTTTTTTTGTGAATACCCTCTAAATCCCAATTATTGACGGTTTAAAAGCAATACCCAACAAATTAATCCAAATTTTTTTGAAGAAAAAAAAACAAAAAACAAAAAGAACTAGTTAGCCGGAGTCTTGCCACGTGTCTTGTCAGCTGCGGAGGATCGATTAAGTCGTCTCTGACAAGAGCTGCTAACCATCGCTTCATGCGTGCTTCGTCTGAAGAAAAATGGAGATCTGAGAAAGGAGGAGACACATAGGCATTTTGTCGAACAGTTGGTAGACCTACGAATTACGATTCGTTTCTTCTTCCGGGGGTTTAACCTTTTCCTCCACTAATCACGGAGAATTCAGAACCTGTGCAATACCTGACCGGGTACAATGAGATCAGACTCATTGGTTTTAATCTGGCACGAATCTTGAACGGACCCTATATTCCAAAATCCAAATAAGCGCCAAATTGATTTTGGTTTTACTCGGTCTGGTACCTGAGGGTTGTCTGCTGGCGAGTACTATGACTTCCTGTTTTTATTTTATTTTAAGAATTCTCTATAGATATCACATGAGGTAACAGAAATTTTGAGTTTAGATCCGAACCAGTTCAATATGCTATGGCACGAATATTAAAGGGCCACGCGCATTCCAGTTTTGACCGGATTGGTTCAGATTCTAATCGAACGGTGTGAAATATTCTGTTACCTCAGAAAAAATGGACTCGAGGTTAAGGTTTATGTCTAATTGTCTGTATTTTTTTTTCTCGTTTAACCCAAAATGCTTCAAAAATTATTACAGTCAAATGTTCCAGAATTTTATTCTCCTTGGTTCTTTATTTTAACCTCCCATTAATTATGTACGTAACAAAACTATACCATAAGGAGCTAATGAATAAAACGAAATAAAAGTTTTTTACTAGATTTTCAGTCAATTTAAATTTTGAATGTTCTCCTAACACAATAAAAAGACATAACTCTAAGCGAATTTGGATTTTTTTTATTTGTAGTAGTAAAATAACTATATATTTTAATTAATTAAATTAATAAAACTAGTTTATATAATTATATGACATCAGAAGAAATATTTAGTACATGTTTTAGACTTCCAAACTGATGAAATGTTGTTATATACTTAACAATTTAATAATTACTGTTAAAAATATTAATTCATTCTTTGTCTCCTTTTCATAAGTTAATTATCAAAAGAGACGATTGAGTATTTTTCCCTATGATTTAAATCTTATTCTTCACAAACTTCAAAATTCATTTTACCTTTCGAACTACAAAAATTATACCCATAAATTTGGTTTTTTTCTTTTCAATTCCGTATGGTCGTAAATCAAAATAATTTAGGCAATTTAATTCAAACAAAGAACGAAAAATAATCAAAACGGTCGTACAATGTATTTTACATTTGCTGCAAAAGTCTTGACTAAATTAAGTACCAATTATAGAACCAGATAAATTTGCAAAAGTACATTGAATTTAAAAACATAGTCTAAACAAAAAGAACTAGAAGAAACAAATTATTCTTGAATTGACCACAACTCTGTGGAAATTCACATCACAATGCAACTCTAAAAAGAGGCTTCAACTAATTTCGGTTGCTCTTTGTTGTCTGAGCTTGGCTCCTTTTTCTCCTCTTTCGGTTGCTCCTTTTTCTCATTTTTCTCCAATTTGGGGAATTTTTTCTCCTCTTTTGGTTGCTCCTTTTTCTCCAATTTAGGGATTTTTTTCTCTTCTTTTGGAGCAGTATTCTCTTTCTTCTTCAGACCAGACTTCTCTCTTAGTTGTTCAAGTTTCTCCATTAGTGTTCTTCTCATATCTGGTCTCGTGATTCGTGCATGAGCATCTGCCGGTTCAGCTTGGATCAAGGCCGTAAAAAGAAGTGTACTCGTCACACATGACAAGGCATCTCTACGTGATATATTGCTTCCTCCATTTAGTATTATTTTTGGAGTACTCCTTTCAAACTGCCAAGGTTGAAAAAGAAAAATTAAATACAAATAAAGCATAAATGGCCCAAATTGAGATAATAAATCGACCTATATGATGATTCTCAATTGGACCACTAACAATGATGTTTTTTCTGTTGGGTTTCTTTGCATTTATGTTCCTAATTTTATTTTACTTGGACCAAATTGAGATAATAGATCGACCTATATGATGATTCTCACTTGGACCACTAACAATGATGTTTTTTTTGTTGGGTTTCTTTGCATTTATGTTCCTAATTTTTATTTCTTACTTGGCTTTCTCTAAAAAAAAAAGAAATGTTACTGGTATAGATCAAATTTTCAAGAACAAATGCTAGAGTAATATAGTTAGTTCTAAGCCCAAATGAAAAGGGCATAGGATGACTTTTGCACAAATACCCCCTAGAAGACTAAAACTCAGTATTTTTAAACACTTCAACAGCAAAAGCCTTCAATTTGACTTCGTAAAGCATGGTAAATTAGTTTCATAAGAACCTAAAATAGCAGAGTATTTATAAAAAGTTTCCTCTTTGTACATAATGGTAAAATTTCTTCTTCTTTTTCCATTATGTGAAGTGAAATCTATTAATATTAATATTAATAAATGGATTCACCGAAAACAACAACATACATCTCTGGTTATTTGCCAAGATATATCACAGAAATTATATGCATAAACTTGCTATTCCCTGAAAAACCTGTAAAATAAATTTTCACATAATGTTGCAAAAGTTTCCCTTTAGAAAACCAATCGTAACTTTCTACATAATTCTTTAAGACTTTGTGCAAAACATCTCCTATGCTGCAAAAACAACTTTGAAAAAACTCATTGCAAAAGACTATCTAAAGTCTAAATATAAAATAATCCCAAATCAAACACTTTCTCAAGAAAATAAGAAGAAACAAAAAGCTAGCAATAGCATTTATAAAAGTCTAATACACAATTGTTGCTGCAAGTAACACCCAACATTGTTTTAATTCAAATTAAGAACAGTAACATTTTGTACTATTTGCAATATACATCAAAGTGTGGTTAAACTGCTGCCAGTAAAGGAAAAGTTGATCGATCCCTTTACGGCTAGTATACATGAACTTAAAATCCCAAATGTATATCTGCCAGACTTAAGTCTTTATCAATTTAGGTTAGAAAAACTACTAGATTAGGTTTTACCAGAACATAACATTATTTAAAGCATTTCAATCTCACTATTATAATGGTAAGACATGATTTGTAAATATGCATTTGGTACTATTTTGGAAGCGCTGCCCTGCTGGGCATTTATTTTTTTAGTAAATACAATAATAGTTGGTCCTATTTAGAAAAAGGTGCTTTATCAACAGTTCGGTAAAGCAAATCCAGGGAAATCACAAGTCAAAAGTCACTCGTTTTTAAACCCCACCTTATAAATAAATCACAACTTGCATTTTACCAATGAACTCCGCTTTAATCAGTCTAGAGATCCCCTTAAACCACATTGCAACATTGTACACAAAATGAGCACTAAAAAGAGAAAACAGATCTGGTTAGAAATCTACCTGGAGAGAAGCTTGGGTTTTCAACGAAGAGTCTTTTCTGGTAACGACGCGAGGTATTGCTGGAGTGGTGTTTAGCTTGAGAGAAGAAAACGCCATGTTCTTCGATCTACTGTTGTCCTTTCTAGTGGAGAAGTGGATCCGCAGAGGCACACTGCTACTTTGTTTTATTTATTGCTTATGAAGAAAAATGATGAAGAGAAAAGAAAGCATCTCATAATTAATTAATTATATAATTAATACGGATCATGTAGGCCCCATCATATTGGGTCCCTAGGCCACTTGAGAGTAGGTCCGATGGGCATCGGATCTACTTTGGTTCGATAGATTTAAAACCCTCAATTTTCTTAAAGATTCGTGTAGAACGCTTCAAATTCGTGCAAGTCCATTTCAGTTTCGTGCGCGCAAATCTTAAACTAGATCATGGTCATCATGCTCGTTGAACTTAAAAGTAGGTCCGATGGGCATCGGACCTACTCCGTTCTCCACGTAGGCCCCATCATATTGGGCCACGTTTTGCTCGGCCGGACCCCACTGGCCATGCTTTGTTTTCTATGCTCCTCACCTACTCGACTCGAGGGAATCGTGATTCGCATGGTCTTTGTAGGGTATTTTCTTCCTCCGGTTCGAACGACCTGCAGACGTCCAGTCATTCCACACACAGCTAGGAGTGTTCGTCGGGTCAGGTTTAATCGGTTTTAAATCAAACTGAGATGGTTCGGTTTAAATTGTTCGGTTTTTCTGGTTTAATGGATCAGTTCGGTTCATATTAAAAATCAGTTTAATAATTCGGTTTAGTTCAGTCTAGAAAATGTAAAACTGGTTAAACTGAACCGACCGAATTTTCAACTCATCTCCTGTCGAAACCAAACATTAATTAAAATATTACGACAAAAATGTATATTGCTTGGTTCAGTTTAAAACCGGTTAAACTGAATCAAACAAAAAATTTCATTCGTACTTTAAAAAAAATCAAAAAATTAACAAAAAATATTTATATATGATTAATATCCTATTTTAATTCAACGGAACAAACTAAAATTTGTTTTTATAATTTATTTTGGTGTTTAATATCATATTTACTTCCGTTTGTTTAGTTTGATTCTTATTCGATCTTGGTTATATTTCAGTTTGGTTTGGTTTGATTTTTGAAAACCGATGAAAAAGAAAGCAGTTACCAATTAATGCGGCCCATATTGGCCTTTTAAAATTGTGTTAGCTATTTTAAGGCTTCAAAAGCCCACCCATATTTTCAATCAAATACACAAGTAGAAACACTGAGTAATCTGAATATTCCTTTTGTTGGAAACGATGGAATCGGGCTTTAGTCCAAAATGACATGATATCAATCGATTTTGAATGCATCATCGTTTTTTAGTCCGGAGAAATTTTCAGAATGTACCTATCGATTTTGAAATTATTCTATATTTCAAATTTCCCTCTGGGTTTGTTTCTGTTTTATACAAATGTACCTCTACTAACGCAAATATCTGTATGTGTTTGTGCACTTATTGCATATTTCTTAGCAACATATATAGAGATTAGTTTGTATGCACCTATAAGATTTAGGTAATTCTTCAAAATTACTAAATTCAGTTAATTCTGAATCGATATTTTCCCCTCTTTTTCTTTTCAAAGATACAAGAAAGAGTTTGTCAATAAATGTCAAAGAAAAAATAATCAAGATTTAATTTTGTACAAAATATATGATGAAAGATGAGTCAGAGTTTTGATTCGGAGTTCGAAGTTCGAAGTATTGTTTGAAAATTAGGTCAATTAGGTCGAATTGTTGTTTTCAACATTACATATATAGCAATTATCTATAATCAAGTAGCTTTTTGTACTCTCAATTTGGTCAATAAGTGTGATGTTTTGGGAGGGATGATATTACAAGAAGCTGCTCTGTGGTTTAAATTTTGTTGAATAGGTCCTTCAAGGACTGGGTTGTAATTCTTTTACTTTCTTGTATTTTTCACTTGATAGTCCCTAGCTTTTGCTGCAATAGTGTAATACCTTCTCCCTTCTAATACACCAATTTAAATTCCTTTCAGGTCATGGATTCTGCATGGAAGAGCTATGCTCAGGTTCTCCTTGCCAAAAGCCCAAACCGTAAACCAGAGGACAGAAGGAACAACTATGCTGCTCAGGTTCTCCTCGCCAAAGGCCCAAACCGGCCCAATTTACTGGATCTGTCGTGTTATGGATGTAATCATTACGACTGTTGTTACTCACCCTGCATTGTGGTGATAGGTGGCGTATTCGTGCCGCAATCTGTAAAGGGGATAGAGAAACTGTGATGCATGCACTGTTCCACTGCGAATTTGCTCGGAGAGTGTAGTTGGTCTCGGCTACACCAATCCGAACTGAGGGCCTCACAAATGGCTTTCAGCGCACAATTGACACCATGGCCGGATTGCTGACGGAAATTGAAATGGGTGCTTTTGTCTGCACACTATGGTCCATATGGCGGATGAGGAACGAGACAGTACACGGGAAACAGGTGCAATCGATTGCGAGGTGCAGGGTATTCTATGATAGAGAAATTGAGGCATGTCGGCTCAAGTTAACCACGGAACGTATGATGGCGCCTGCACGGACAATTCAGCAACCTGTCCACCCACCACCGGTACAAACCGTACCCTCATCTCTCTTTGAGTGCTATGTTGATGGTGCTTGGGACACGGGAGGTCGGGCAGGTATTGGGGTCTTTCTATTGCACAATGGAACTCTGGTTTATTGGCTCTCTAAAACAATCCAGGCGGTCAACCCGAGTCAGGCAGAGGCAAAAGGGGTCCTAGAAGGGTACCGGTTACTGGTACAGCGGGCTAATGGGGAAGGCACAGTCTTTTCGGATTCAATAGAAACTGTTCAATCATTACAGCAGAGGGTGCCCATCATCTCTGATTGGCGCTCTTATGAGGCTATATGGGCTGCATGGAAAATCCAGACGCGGGACCATCACACACTTACCACGGTACACTGCAGTAGGCACCATCCAAGACTACAGATCGCTCATAGTTTAGCTCAGCAAGGGAAGTTGTATGGTTGGGACACGGGGGGAGCTACTCCACCAGTGTTTGAATTACATCAACTGATGTAGGCCTACGGGCCATGTAAGAACCAAAAAAAAAAAAACTCACCCTGCATTGCATACAATCATAAAATAGTATCAAAAGATAATTTTAATATTCTGTCTAAATACCTAGCCGACATAAAAAAAAATTCCACCTCTAGATGTTACGATTATACCCGAGGATATAATTGTAAACTGTGATGCATCATATGGAAGTGAAGTAGTGATGTTTGCCCTAGTTGTTCAAAGTTCTAATATGGAATTTATTTCCAATCATCTAAAGGGACCCTTGATGAAAGCTAATTTGCATAGGCAGTACTCATCCTATGACGCAGAAGCGGATGCACTGCGATTCCCAATAGAAATTGGGTTGGAAACAATTACACGTGGGACTGTTCATATATTTAGTGACTGCAAACCAATTGTGGACCGTGATTTTTATTAATATCCTTTATTAATTATAAAATAATAAAAATGTCCAACTTAGCCGGGTATTTTTAAAAATGCCCAGATCGGCCATTAAATGGCCGGTTGAGAATAAAAATGAGGACTGGCCATTTAATTGCCGGTTGGGACTTTTTTTTTGAAAATTTGGTAGATTACTTCTTTTGATGTATAATTAGCATAATTATACTAAAATACGTTAAATTACTTGAAATTATGTTAAATTATGCTAAATATGACATATTACGCTAAATTAAACTAATTTAACTGGAAATAATGCTAAATTACGCTAACAACACAAGCTCCGAGAGAAAGGTGTCTTGCACTAAATACATGGCCAGATTAGACATGGCACAATTAGACATGTCCTAAGACAAACATAGCCAGATAAGTTTAAACAACACAAACATAAGATAACATAATCTAACAACACAAGCTCTCATGTTTCTCTGATCAAGAAACACAAATACAAAGACAAATGCAAAAAAAAAAAAAAAAAACATAAATAAAAAAAGTCTTCATCTCACCATCCCTCACAAGTTTGATCCAAACATCACCGAATCACCGACAGTCACCCTAGAAAATACATCTTGCCCTTACCCTTGACATTCACACAGTAGCCTTCTGATCAGAGCTCATCACCGGACCCTTGTTCTTGTAACAATTCTCAGATGGCACCCCGCTCGGTGCACCATGTGTTGAAGAGCTGCAACCCACATCATCACCAAAGTAGACTGGGCCTATGTTATGGGAAATTACATACCTACCCCAAGGCCCAAACTGTGGTGTAGTGCATACATGTTATTGTTAACATCTAGGCCTAGGCCTAGCAACTCAGTGAATGACCCAACCGGATTCACCACTTCACTGTTGAGAGCGAGAAGTTAATTAGTTGAGAGTAAGGTTCATCCCTAGGTTTGGAATCCCAGCAGGCTGGTTTGAATTGACACAAGTACCATACATCATTTCATTTTGCATGTATGGCATTTGAAACTGGTACGGGTTGATCAAGTTGGCGCTTTGATACCTCATATCTGCTTCTGCTTCTGCTTCTGGCATCCCGAGTTGGTTGAACTTAAAGCCGTTGTAGACTACTTTCTCTTCTGGAGCCGGCATCTCAGCTTAGAAGATATTGCAGTATCCATTGTTTTAATTAGTTCCTTAAATCTTTCGATATATTGATGCGTTGATTTATTTTTTTCATCAGAAATGCACATAAAAAAACAGCAATTTGTCATGCGTCAATTGAGGCATACATAGAAAACAAAGGATAAAATGTCTCTGGAAAAAAAAAAAAAGAGACTTCTCTTGTAATAAGTTTTCACGACTTCTTTTTCTATCCTAATGTTTTAAAATTTTGAATAAAATCTATTAATTTTGCTCTTTTTCGCTACAAGTGTCCCACATAAAATTAATATATATTTTAGTTTTGTTATTGCAAATAAAGAATTCATGATGCTAATTTATGTTGACAACATTTTTGTTCAAGATGAGTTCATAAAATTTTGTTCATTATAATTTATGTTGACAACATTTTCTGAAATCATACTAAAAATGGTAAAAAAAAAAAAAAATAGAAAACAACAGAGGTTGTATGAATCAATTTCAAGCATTTTAATATCATTTATTGTTACGTCGGATGCCATTAAATATAGATAGTTACAAATTTTATGTTATTTGATAAACAATAAAACTTGCAGGAAATTTTATCATTTTTTATACATATGATGTGTATGAAAGACAGGTGTCATTTCAAAATTATAAGTTATTTTTACGGTGGTCACTAATAATTCATTGTTAATGAATTTGTACTCTTCTAATTAACTTCATATGTCAAAATTATAAAAAATTATCTTCAAAAACCAATAGGCAGCCAAAAAAAATATTTATATGTATATAAAAAAACATATTGTGAGAGGAAAAAAAACCATAGATATATAAATTGCCAAATATTTTTAACAAAAAGAACCCTCATTGTCATAAAGTGCATTTATCTCTGCTCAAGAATGAGAAATATTTTCAGAACTCATTAGTATATTTGAGTATGTTTTGGTTATATGATTATGCATGGCATCAATCTATCTAGCTAAGATGTCACGTTTAAAGATTTGAAAATAACATCGTATTGTCTCCTTTTCTACGACTCCTTGCATGATTTGACGGGTCTAGCTATACATAGAAACATAAACTTGCACTAGGTTTAGTTCATGCTATTGCTGTGAGCATTAGGGTTCAGTGCTTATCCATTGAACAAAAGGTGTTAGGTTTTTTTTTTCAGTGGAAACCCGTAGTTAAGGTGCACAGCTAGTGCTCTGGACATCTACGGCATAAACCAGGCCTATTGTACTTTCCATATTGTTATTGGTTATTTAACTGTTACAATACATATATGACAGCTTTAACTCTTTCGAAGCAAAATAATTAAAGTTGCTTTTTGTTACGATTTTAATTTGATCTTGCATTCTACGTACCGTTGGCGTTTAATTTTAAAGTGATAAGCAAACAAATAATAGTAAAAAAATATGTGACTTGAATGTTTCACTATAAATATAGATACCATTTTTAAGAGAGAAAAGTAATAAAATATACCGTTCAACCATTTGTTAATTTTGGAAATTTTTCTTCAAAATATATTTAATGTGCACATGTTGAGAATTGGTTTTGTTTTGTGCAGGATGCCTCTAGTTGGGGTTGGGGGAGAGACAATTGACAAGGTCAAATCCTGCTAACCTTTTTTCATTTCAGTGAAAACATTGGAAGCTGCCGTCTAATTTCTCTTTTGTCATGTGCAGAGAGATAAGAAAGAGTAGAGGTTACCTTTTAACATATATATATATATATATATATATATATATATATATATATATATATATATATATATATATATATATATATATTGCTTAGAACTTTATAACTAAAGAAACGGTCAGATTTTTCTTCGTTTAGTAAATGACCGATATTCAGTCCAATCAACCAAGGAAATGTAGTTTTCATCTTATCATTTTTGTAACCTTTTTTTTAAATAAATAATGCTGAATTCCCACCCATTATTGTTTTTTTAAGATTATCGTTACTTTTCTAATTATTTACAAACTAGTACTCTCTTAATCTCTTTACTTTTATTTATTATGAAATATTCCCTTTGGCTATTCCCAATCCCCCAACACTGCAACACTTAAAAAATCAAAATAAATACTTAATATATAAAATCAATAGCATTTATTAAATCTGCCAAATCGATTAAGTATAACTAACATGTCCAAAAAAGAGCACAACATATATAACCAGAAATATCTTAGCATCACATGGCACAATTAGACATGTCCTAAGAAAAACATAGCCAGATAAGTTTAAACAACACAAACATAAGATAACATAACCTAACAACACAACCTCTCATGTTTCTCTGATCAAGAAACACAAATACAAAGACAAATGCAAAAAAAAAAAAAAAACTTAAATAAAAAAAGTCTTCATCTCACCATCCCTCACAAGTTTGATCCAAACATCACCGAATCACCGACAGTCACCCTAGAAAATACATCTTGCCCTTACCCTTGACATTCACACAGTAGCCTTCTGATCAGAGCCCATCATCGGGCCCATGTTCTTGTAACAATTCTCAGATGGCGCCTCACTTGGTGCACCATGCGTTGAAGAGCTGCAACCCACATCATCACCAAAGTAGACTGGGCCTATGTTATGGGAAATTACATACCTACTCCAAGGCCCAAACTGTGGTGTAGTGCATACATGTTATTGTTAACATCTAGGCCTAGGACTAGCAACTCGGTGAATGACCCCATCGGATTCACCACTTCACTGTTGAGAGCGAGAAGTTAGTTGAGAGTAAGGTTCATCCCTAGGTCTGGAATCCCAGCAGGCTAGTTTGAATTGACACAAGTACCATACATCATTTCATTTTGCATGTATGGCATTTGAAACTGGTACGGGTTGATCAAGTTGGCGCTTTGATACCTCATATCTGCTTTTGCTTCTGGCATCTCGAGTTGGTTGAAGTTAAAGCTGTTGTAGACTACTTTCTCTTCTGGAGCCGGCATCTCAGCTTAATTAGAAGATATTGTAGTATCCGTTGTTTTAATTAGTTCCTTAAATCTTTCGATTGATGCGCTGATATTTTTCTTCATCAGAAATGTACATGAAAAAACAGCAATTTGTCATGCGTCAATGGGGGCATACATAGAAAACAAAGGCTATAATGTCTCTGGAAAAAAAAAGAGACTTCTCTTGTAATAAGTTTTCACAACTTCTTTTTCAATCCTAATGTTTTAAAATTTTGAATAAAATCTATTAATTATCGCTACAAGTGTCCCACATAAAATTTATATATATTTTAGTTTTGTTATTTGCAATTAAGAATTCATGATGCTAATTTATGTTGACAACATTTTTGTTCAAGATGAGTTAATAAAATTTTGTTCATTATAATTTATGTTGACAACATTTTTTGAAATCATACTAAAAAAGGTAAAAAAAATAAAATAAATAGAAAACAACATAGGTTGTGAATCAATTTCAAGCATTCATCATAAAAAAATGGCGCTGATCATCTTTGTAAATGACCGATATTCTCCAATCAACCAAGGAAATGTAGTTTTGATCTTATCATTTTTGTAACCTTTTTTTAAATAAATAATGTTTAATTCCCACCCATTGTTGTTTTTTTTTAACATTATCGTTACTTTTCTTATTTACAAACTAGTACTCTCTTAATCTCTTTACTTTTATTTATTATGAAATATTCCCTTTGGCTATTCCCCATCTCCCAACACTGCAACACTTAAAAAATCAAAATAAATACTTAATATATAAAATCAGTAGCATTTATTAAATCTACCTAATCGATTAAGTATACCTAACATGTCCAAAAAAGAGCACAACATATATAGCCAGAAATAACTTAACAACACATGGCACAATTAGACATGTCCTAAGACAAACATAGCCAGATAATTTTAAACAACACAAACATAAGATAACTTAACATAATCTAACAACACAAGCTCTCATGTTTCTCTGATCAAGAAACACAAATACAAAGACAAATGCAAAAAAAAACTTAAATAAAAAAAGTCTTCATCTCACCATCCCTCACAAGTTTGATCCTAACATCACCGAATCGCTGACAGTCACCCTAGAAAATACATCTTGCCCTTACCCTTGACATTCACACAGTAGCCTTCTAATTAGAGCTCATCACCGGGCCCATGTTCTTGTAACAATTCTCAGATGGCGCCTCGCTCGGTGCACCATGCGTTGAAGTGCTGCAACCCACATCATCACCAAAGTAGACTGGGCCATGTTATGGGAAATTACATACCTACCCCAAGGCCCAAACTATGGTGTAGTGCATACATGTTATTGTTAACATCTAGGCCTAGACCTGGCAACTCGGTGAATGACCCCACCGGATTCACCACTTCACTGTTGAGAGCGAGAAGTTAGTTGAGAGAGTAAGGTTCATCCCAAGGTCTGAAATCCCAGCGGGCTGGTTTGAATTGAGTACCACACATCATTTCATTTTGCATGTATGGCATCTGAAACTGGTACGGATTGATCAAGTTGGCGCTTTGATACCTCATATATGCTTTTGCTTCTGGCATCCCGAGTTGGTTGAAGTTAAAGCCGTTGTAGACTACGTACTTTCTCTTCTGGAGCCAACATCTCGGCTTAGAAGATATTGCAGTTTCCGTTGTTTTAATTAGTTGCTTAAATCTTTCGATTAATACGCTGATATTTCTCTTCATCAGACGTGTACATGAAAAAACAACAATTTTTCATGCGTGAATTGGGGCATACATAAAAAATAAGGATAGCATGTCTCTGGATAAAAAAAAAGGGACTTCTCATGTAATAAGTTTTCACAACTTCTTTTTCGATCCTAATGTTTTACAATTTTGAATAAAGTTTATTAATTTTGCTCTCTTTCGCTACAAGTGTCCCATATAAAATTTATATATATTTCAGTTTTGTTATTGCAAATTAAGAATTCATGATGCTAATTTATGTTGACAACATTCAAGATGAGTTCATAAAATTTTGCTCATTATAATTTATGTTGACAACATTTTTTGAAATCATACTAAAAAAGGTAAAAGAAATAAATAGAAACCAATTGAGGTTGTGAATCAATTTCAAGCATTCATCATAAAAGACTGGCGCTGATCATCTTCTAAGCTCCAAAGGCCTTTATCCATGACTGGCACTGTTTTACGCATGTTCTGTTTTTTTTCTTATTAAGAACAATTCTATGGTGTAGAACAGGAGATAGGAGATGAATATATATAGATGATTGCCAATATAAGACATGAATTGTGTGTGACTGCAGAAATAATAAAAAAATATTAAAGTAAGTAACTCAAATTCACATCTATTTTTTATATATAATGCTGGAAGGGTTTTGCACTGTTCATTGCAATGCTGGCTATTTCTCAACCATCCGATTTGAATCTGACAGTTCTCAGATATCGGTGAATTTCATCTCTCCTCATCCTGTGACACCTGTCACTACAACAAAATAGGTCTTCAGCGACCGATTCGGTCGCCGGTCGCAGAAGTCCCCCCTTGCAAAAAAATATATATATATTTTCGGCGACGACCCCTTCAGCGACCGGCGCCCACATCCTTCAACAACTGATTTGTCCCGGTAATTGAAGGGTGTCTGTAAATAACCCGCGCCATTCCTTCTCTCTGACTCCTCCCTCTCGCGGTTTAGGTTAGCCAAAAAAAAAAATCCGCACCGATCCCCAGCCGCCTGAACCCCCGCCGCCTCTGTGACCCCCGCCGCTGGAAGACCCCGACCCTGACCCCGACCCCAACCCCGCTGGAAGTCCCGCCTCTCTGACCCTCGCAAGTAAGTTGTAGAATAAGTAATTTTTAAATTGTCCGTTATCCTGCTCACACATGTTTGATTTTGCTTCGATTTTTAAAGTGATGCATGCGTTTTTTTTTCAATTTTATAGAATTTTGGGACTAATTTTTTTAAAATAACTGGTTTTGCTGTGACTGATTTTTGGGACTAAAAAAAACCATCATTCTGCGACCATTAAAGATGTTAAAGATCTAACTTACTGATCATCTTCTAAGCTCCAAAGGCCTTTACCCATAACTGGCGCCGTTTTACGCATGTTCTGTTTTTTTCTTATTAAAAGAACATTGGAAGTGGTGTAGAACAGGAGATGAATATATATAAAAATAGAAGACTGTCTTTGTTGACACTCAAACAAATTGTAAATAAGAATTTCAAATAGGGAGAGAGAGAGACTAGAGATAAGATATCAATTGTCTTGTGTAATTTCAATTAATTTTGATACATGGCACCACATTCCTATTTATAGATTACAAAGTCGGTTCATAGCCAAAACCGACATATCCATCAAGATATAACTAAGATACAACTCATTAATTATAACAAGAATACAACTCTAACTTTACTTCTAAATATAGAAGTCGGCAGCCCACATTTTTGACCAAGCAAATTGTCATTTTTCTTTTCTTGCCGACATTTTTGACTTTGACCAATTTCTTTTCACATTGAAATTATATTTGAGTTTAATTAGCAGTCTTTAGTCTTTACCCTACCTGAAATGAATGCTACTAATCTGTCGCTCACAAAGAATATATAATGATTGTCAATACTACTAGAATATATGTTCTTTCTATGGAATAAAAAAAAATTCCATCTTTCTAGTTCATTAAAAAATATCTATTACTTTTCTAAAAATGAAATTTAGAAATTAGACAGTAGGTATTGGGTTTGCCAGTAATGATTACTTCTGGGCGCTGGGTTCCACCCGTCAGTACCAGATTCCTCTTCTTCTTCTTCGGCTGCTGAGTCGTAGCTGTCAATTACTGGGTAGTTGCTGGAATTGTGACTGAGTTGCAGAGCCCACGGGTCGGTTATTTAAATTGGTTTTGATCGGGTTATTAAGCTTGGGGAATGAGGAATACGTGACTATTTCTTTGGAGGGATGCCATTATGAGGAACAGATCAATTAAGTGATGTAAATCAAATGATCTGTAAATTAATGGAACTCAATGAACGGAGAAAGCTACAACAGAGCAATGAAGGATTATTTGTCAAAATTTGTAATTTATTACTTGAAAAAAAACTTTACTCATACCCGCCTTATTGAATACGATACGGGTTAAGTAAAGACACTCTTCTATATATATACATCTCCTGTTGTACACTCACAAATTTACCCACTTCTATATATATATTACAATTTTTATCATTTTTTATACATATGATGTGTATGAAAAATATATGTCATTTGAAAATTGTAAGTTATTTTTTTATGGTTGTCACTAATTCATTGTTAATGAATTCATACTCTTCTAATTAACTTCATATGTCAAAATTATAAAAAATTAATCTTGAAAAACTAACAAACATAGAAAACGTAAAATTTCAAGTGGACACACCACTCACAAAGAAGAACAAAATGAACTTTCTAAATATATTACTTGGATTTTCAATTAATTAATTTTTTTTGTCAACTTGTGCTATCCAGCAGAATTTATGTATCGGAATATATATTTAGATGTGTATATATATAGAAGACTGTATTTAGTCTTTACTCTACCTAAAATGAATGCAACTAACTCTCATAGAGAATATATAATGATTGTGAATGCTAAGAGCACTATTCATTTTTAGCTATTGGCATGAATTGTGTGACTGCAATTTTACATTCATTTTGTATTACAAATTGTGAGTTTGCCTTGTTTGTTTTCCTTTTGATAATGATAATTTCTGCTTATAAAGGTAGTAGAATACGTCTGCTACCTGATAGGGGTTTTAAAAATAAAATGTAGTAGAATACGAAAAAAAAAAAAAATTAAAGTACAAAAATCACGAATAGTGGTAACTCAAATTCACGTGAATTATGAAATTCAGGTACTATTGAAGTTACCAAATATCTAATATTATATCTAGTATATACTATTCATTACCATTCTTACATACAAAATTAATTATTAGAAACTTAATTAGTACAGAAATAAGAAAATTTATTATACTTAAATATTTCATTTCAGCAAGACAAAATAATTAATAGATCGAGTTATGATATTTAATAAAGTTTTAGACAATAAAATTATTATTTTGATTGGGGAACAAATTAACATTAAATGTCACATTGGTTTGATATATGACTTAATTATTAATTGACAAGATTAAAATAATTCAGGAGTAATGTAATTTATTATATTAAATTCATTTTGGAATTGTTATAATAATTTCAGGATGATTTAAAACTCCTAGTACAAATAGAATATGTTTCTGTAGAATGATCACAAAAACAAAAGGAAAAGAACTCTCATGCAAGAAATGTTTAGCTTGATATAAATAATAAAGTTCGTGGGAGTAATTAGTAGGCGCGTACTAGGCAGCATATGATATGTATTGTTCATATCTAATATACAAATTAGAATTACGAAGTTATAACTTTTAACATATAAATTTTTTAAAACTTTAATTATTACATGTATGTACGTACACAGCAATATTATTTTCTTAATGTCATAAAAAATAGTAATATGGGTATTTTATACATTTGAAATGTGTTATAATAGAAAAGTCAATAAATTAGATAAATTGTTTAGTTTTAAAAATTTAAAATGGTAAATATGATATTATGAATCTTTTAGGTGAGAATACTTAATTTTGAAGTTTTTGAGGGGCATACATGAAATTCCTCCTTTCTAAAAAAGTTGGGAAAGGACAGAAATACTTTTGAACCTTTTTTTATATTCCGAGAAGGACAGAAATGATATTCCTATTTGCCGCCCCTTTAGCTAGCTATTTATCTGTAGTCTTGTCTTTCAATATAAAAAATATATTTAGTAGATTATAGTCTAGAATCATATGATCTTCCTTAATAAAACACATACACAAACAATTTCTATCTTTTTAATGTCCAAAAATAAAAAAATGAATTTTTAAAATTAATATATTTTATATCTCCACGACATATACATTTATAAATAATTTAATAAATGAAACGGTAGAGGAGTACACCGAAATTTTTAGCTACCACCTTAATATTTCAGAATTTTGATCTTACCACCGATTTGGTAAAAATTCATATCTTGCCACGTGCTAGACTGAGTCTGTGCACCAAATAATAATATTTTTTGTCCCGAATTATACCGAATCACGGACTTTCGACCTCACATCACTGAATCCGAACTATTCATTTGTCACTATATAAGAAAGAGGAAAGAAACGACCCGGCTACATGAACGACCACATAGTCCAATCCTCAAATTCATTCTTCCTTTATTTCCTACCTCACTTACAATGTGACCCTACCCCAAATTAATCAATCTCTCCTTTGTTTTCTCTCTCACTTACCAGCAGACCCCAGCCCCAATATAAATCCCCTCTTTTCTTTCTTCTCTTCCTGTAGAGTGGAGAAGGAAAGACAAGTTTGTTCAATTTCTCGGTAACTGCCAATTGTCTAATTTTCTTTCTTTGTTTATGCCTTGTAATGGCATGCGGCCATGTGGGCTGAGCCCCTTTGGTCTGTGTTTGTTCAATTGATCGATAATTGTGTTTATTTGCGCATTTTGCACAAATTTAAAAATTTGCCAAAATATGAAGTAAATAGAGTTTGCCTGAAAGCAAGTTCAATTCGTTGTTTCTTCAAATATATAAACATTCTCCCAAAATAAGGATAGGGATCTTCATATAAATTACTCGGCATGCTTCTTAATTAGATTCTTATATAGTTCAAAAAAACATTATTTCCTCAATCAAATGTTGTGCCTCGACTCACATTTGAATATTTGATTGAATAAAATAACTAGTTTAATCCAATCAAATGTGGGTCTGACTCACATTTTTTCTCAAAAAAAAACATTATTGGGTACCAGATTGAACCTAAACATATGAAAATTTCTTGAGGCTATATATTGTTCTTTATATTTCCCGCTCTAATTATGTTGATAATCTTTAACTTTTCATATATAACAGGTCAACAAAAGGGCTGATTTGAGCAACTTGCTTCATTGTTTCCTGGATGGTCATCTAAACTAAGGAGAGCAGATGTTAGTCACCTAAAGGATTTTCGACTTATAACTCTAATCAATAGTGTTGAAAGAATTCTTTCAAAAATCTGAACTTACTGTTTGCCCAACAATTGATTCACTCGGCCCGTAAAAACAAAGTCATGAGGTCACACGGGCTTTTGATTTCTTAATTAGGCCCATTAAACTAGATGTTTTCATAATTTCTTTGATTCCTTAAGTGGGCTCTTCTTAATTAATTGTATTAAGGGAAGGGCCCTTACCCCATGTTTTGTTGTGGCTTAAAGGTGGCTTAAAGGTTTTTAAGCCACTGTTATTCCACCAAACATGATTTAAACTAATTGGCCTACATGGAATATCCTAAAAGTTAGGCCGGCCTAAACGGGCCTAAATTAAACCACCTCTTGAGGTGCCTTAAATTTAGGCTTCAATTTTACACCACTGGGGCCCACTGTCATTCACCTTCAACCATTTCACCCCTCTCCTCATTAATTAGTAATAATATATTATTAGTATATAATTAGTATATTATTATTAATAATTATTATTAGTATATAATTATATAATTAATATCTTATATTGTTAATATATTAAATAATTGAGAGAATCGGTTATATACCCATCAAAACTTTTGAATTTGGATATTTGCCCATATCCTATTCAAAATTTACCTCAAATTTGAATAGGATATGGGCAAATATCCAAATTCAAAAGTTTTGATGGGTATATAACCGATTCCCCCTAAATAATTATTATAATAATATTATATAATTAGTATTTTTTTATTAATAATTATTATTAATATATAATTATATTATTAATATATAAATAATTATTAATATATAAATAATTATTATAATATATTATAGTTATTATTAATATATTAATATTATATAATTAGTATCATTTTATTACTAGTTATTAGTAATATATAATTCCATAATTAATATGTTATATTGTTAATATATTAAATAATTATTAACAATAATATTATAATATATTATAGTTATTATTAATATATTAATATTATATAATTAGTATCTTATTATTAATAATTATTATTAATTATATAATTATATAATTAATATCATATAATGTTAATATATTAAATAATTATTATAATAATATTACAATATATTATAGTTATTATTAATATATTAATGTTATATAATTAGTATCTTATTATTAATATATAATTATATAATTAATATCTTATATTATTAATATATTAATATTATATAATTAGTATCTTATTATTAATATATAATTATATAATTAATATCTTATATTGTTAATATATTAAATAATTATTATAAAAATGTTATAATATATTATAGTTATAATTAATAATTAATATTATATAATTATTATCTTGTTATTAATAATTAACTAACTTAGGCTTCCAAAACTGTAGTCCTCCACCAACCCTAACCAAACAAAGAATATTTTAAGCCGTGGTCTAACTTTAGAACTCAACCAAATATAAATAATTTAGGCCGGCTTAAGTTGGAATAACAACTTAGGCCACCTTAACTTTAGTCCACAACCAAACACCACCTTAAGGACATGGCCTACTAGGCCATGTGGATACAAAATGTATTATTTCAGCATTCATCCCAAATATTTTTAGGAGGAATTTCATGTATAGCCCTCAAGAACTTCGAAATTACATATCTTCCTTCTAAACTTCATAATATCATATTTGCTCTTTTAAACTTCAAAAACTCACAAATTTACTCATTTTGTTATATTAGAACTCATTTGAAATTTATAAAATATCCATTTTACCCTTTATTAAAAACATGAGTCTAATGACAAAAAAGAGAGGATATATCATATGATGTTTAGTTATTTAATTATTTCAAATTGTTTTGCCAATAATATTTAATTTATATCTTAGCTATTAATTAACTCGAAGAGAAATCCAATCCTACATCAGCAAATTGTGTTTGATGGTGCCATGGTTGTTGTTTTTTTCTTCTATTTTTGCAATCTTTGAAATTTTGAATGTGTTTACTAATTGTCTTGATATGTACTCTATTCGATTGGTCGTATTTAATAAAACAATTTCAGCCTTATCGTTTTGGTATTAGACGCAGTGTCCCAGCAACATGATGCAGCTATATGCGCAATTAGCACAGAAAAACCTGACTGAAAAGAAACGATTCAAAATTTGTGCCAGACGTTCCTTTTTTTTTTTTAAAGTACTTATTTTATACAAAAATTGCAATCAATTTCTTTTCTTTTCAACATCTTAATCATATAAAAATAAATTCTAATAGTCCATAATTAATTTATATGTCATGTATGTTTTAATCATCAAGATTAATATTACTATTTTAGATTAGTTGTTTTTTTGGGGGGAAACTGTCAGTGGACTTCTATTCAAACCATAGTAACAAAATACGCGAATTATACGTGTTTTATTCGCGAATAAAACGCGTATAAAACGCGAATTACGAATTATTCGCGATAAAAACGAGAAAAAAAAGCCAAAATTTTTTTTTTTTTTTTTACGTTTTTTTTTTGGGGTTTTTTTTTTTTTTCCTTCCTTGTTGTACCGAATCATTCCCGAATTATATCCAAATTATACCCGAATCACGAATTTTTGACCTCGCTGAACCGAACCCGAACTTTTAATTTGTCACTGTGATTCAAACAACAATTAATTTTTATTTTTATTTCACGGACAACAATTTTTAAAGACCAAGCTGACGAATAGAGACAAAACTATTCGCTGACGCAATCTCTCTGTTTTCTTTTCTCTTCCTTTGTAAACCCACCCAGGAAAAAAACACAAATATGATTTTCTGTAAATTTTCCCCTCTTGCTTCCGGCCATGTTTCGTCTGACTCATGCATCCTATTGAGGGCCTCCAGGCGCCTTCTCATTCTCTTCATTTTGAGATCACAATTGTTGGGGTTTTATTTCTGCTTTTCCGTGAGCATCTGAGCTAATTATCCTACCACAACTAAGAGACCGGAACAAAACAGAGCATATCACATAAAAACAGAGCATCCGAGCTAATTATCCTACCACAACTAGAGACCGAAACAAAACAGAGCATCTCACAGAAAAACAGAGCATCCGAGCTAAACTACTGAGAACAAGCGCTCTACTTATATATAGGAGCATCTCAAATTATAACAAAGGAAAAATAAGAAAAAAAAAAAAGGTAAGAAAGAAAAGGAGAGCAAATTACACATCACAAGCAGAAATACTACTAGAAGAGAAGATCAATGCGAAGACTAAAGATGAAGAAATGTATCGCCTCCATTGCTAGATGAGTTATGCGCACCGCTACTAATGGAAACATGTGAAGTACGAGGGAAAGCATTACCATACAGAGGCCGAGGATGAATGTAGAAAAGATTGTAAAGGCATTTTCGGTGCTGACAGAGGATTGGCCGAAGTCTCGAATGATGAAAGAGGAGGCAACAAGCATCAAGAAAAGGCCGAGATGCCGGAGTGCATCCATCTCCTCCTCTCTCTCTCTCTCTCTCTCTCTCTCTCTTTCACTTTCACAACTCGCGATTGTCCTCACTTTGTACACTGAGAAACCGGGTGTTGGATACTTATAGACAGCCACGGGTAGTGTTTTATTTCTTTCTTAATAATACTCGGTGTTTATCTGTACGTACGGTCATATAGATGGGATTTTCGAAGCATGAAGAAGGGAAGTGGATCCATATCCTCGACGGTACCGTAAAAGATTCCCTTTTACAGTTAGCTATTTACGGTTGAGATTAACTCTCACCCGGTTTAGGATTCGGGCTAACTGAGGGGGCAGTATTATTAGGCTTTGAGATTCGTGCCAAGTTAAAAAGAACGGTCTAGATCAAGTACTTGTAAAGATTCCCTTTTACGGTACCGTTGGTGATATGAATTCGAAGGGAAGTAGAGACTGGTGTGATATGTACGATCATAATCCAGCCTGTTCCGATGATTTCTTCTAACTATTTCTCGTTTATGACAAAAGTAGAGACTGGTGAAATGGAATTTTTGAATGACGTCAGACTTGAGATTCCCTGAGGCGTTCCGAACAACGGATGATCTATTTTCTTCTTACTTTTTCTCATTCTTTGTTCGGAATGCCTCAGGGAATCCCACGTCTGACGTCATCACGTTTTCTATGCAAAATTTGTCAAAATGGTTTGCTGTTTCTTTTGCATAGAAAAAATAGGTGACGTCATGGGATTTCCTGAGACGTTCCGAACAAAGAATGAGAAAAAGTGAGAAGAAAAAAGATCATCCGCTGTTCTGAACGTCTCAAGGTATCCCAAGTCTGACGTCATTCAAAAATTTCTGCCATGTAATCCGAAATCCCATCTCGATCAAATAGAAGATAATTGAGTCAGCTTTCAAACTAATTACTTTTCATTGGTAGGCGCATATTGACACCACATATATTTATATTAATAGACTTTTTATTAAAATAATTTAATATATAGACAATTTTAACTCTCTTTGAATATCTTTCTAAATACTATATTTATTTCATAATGTAATTAATAAAGTGATTATTTATTAATTATTTGATTTTTTATAAATGATAGATACTTTTTCCCGACATTTTTATTAATATCCAAAGTTTAATACAAATTATTAATTATACCCAGAATTGGACCAATTATCGAAATATACCCAAGCCGGCTATTTTCTGGCCGGCTATGTTCCCTTCCTAAGCCGGTCAGAAAATGACCGGCTATGTACCTTTTTTTTTTTTTTTTTTTTTCCCCGCATTTCACCCTTTGTATACCCCTTTTTCTCTCTCTCCTCTCACAATTCTCCCATCTTCAACTGAATTTTCTTTCTTTAAGGTAATTTTTTTTTAATCTAATTTAATTTTTAATTTATTTATTTTAGGGTTTAGGATTTAGGTTTTAGGTGTTTTAATTTAGATTATGTTGTTGTAATTTAGTGTAATTAGCTAAGTTAACCAATATTTAGTGTATTTTGGTCATTTTGACCATAATTAGACTTATGAAGGGTAATTTTACCGAAATTAGCACAATTGATCAATATTTAGGGTATTTTGGTCTTTTTTTACCATAATTAGGCTAATTAAGCGTAATTTAGTGTAATTAGCACGTTTGACCAATATTTAGGGTATTTTGGTCTTTTTTACCACAATTAGGCTAATTAAATATAATTTAGTGTAATTAGCACAGATGACCAATATTTAGGGTATTTTGGCCTTTTTTACCATAGTTATGCTGATTAAGCGTAATTTTACCGAAATTAGCACGTTTGACCAATTTTTAGGGTATTTTGGTCTTTTTTACCATAATTAGGCTGATTAAGTGTAATTTAGTGTAATTAGCACAGATGACCAATATTTAGGGTATTTTGGTCTTTTTTTACCATAATTAGGCTGATTAAGTGTAATTTAGTGTAATTAGCACAGATGACCAATATTTAGGGTATTTTGGTCTTTTTTTACCATAATTAGGCTGATTAAGTGTAATTTAGTGTAATTAGCACAGATGACCAATATTTAGGGTATTTTGGTCTTTTTTACCATAATTAGGCTGATTAAGCGTAATTTAGTGTAATTACCACAGATGACCAATATTTAGGGTAATTTGGTCTTTTGTTTTACCATAATTAGGCTAATTAAGTGTAATTTAGTGTAATTAGCACAGATGACCAATATTTAGGGTATTTTGGTCTTTTTTACCATAATTAGGCTGATTAAGCGTAATTTAGTGTAATTACCACAGATGACCAATATTTAGGGTATTTTGGTCTTTTTTTACCATAATTAGGCTAATTAAGTGTAATTTAGTGTAATTAGCACAGATGACCAATATTTAGGGTATTTTGGTCTTTTTTACCATAATTAGGCTGATTAAGCGTAATTTAGTGTAATTAGCACAGATGACCAATATTTAGGGTATTTTGGCCTTTTTTACCATAATTAGGCTGATTAAGCGTAATTTCACCGAATTTAGGTTATTTTAGATATCAGGATGCCTAGAGCACGGCCTACCCAGCGTCCAGTAGTGGACGAGCCGATCAGTACTAGCAGCACGGAGCACATCAGTCCTCTCCTGTGGATTCCCCACAGCGAGCACCGAGTCTCACTGGCTTCTCGTGAGGTACGTTCCTTTTGGCCAAATTTTCAATAAATTTTGTTAGGTTTAAATTTTATTATGTTATCACCATGCGGATTACCTTTTTCAACGCAGGACACGGATCTTCTAGATGTGAAGTTGAGGTGCGTTCACATGAAGTACTACGAGGTGATGGAGCCGTACTTCGTCAACCTGGGTCTCTACCAGGTTGTGGACATCGTGCAGACAGAGAAGAGCATCATCAATGCATCTCTCATCGCTGGACTGGTGGAGCGATGGCGTCCCGAGACGCACACGTTTCACATGCCGTTCGGATAGATGACGGTGACTCTCCAGGATGTGAGTGCTCTCTGGGGTTTGCCTATTCGTGGCACACCCATCGGCGGCGTCTCTGACAGCACCATATTCACAGGTTATGTCGAGGAGTTGTTGGGAGCTGAGCCTTCCTATGTCATTGGGGACCATGGGAGGTCGAAGTTCCATTTGCGGATGACGAGGTTACGGCAGCACTTCATCGCGGGTCTCTCGGCAGATTCCACCGAGCTGGAGATTCAGAGGTAAAATTTATAACTTGTTTGTACTAATCAATTTATAATACGATGATTCTATTAGAATTTTTAAATGTTTTGTATTGCAGATATACACGGGGCTACGTGTTGGACCTTTTTGGTTCTGTCATGTTTCCTGATTCCAGCGGTGATCAGATGCCGATGATGTATCTCCCTTTACTGATGGACATTGAGCGGCCGTCATCGTACAACTGGGGTGGAGCTGTCCTGGCGTATCTGTACTACCACCTGTGTCGTAGTAGTGAGGTAAGTCACCAACTCTTATTTTAGTGTAAATTATTAATCAATCAATCCATCAAAATACACTGACGTGTAATGTTCTTGAAAATGAAGCCGACGGCGAAGCAGATGTACGGGCCGGTACTCCTGCTTCAGCACTGGTCGTGGTCACGGCTACCGATGGGCCGTCCTATCCGTAATGAGGCGCCGGATTGGGGAGAGCCTGATGTGTTTCACTGCCCGGCATACGCCAAGAAGTGGTACGGTTTCCACCACTACCAGGATCGGACCCACGGTGCTACCGTTGGGATCAGGCCAGTCCGGTCAGAGCTTCAGAGTTTGCCTGATCCTCTTGTTGAGTGGACGCCGTATGATCAGTTGTATGAGGAGTTCCTCTTGCCGGGCAGTGCGACTGACGAGCAGGAGCGGGAGATGTGGTTCTATCGAGGTCCACTCATACATTTCTGGACAGTGGAGCACCACTATCCATATCGGGTGCTCCGCCAGTTTGGTCGAGCGGCGTTGATTCCCATAGACCCATCTTTGCCGAGTTACACGCACAGAGACCTGCACCGGTAAGTCGTAGTCTATTGTATTTATTAAATAAATCATATTACTTGATAGTTTTATTGCAACTAACGTCTTCTTTACAGCGTTACCCACCGATCGCGACTGGATAAGGACTGGAGCACTCATTACCATGCATACTACGAGACGGCCCAGGATCCTCAGTATACAGACTTCTATCACGAGCCAGATGTATATCAGCAGACCCAAGGGGATCCCCAGTTGAGGTACGATGTATGGTAGACGCAGGTCTGCATGGCGAGTGTCTATCTGCACGGGGATTACGGTGCCCATCTCCTCGACAGGATCAAAACGGATGATGGTTACCATCCCAACGGTCGTGCATGGGCTCGCCAGGTAAAGCACCTAAAACCACATAGTTTTGGTCTAACGTAGTAGTACATCAATGTTTGATCTGACATGCCAAATTTTTTTCAGCTTTTAGCCGCGATCAAGGAGTGCGGGCATGGGATCCGCATGCTGGGAAGGAAGAACTGGAGACGGCTTGGGTACCGCACACTCAAGAAGAATGCGAATGTGGTTGAGGATGCCGGGCACGGTGGAAAGATCATCGGTATGCTGTGAGACGCCAGAGAGAACATCAACTAGAGTGAGATAGATCCGCAGGAGCCCGATCCGAGCCCGGTTCTGATAGATGATATGCCATCTTCCCCCGATTCACATCCAGAGTGGGACTATCATCGTTGGTTATTGTCCGACATTGGGTGGACGGCATGGTACGACGAGCATGGACGTCTAGTGCAGCCTTATCTATGTCATACTTCAGTATCTGTCAGGTTTGAATAAATTTTTTTATTCAGATCAAATTTAATAATTTATGTGTATGACTGCAGGGTCCAGCAGAGATGCAACCACAGCCACCACCTGCGGAGACTGATACTTCTGAGTACGAGTCCCTCTCGTGCAGTCTCCATGAGTTCGAGGAGAGTTTCATGTCGGCACCGACATGGCCCCGATATGGCACAGAGATGTCGCATGATGGAGAGGCTAGTGGTAGCGGGTCTCTTACTCAGCCTGTCTTTGGGACTGGATTTGCCGCATCTATCTTCGCTACACCTCCGGCAGTACCGACAGTCTCCACTGGCGATGCCAGATGGGATACTGCCGAGCAGATACTGAGGTCTGCCGATGCCCCAGATGAGCCCGAGTGAGACGGAGCCTGGCCGCGCTGGCGCCGGGTGAACGCCGGAGTACCGCCTCAGCGATATTCCCCCTCTCCGTTTTAGTTGTATTTTTACTAGTTTTGTACTATTTATATTTGATATACTATTTATATTTGGTATATTTGGATTATCCTATATTTCGGTTCTTGTGTATGTGTGCTTTTGTGTTACTATTTTTATATTTTACAGATCAAAATAAATTATCATGATAATGCTAAACAGAAAATATAACAACATTAATATAGTAGCACAACATAAAAAATAGTAGCACAATATAGCGTATTTCAATTAATATAGCATATTGTAAAGTAATGTAATGTAAATTAGCGTAATTTAACATAATATAGTGTTATTCAATATAATTTCAATTAATATAGCATATTTTAATATAAATATACTAATTATATATCAAAAGAAGTAATATAACAAAAAATTTTAAATTTTCAGTGTTTAATTTCAATACTTTGATCTTATAATGTCTCTCTCTAAAAACCGGAAAAAAAAAAGGATACATAGCCGGCCATTTTCTGGCCGGCTTAGGGAGGGAACATAGCCGGCCAGAAAATAGCCGGCTTGGGTATATTTCGATAATTGGTCCGATTCTGAGTATAATTAATAATTTGTATTAAACTTTGGATATTAATAAAAATGTCGGTACTTTCTCCTTTTCTTTTTGTTTTTTTTCCACTGATGTATATTCTTCTGCATCCCTTTTTCTCATAGAATTATAGCTGTAAATTTACAAAAGAAATACATCAATTCAATTCAAGTTTCAAGCTGTCAAGTCAAAAGTATGTATTTCATTTTTTTAAATTTTTTTATATTATGATGCATAATATGATCCAAAAAAAAAAACAAACAAAAAAATCTTTCAAAAAAAAAATTTGTTAGAAAATCCAACCACCAATTGAGGAATAATACTTAACTTTGCATTTAAATATTTTACGGGAATTTTATGACTTTATCATTCTTTAGGTAAATACATTTTTTGTCCAATTTATCAAGTAATGTCTCTTCGTAGTCGCTTCATTTCTAAAAGAATGTTTATTCGATTATTTTATGGCCGGTTTACTCTCCCTCATAAGCTGGCCATTTTGTGGCCGACTTATTCTTTTTTATTTTAGAAACACTATGAAGAGCAAGATAATGAAATCTAACACTGAAAATTTGAAATTTTTTGTTTAAATTATTCTTTAGATTACTTCTTTTGATATATAATTAGCCTATTTATACTAAAATACACTAAGTTACTCGAAATTATGTTGAATTACACTAATTACATTACATTACGCTAAAATACGGTAAATTACGCTGAATTACATATGAATAGGGACGTTATCTTCACTGAAACGGCGAAAAACCACGACGAAACTTGAAACGGTCATAAACGGCGCTCGAGTGTCCGATTTCAGCAAATGACCACTTTTCGAAAAGCTTGCGAAAATGACCACTTGAGTTGAAGTTTCTGATTAAGATTTTTATTTCTATTATTCAATCTAAGTAGCTCATTAAATTAGTTACATAATGACTTGTAGAATACCAATTTTTACGATTTTCTAAATTTTTTTACTATTTTTTATGATTCATGAAAGATGACACACAATCGGTCTACTTTAGCGTAATTCTGCGTAGTTTAGCGTAATTTACCGTATTTCAGCATAATTAGCAAAGTTATTGTAAATAGCGTAATTTAATATAATTTAGTGTAATTCAACATAATTTATTGTAATATAGTGGAATTCAACATAAGTAATTATAAAAAATATGCTAATTATAAATCAAAAGAAGTAATCTAACAAATAAAAATTTAAACAAAAATTTAAATTTTTAGTGTTAGATTTCATTATTTTTCTCTTCATAGTGTCTAAAAAAAAGTAAAACGGCTATAAAAATGGCCGGTTTGGACATTTTGGCGAAAGTCGGGAATTCTGAGCATAAATATTAATTTCTAATTAACTTTGGATATTAATAAAAATGTCGGCGGCACTTCTATCCAACTCAGATATATTTTTATTTTTATAAATTGTAAAATAAATCGAATTTTAATAATATAATAAAAAAACTTTTATTCAAACAACAATTAGTTGTTGGTGTCATACGTACGGACCTATAATGTAATTTTTATTTATATTTCACGGACAACAATTAGTAAATTACAAAATAATTATTAAAATATTAATTTATAAAGACCAAGCTGACGAATAGAGACTAAAATGATTCGCTGACGCAATCTCTCTGTTTTCTTTTCTCTTCCTTCGTAAACCCACCCAGAAAAAAAATACAAATATGATTTTCTGTAAATTTTCCCCTCTTGCTTCCGGCCATGTTTCGTCTGACTAATGCATCCTATTGAGGGCCTCCAGGCGCCTTCTCATTCTCTTCATTTTGAGATCACAATTGTTGGGGTTAATTTCTGCTCTCCCATGAGCATCCGAGCTAATTATCCTACCACAACTAGAGACCGGAACAAAACAGAGCATCTCACACAAAAACAGGGCATTCGAGCTTAACTACTGAGAACAAGCGCTCTTCTTATATATAGGAGCATCTCAAATTACAACGAAGGCAAAATAAGAAAAAAAAAAGATAAGAAAGAAAAAGAGAGCAAATTACACATCACAAGCAGAAAGCAGAAATACTACTAGAAGAGAAGATCAACGCGAAGACCAAAGATGAAGAAATGTATCTCCTCCATTGCTAGATGAATTATGCGCACCGCTACTAATGGAAACATGTGAAGTACGAGGGAAAGCATTACCATCCAGAGTCCGAGGATGAATGTAGAAAAGATTGTAAAGGCATTTTCGGTTCTGACAGAGGATTGGCCGAAGTCTCGAATGATGAAAGAGGTGGCAACAAGCATGAAGAAAAGGCCGAGGTGGTAGAGTGCATCCATCTCCTCTTCTCTTTTGTTTTTGAAAAACCTGATAGAAAGATGCCAAGTTGATTTCTCTCTCCAACGACTAGCGATTGCTCACTTTGATATGGGGGGATACTTCAAGACATCGCCTACGGGCTACAAGCTACGCGATTGTCCATATCCTCTCAGATTTGATCTGAACCACCTGATCAGAATCCGGACAAATCTGGTCCGAAGTAGCATGCACGGAGCTCTTTAATATTCGTGCGAATTCTGATCGGACGATCCGAAACTAAACATAAATATTAAGGTGTACGCTGGGACCTGTACGGTCATTTAAATGTTTCTCTTTGATCTTATCAACATGATCCGAAACTAAACATCCACATTGTGACATTGCACATATTCACATTATGTAATGCGAATTTGTGACGACATCACATTACACAAATTCACATTATGTAAGGTGGATGTTTAGTCAAAGAGAAACATTTAAATAAGAGAAGGGAAAATTGTCTTTAGGATTTTTAATCGGCCATTTCCACGTAGGATATGTGTAGCGAGTCAATAATAAATCTAGCTATGACTCACTTGCTATACCAGATGACTATTAACATCAACAGATAACCCAAACTGTATACTCAGAAGACTATAACATCAATAATATTTTAGCTTTGACTGTGGTGCATTTATTTTAATCTCAGCCACCTGTTATTTGTATTTGTTGAAATGTAGTGATTTATTTGATCTATATTCTCCCGCCTCTTCGTTGAAGTGCAGTGATTTATTTCAGTGTTGTAAATAACACATGTGTTCATTGGACAATTAATCGGGAATAATTAATATAATTAGAAATAATTGGTCAATTAGTCGAAAAAATTCGTAATTTGATTGCCGTTAACGACTAATTAGTCGATTAATCAGCTTAAACGACTGTTTCTCATAACACTGATTTATTTGATCTAGTATGTGGGCTCTATTATATTTCTTTGAATTGTAACTACAAATAAAACGAATATAAAAATATGTATTATTTCTCAATAAGGGATAAAATAGGTATTTGATATATTGAAAATGAATTTTTAATAAAAAAGACAATAAATTAGGTTATTGTGAGTTTTTGTAATTTAGATGGCAAATATGATATCATGAATAAAGCTCGGCAGTCGATTTGTTGAAATCAGATAGGGTAAATTTAAATTTTGAATTTATATGTGCAGTCGATTTGTTGAAATCAGATAGGGAAAATTTAAATTTTGAATTTATATGTGGACCGCTAAAACTGTTTATTTTCTAATAGGGGTGTCAATGGTACCTTTTTAGCCGTTTACTCGACCCGTACCGTATTCGATAAGACAGGTATGGGTAAGATTTTTTTTTCGTTAGCTTATTGGGTATGGGTATGAATAAGAATTTTTTTTCGTTAACCAAATGGGTAAAGGTATGGGTAATGACTATTTCGTACCCGTTACCCTATAGGGTAATTATAAAATCTAAATATATATTTAATTCAATTTCCACCCACCTAAATATGTATTCATGTTTTTGAATTTCTTCCTTTATAAAAAATAATTTAGTTGGAATTGATTGCACATTCATTTTTATTTTTAATTAGAAATATAATTACATATGTGTGAAATGAATTATTTTTTTATATTTAATTTGTAAAATATAATAAAACTAATTATTATATTAGTAATATCCGTTATTCATTCGTTACAGTTTCGTTACCCGATAATATTAACGGGTAAGGGTAGGATAGGGTAAGGTCAATTTTTAATGAGTATGAGTAGGGTATAGATAAAATTAATTTTAATGAGTATGGGTATGAAAATGTCTCCACCCCGACCCGTACCGTACCCAATGACACCCCTATTTTCTAATAATCTTATTGGTAAATTTCTAAATTTAGCCGGATATCTATTGTAGGCCTTAAGTTAATTTTTGAATCGAACCGATATCCGGCAGTTGACTTCACAAAAGACATTAACTACTAAACTTTTGTTTATTTTTACTTTTTATCATGCAGTTGACATCACAAGTTCACATGCTCTCCATTTCTAGACATTTCAGCCAGGAATATTTATTTATAGAAATTATACAAAAATAATTTTGATTATTAGATGAATTACATCTATATTTTAATAGAAGAAACTGATTTTTTTTTTTTTTTTGGTTCTTCTAAGGACCGAAAACAAAATTAGAAATTCTCTGTGGCATCTACTGTGTAGGTACTCTCCATTTCTAGACATTTCACCAAGATTAATACTACTTTAGATTAGGTGTCATACGTAAACGGAACTGACAACCTATATCATAGAATCCTTCTCTTATAAAGATAAACAGAGCATCTCACACAAAAACAACCTTTAATAGAATGGAATGCCCTAAAATATGAAAATATAAACAGAGCATCTCACACAAAACAACCATAGAATAGAATGCTCTGTTAACTAATACATCCTTCATCCAAATTGGAAAATTTTAACTGTTATTAACTATTATCCTATCACAACTAGAGAACGGAACAAAACAGAGCATCTCACACAAAAACAGAGCATCCGTGCTAAAACTACTTAGAACAAGTGCTCTTCTTATAGGAGCATCTCAAATTACATCAAAGGCAAAATTAAGGAAAAAAGAAAGAAAAAGCGAGCAAACACATCACAAGCAGAAAGCAGAAATACTACTAGAAGAGAAGATCAACGCGAAGACCAAAGATGAAGAAATGTATGGCCTCCATTGCTAGATGAACTATGCGCACCGCTGCTAATGGAAACATGTGAAGTATGATGGAAAGCATTACCATCCAGAGGCCGAGGATGAACGTAGAAAAGATTGCGAAGGCATTTTCGGTGCTGATAAAGGATTGGCCGAAGTCCCGAATGATGAAAGAGGAGGCAACAAGCATGAAGAAAAGGCCGAGATGCCGGAGTGCATCCATCTCCGCCTCCTTCTCCTCCTCCTCCTCTCTCTCTCTCTCTCTCTCTCACTTTCAGAACTCGCGATTGTCCTCGCTTTGTACACTGAGAAACCGGGTGTTGGATACTTATAGACAGCCACAGGGGTAGTGTTTTATTTCTCTCGAGTGAGCCCATGGTGCTATGCATAGCACGGATGGGGTCCGTGCTATGGCCAAAATTTGATTTTTTAAAATTTTAATGGTCGATCCAACCGTTCAATGTGATAACCATATGAATATGTACTTGCAAACTAAATTTTATATTTTTTTGAATTTTTTTATTATTTTTTAGATAGGTAGAAAAATCAGTGTTTTCTGAAAATTCTGGACCATCAAAATTCTACCTATCTAAAAAATAGTAAAAAAATTTGAAAAAATATAAAATTTAGTTTGCAAGTACATATTCATATGATTATCACATTGAACGGTTTAATCGATCATTAGAATTTTAAAAAATCAAATTTTTGGCCGTAGCACGGATTCCATCCGTGCTATGCATAGCACCATAACCTCACTCATTTCTCTCTTAAAAATACTCGGTGTTTATCTGTACGTACGGTCATATAGATGGGATTTTCGAAGCATGAAGAAAGGAAGTAGAGAATGGTGTGATATGTACGATCATAATCCAGTCCTGTTCCGATGATTTCTTCTAACTTATGGAATAGATGAAATTTCCGTTTTTTTTTTTGTTGATAGAGATGGGATTTCCGACGCACATGGCAAAATTTTTGAATGACGTCAGACTTGAGATTCCCTGAGGCGTTCCGAACAGCGGATGATCTATTTTTTTCTTACTTTTTCTCATTCTTTGTTCGGAACGCCTCAGGGAATCCCACATCTGACGTCATCATTTTGTTTTTAAAATTTGTCGAAATGATTTACGGCTTCTTTTGCATAGAAAAAAATAGGTGACGTCAGATGTGGTATTTCCTGCCGACATTTTTATTAATATCCAAAGTTTAATACAAATTAATATTTATACCCAGAATTCAGCTCAATATTGAAAAATGCCCAAACCTACTAGAAAATGGCCGGTTTACTTTTTTTTTTTTTAACCCGCATTATTTTTTATTCAACTTTGGATATTAATAAAATAGTCTGTTTAATCTTGGTGAGTTTATTTTTGCTGTTTAACATATTTTTCTGTATATTTTTTTTGTTGTGCTACTATTTTAATGTTGTAATATTTTCTGTTTAGCATTATCATGATAATTTATTTTATCTGTAAAATATAAAAATAGTACCATAAAAGCACACATACACAAGAACCGAAATATAGGATAATCCAAATATACCAAACATAAATAGTATATCAAATATAAATAGTACAAAACTAGTAAAAATACAACTAAAACGGAGAGGGGGACCATCGCTGAGGCGGTACTCCGGCGTTCGCCCGGCGCTCGCGCGGCCAGGCTCTGTCTCTCTCGGTCTCCACACCAGCATCGGCGTACCTGAGTATCCGCTCGGCGGTATCCCATCTGTCATCACCCGTAGAGACTGTCAGTACTAGCGGAGGTGTACCGAAGATAGATGCGCCGAACTCAGTTCCAAAGGCAGGCTGAGTATGAGACCCGCTACCACTAGCCTCTCCATCATGCGGCATCTCTGTGCCATATCGGGATACCCTCGGTGCGGAGCTGAACTTATCATCCAATATCCCGTAGTCCTGGAGACTGTACGGGAGGGACTCCATATCATAAGTATCGAACCCCGCAGGTGGTGGCTGTGGCGGCATCTCTGCCGGACCCTGCTATCATACACATAAATTATTAAATTTGATATGAATGAAGAAATTTATTAAAACCTGACAGATACTGAAGTATGACATACATGAGGCTGCACCGGACGTCCATGCTCGTCGTACCATGCCTGCCACGCAACGTTGGACAATACCCAATCATGGTAGTCCCACTCTGGATGCGAATCGGGAGAAGGTGGCATCTGAGACATCCTAACCGGGCTCTCGTTGGGCTCTGTCGGATGTATCTCATGCCAGTTGATGTTCTCTCCGGCGTCTCGCAGCATCGTGATGATCTTCCCACAGTGCCCGGCATCCTCAACCGCATTTGCATTTTTCTTGAGGATGCGGTACCCAAGATATCGCCAGTTCTTCTTGCCCATCGTGGAGATCCATAAGCGTACTCCTTGATCCCCGACAAAAGCTGAAACAAATTGGCATGTCAGATCAAACCTTGATGAACTATTAAGTTAGAGAAAAACTATGTAGTTTTAGGTGACTTACGTTGCGAGCGAATGAACGGCCGCTGGGATGGTAACCATCATCAGTCTGGATCATGTCGCGGAGATGGGCACCGTAATCGCCCTGCAGATAGACACTGGCCATGCAGATCTGCATGTACCAAGTATCGTACCTCAACTGGGGGATCTCCCTGGGTCTGCAGAATCAGATATGGCTCGTGATAGAAGTCCAGATACTGAGGATCTTGGGCTGTCCTGTAGTATGCATCAAAATGGGTGCTCCAGTCCTTATCCAGCCGTCCTCGGTGGTTCATCATGTAAGGAAGACGTTAGTTGCAATACAAAACTATCAAGTAATATGAGAAATTTGACAATAGACTACGATTTACCTGTGCAGGTCTCTGTGCGTGTACCTCGGCAAAGATGGGTCTGCGGGAATGAACACCGGCAGATCAAACTGGCGGAGCACCCGATCTGGGTAGTGGTGCTCCACTATCCAGAAGTGTATGAGTGGACCTCGGTAGAACCACATCTCCTACTCCTGCTGGTCAACCACCGTGACCAGCAAGAGGTTCTCCAAGTAGAACTGCTCGTAGGGCGTCCACTCAACAAGAACGGATGACAAACTCTGGATACCTGATCGGACTGGCCTGATCCCAACGGTAGCACCGTGGGTCCGATCTAAGTAGTTGTGGCCACCGTGCCACTTCTTGCCGTATGCCGGGCATCTCCGCATACTCGGCTCTCCCCATTGCAGTGCCGCATTGGGGATAGGACGACCCACCAGTAGCCGTGACCACGACTAGCGCTGAAGCAGGAGCACCGGCCCGTACATCTGCTTCACATTCGGCTGCATTTTCAAGAACATTAGACGTCAGTGTATTTTGATGGATTGATTGATTAAATAATTTACACTAAATTAAGAGTTAATGACTTACCTCACTACTACGGCACAGGTAGGAATACAGATACGACCGGATAGCTCCACCCCAGTTGTACCGCTCCGGCTGCTCAAGGTCTCGCAGCAGCGGGAGATACATCATCAGCATATGGTCACCGCTGAAATCAGGAAACATGACAGAACCAAAAAGGTCCATCACGTAGCCCCGTGTATATCTGCAATACAAAACATATAAAAATTATAATATAATCCTCGTATTATAAATTGATTAATAGAAACAAGTTAAAAATTTACCTCTGAATCTCCAGCGCGGTGGAATCTGCCGAGAGACCCGTGCTGAAGTGCTGTCGTAATCTCATCATCCGCAAATGAAATTTGGACCTCCCATTGTCCCCAATGACATAGTCCGGATTAGCTCCCAACAACTCCTCGACATCACCTACGAATCTGCTGCTGTCAGAGACGCCGCAGACGTGTGTGCCACGGATAGGCAAACCCCAAAGAGCACTCACATCCTGGAGAGTCACCGTCATCTCTCCGAATGGCATGTGAAACGTGTGCGTCTCGGGACGCCATCGCTCCACCAGTCCAGCAATGAGAGAAGCATTGATGATGCTTTTCTCTGTCCGCACGATGTCTACAACCTGGTAGAGACCCAGGCTGATGAGGTACGGGGCCATCATATCGTAATACTGCATGTGAACGCACCGCAACTTCACATCTAACAGATCCGTGTCCTGCGTTGAAAAAGGTAATCCGCATGGTGATAACATAATAAAATTTAAACCCAACAAAATTTAAAGAAAATCTAAGAAAAGGAACGTACCTCACGAGAAGTCAGTGAGACTCGGTGCTCGCTGTGGGGAATCCACGGGAGATGACTGATGTGCTCCGTGCTGCTGGTACTGATCGGCTCGTCCACTACTGGAAGCGGGTAGACCGTGCTCTAGGCATCCTGATGTCTAAAATAACCTAATTTCGGTAAAATTACGCTTAATTAGTCTAATTATGGTAAAAAAGGCCAAAATACCCTAAATATTGACAACTGTGCTAATTACACTAAATTACGCTTAATTAGCCTAATTATGGTAAAAACTGCAAAAATACCCTAAATATTGGTCAACTGTGTTAATTACACTAAATTACGCTTAATTAGCCTAATTATGGTAAAAAAGGCCAAATTACCCTATTGGTCAGCTGTGCTAATTACACTAAATTACGCTTAATCAGCCTAATTATGGTAAAAATGACCAAAATATACTAAATATTGGTCAACTTAGCTAATTACACTAAATTACGCTTAATCAGCCTAATTATGGTAAAAAATGCCAAAATACCCTAATATTGGTCAACTTAGCTAATTACACTAAATTACGCTTAATCAGCCTAATTATGATAAAAAAGGCCAAAATACCCTAAATATTGGACAACTGTGCTAATTACACTAAATTACGCTTAATTAGCCTAATTATGGTAAAAACTGCCAAAATACCCTAAATATTGGTCAACTGTGTTAATTACACTAAATTACGCTTAATTAGCCTAATTATGGTAAAAAATGCCAAAATACCCTAAATATTGGTCAACTGTGCTAATTACACTAAATTACGCTTAATTAGCCTAATTATGGTAAAAAATGCCACAATACCCTAAATATTGGTCAACTTAGCTAATTACACTAAATTACGCTTAATCAGCCTAATTATGGTAAAAATGACCAAAATACACTAAATATTGGTCAACTTAGCTAATTACACTAAATTACGCTTAATTAGCCTAATTATGGTAAAAAATGCCAAAATACACTAAATATTGGTCAACTTAGCTAATTACACTAAATTACGCTTAATCAGCCTAATTATGGTAAAAAGGACCAAAATACACTAAATATTGGTCAACTTAGCTAATTACACTAAATTACAACAATATACTCTACATTCTAACACCTAAACCCTAAATCCTAAACTCTAAAATAAATAAATTAAAAATTAAATTAGATAAAAAAAAAAATTACCTCAAAGAAGAGAGAATTCGGTTGAGAGATGAGAGAATTGTGAAAGGAGAGAGAGAAAAAGGGGTATATATAGAGATTTTTGCTGGTTAAAAAAAAAAATAAAAAAAAGAGTAAACCGGCCAGAAAATAGTCGGTTTAGGGAGGAGTAAACCGGCCATTTTCTGGCCGGTTTGAGCATTTTTCGATATTGGACTGGATTCTGGACATAAATTTTAATTTGTATTAAACTTTGGATATTAATAAAAATGTCGGTATTTCCTGAGGCGTTCCGAACAAAGAACGAGAAAAAGTGAGAAGAAAATAGATCATCCGCTGTTCTGAAAGCCTCATGGAATTCCAAGTATGACGTCATTCAAAATTTCTGCCATGTAATCGGAAATCCTATCTCAATCAAATAGAAGATAATTGAGTCGGCTTTCAAACTAATTACTTTTTCATTGATAGGCGCACACCACATATATTTATATTAATATAACAAATTTAGAAAAATTTAATAGACAATTTTAACTCTCTTTAAGTATCTTTCTAACTACTATATTTATTTCATCATATAATTAATATAGTGATTATTTATTAATTATTTGATTTTTATAAATGATAGATACTTTTTCCTTTTCCTTTTGATTTTGATTTTTTTTTTCCATTGATGTATATTCTTCTGCATCCCTTTTTCTCATATAAATATAGCAATAAAATTTACACAAAAGAATACATAAATTAATTCAATTCAAGTTTCAAGCCGGTAAAAGTATGTATTTAATTTTTTTAAGTTTTTATATTATGATGCATAATATGATCCAAAAAAACAAACAAAAAAATCTTTCAAAAAAAAAATTGTTTGAAAATCCAATTGCCAATTCGATAATAATACTTAACTTTGCATTAAAATAATATGGGAATTTTATGACTTTATCATTCTTAGGTAAATACATTTTTTGTCCAATTTATCAAGTAATGATTATTCGATTATTTTCATATTTTTAATCGATCAAAACATGATATAAATACTTAACAGAAACGTAGTACCAATTTGACCTGCGTTTTATTTTTTTGGGCCTACTGAAATATATTGTTTATTTTTTATAAATTGTATAATAAATTGAATTTTAATAATATAATAAAAAGAAACTTTTATTCAAACAACAATTAGTTGTTGGTGTCATACGTACGGAACTATAATGTAATTTTTATTTTATTTCGCGGACAACAATTTCTAAATTACAAAAAATTATTAAAAATTGATTTCTAAAGACGAAGCTGACGAATAGAGACAAAATTATTCGCTGACGCAATCTTTTCTCTTCCTTCGTAATCCCACCCAGGAAAAAAACACAAATATGATTTTCTGTAAATTTTCCCCTCTTGCTTCCGGCCATGTTTCGTCTGACTAATGCATCCTATTGAGGGCCTCCAGGTGCCTTCTCATTCTCTTCATTTGAGATCACAATTGTTGGGGTTTTGTTTCTGCTCTCCCATGAGCATCCGAGCTAATTATCCTACCACAACTAGAGAACGGAACAAAACAGAGCATCTCACAGAAAAACAGAGCATCCGAGCTAAACTACTGAGAACAAGCGCTCTTCTTATATATAGGAGCATCTCAAATTACAACGAAGGCAAAATAAGAAAAAAAAAAAGAAAAAAAAGAGCAAATTACACATCACAAGCAGAAATACTACTAGAAGAGAAGATCAACGCGAAGACCAAAGATGAAGAAATGTATCGCCTCCATTGCTTGATGAACCATGCGCACCGCCGCTAATGGAAACATGTGAAGTAAGAGGGAAAGCATTACCATCCAGAGGCGGAGGATGAATGTAGAAAAGATTGTAAAGGCATTTTCGGTGCTGACAGAGGATTGGCCGAAGTCTCGAATGATGAAAGAGGAGGCAACAAACATGAAGAAAAGGCCGAGATGCCGGAGTGCATCCATCTCCTCCTCTCTCTCTCTCTCTCTCTCTCTCTCTCTCTCACTTTCACAACTCGCGATTGTCCTCGCTTTGTACACTGAGAAACCGGGTGTTGGATACTTATAGACAGCCACAGGGGTAGTGTTTTATTTCTCTCTTAAAAATACTCGGTGTTTATCTGTACGTACGGTCATATCGATGGGATTTTCGAAGCATGAAGAAGGGAAGTAGAGAATGGTGTGATATGTACGATCATAATCCAGTCCTGTTCGATGATTTCTTCTAACTATTTCTCATTTTATGGAATAGATGGGATTTCCGGTTTTTTTTTTTTTTTTTAATTGAGATGGGATTTCCGACGCACATGGCAGAATTTTTGAATGACGTCAGACTTGAGATTCCCTGAGGCGTTCCGAACAGCGGATGATATATTTTCTTCCTACTTTTTTTCATTCTTTGTTCGAAACGTCTCAGAGAATCCCACGTCTGACGTCATCACTTTTTTATGCAAAATTCGTCAAATTGGTTTACTGCTTCTTTTGCATAGAAAAAGTAGGTGACGTCAGATGTGGGATTTCTTGAGGCGTTGCGAACCAAGAATGAGAAAAAGTTTCCTCCGCTGTTCTGAACGTCTCATGGAACCCCAAGTCTGACGTCATTGAAAAATGTCTGCCATGTACCCTCTCGATCAAATAGAAGATAATTCAGTCGGCTTTCAAACTAAGTACTTTTTCATTGACAGGCGCATATTGACCACATATATTTATATTAATACAAAATTTAAAAAAACAATTAATATATAGACAATTTTAACTCTCTTTAAATATCTTTCGAACTACTATATTTATTTCATAATGTAATTAACATAGTGATTATTTATTAATTATTTGATTTTTATAAATGATAGATACTTTTTCCTTTTCTTTTTGTTTTTTTCCATTGATGTATATTCTTCTGCATCCCTTTTTGTCATTGAAATGTAGCAATAAAATTTACACAAAAGAATACATCAATTAATTCAAGTTTCAAGCCGTCAAGTCAAAAGTATGTATTTAATTTTTTAATTTTTTTATATTATGATGCATAATATGATCCAAAACAAAACAAACAAAAAAATCTTCCAAAAAAAAAATTGTTTGAAAATCCAACCACCAATTCGATAATAATACTTAACTTTGCATTTAATACTATGGGAATTTTATGACTTTATCATTCTTAGGTAAATACATTTTTTTCCAATTTATCAAGTAATGCCTCTTCGTAATCGCTTCATTTCTGAAAGAATGATTATTTGATTATTTTAATATTTTAATCGACCAAAACATGATATAAAATACTTAACAAAAACGTAGTACCAATTTGACCTGCGTTTTTTTTTGGGCCTACTGAGTTGAGCGGCACTTCTATCCAACTCAAATATATTGTTTATTTTTATAAATTGTAAAATAAATCAAATTTTAATAATTTAATAAAAAGAAACTTTTATTCAAACAACAATTAGTTGTTGGTGTCATACGTAGTACGGAACTATAATGTAATTTTTATTTTTATTTCACGGACAACAATTTATTTTTATTTTATATGTTTAAGTGATTAAATGAATAAATAGGGATATTAGTAAAATAAATAAAGTTTGTATGGAGAAATAACTAATTTAGAATTTTTTATGGATAAACGTCTAAATTATATCTAAATTTTCCTTTTATGAAAAATTTAGTGCCAAAAATTGCAATCATTTTATTTTTCTTTTCAACATCTTACCATATAAAAAATCAATTCTAATAGTTCATAATTAATTTATATGTCATGTATGTTTTAATCATCAAGATTAATATTACTATTTTAGATTAGTTTTTTTTTTTTGGGGGGAAACTGTCAGTGGACTTTTATTCAAACAATAATTAGTTGTTGGTGTCATACGTATAGACGAACTATAATCTATTTGATCCAGAAATTATTTCAATTTTTAATCCGATGTGGTAATTTTAATTTGATCTATAGAAGGGATTAAATTTAGATTATTAATAATAATATATATTATTAAATGAATTACATCCATATTTTGATCTATATAAAAATAATATAGATTATTAAATGAATTACATCCATATTTTGATGTATAGAAGGAATTCAATTTTATTTTCTTAAACGACCGAAAAAAAATTAGAAATTATGTGTAATTTTGATCCATTATTTTTTTTTAATCTCAATCTGATGGATATTCTTAGAACAGCACTTGTACGAAATGATTGTTTAATTAATGTCAAATGTTAAATCGCCTATTTTGTAAAAAAAATTAGTGCCAAAAATTGCAATCAATTTTTTATTTTCTTTTGAACATTTTAACCATATAAAAAAAATCAATTCTTATAGTCCATAATTAATTCATAAGTCATGTTTGTTTTAATCATTAATGTTACTACTTTAGATTAGTTGTTGGTGTCATACGTAAACAGAACTGACAACCTTTATCATAAAATCCTTAGAATAGAATGCTCTTATAAAGATAAACAGAGCATCTCACACAAAAACAACCTTTAATAGAATGGAATGCCCTAAAATATTAAAATATAAACAGAGCATCTCATACAAAACAACCATAGAATAGAATGCTCTGTTAACTAATACATCCTTCATCCAAATTGGAAAATTTTAACTGTTATTAACTAATTATCCTATCACAACTAGAGAACGGAACAAAACAGAGCATCTCACACAAAAACAGAGCATCCGTGCTAAACTACTTAGAACAAGTGTTCTTCTTATAGGAGAGCCTCAAATTACATCAAAGGCAAAATTAAGGAAAAAAGAAAGCAAACACATCACAAGCAGAAAGCAGAAATACTACTAGAAGAGAAGATCAATGCGAAGACCAAAGATGAAGAAATGTATCGCCTCCATTGCTTGATGAACCATGCGCACCGCCGCTAATGGAAGCATGTGAAGTATGATGGAAAGCATTAACATCCAGAGGCCGAGGATGAATGTAGAAAAGATTGTAAAGGCATTTTCGGTGCTGACAGAGGATTGGCCGAAGTCCCGAATGATGAAAGAGGAGGCTACAAGCATGAAGAAAAGGCCGATATTTCGGAGTGCATCCATCTCCGCCTCCTTCTCTTCCTCTCTCTCTCTCTCTCTCTCTTTCAATCTCACAACTCGCGATTGTGCTCACTTTGTATGCTGAGAAACTTGGTGTTGGATACTTGTAGAGAATGGTTGGAGTGCTGACGTCATTATTTTGTTGCTCTCTTAATAATACTCGGTGTTTATCAGTACGGTCATATACTTCCAAGCCTTGGAAGCGAAGTAGAGAATGGTGTGATCTGTACGATCATACTCCAGTCCTGTTCGGATGATTACACGTACTTTTTTTTTTTTTTTTTTGAATAATTCATGCCCTTGGCCCGATTACACGTACTTCGGATCACTAGAATGGAGAAAGTAACTTATGAAAGTGACAATTTGCCAGGGAAGACTGAACAACTAATGAAAGTGACAATTTGCCGCGGCGGGAAGACGGCCGGGAAGACTTTTATTAATTTTAACCTACTTGAGATTGAACCCTACTTTTTTCTCATCAATGATGACGTCAGATGTGGAATTCAAAACAACGGATGATCAAAAAAACAAATAGAAAATAAATGAGTCAGCTTTCTCTCCAACCGTGAGGATCAAACTAATTAATTTTCATTAGTACCATAATCATCAGATTTACATTTTTTTCGCGAATAACGTTCCGAAATGAACAACAAATAAAATGCGAAAAAACATATTTTACGAATTTTTCGCGAAAAAAACACAAAAAAAGATGAATTTTTTTTTTTTGGTTTTTTTTGGGTTTTTTTCTCTCTTTTGAGACTGAATCATTTCCAATTTATATCCAAATTATTTCCAAATCACGAACTTTTTACTCCGCCAAACTGAAACCGAATAATTCATTTGTCAGTATATTTAGTACCATGCTAACCGATAGCATTTATCAAACCAAATTAATTATAGAAAAAATAAATCGAAACTTTCAGAAAAATACTTTTTTTACGATCATCTCAATTCATGTGAAGGGCTGACTTTGGACGGCCCGTTTAGAAGGCCCGTTTATGCATCACTCACTTTCATCTCATTCCTTTCTCTCTCACCTCTCGCTCTCTACTCTCTACTCTACTCCGCCTCTCTCTATTTTTACCCATTTTCTATCTTTGCTGGTTTGACTGGTTCATACTACATACTCGTAGCTGCTATGTGAAATTTATGAAATTGATTTGATGCTATTTGAGATCTGGGGCATAGTAGAAATTGTAGAATTTTTAAAAACACGAACTTGTAAGTTGCATATGCACAATAAAAATTTTCATACACTGTGAACTGATGTTTTACAACTCAGTATTATAAATTGGGTGGCTTATTGAAGTTTGGTCTTGATGTAGAGGATTAATGGTAGTACTGCTATGTTAATGGGTTTGATATTTTGGGTTTTGACCGGAACCCTATAACTGAGCATAAATTTTGTTTCAAATCAGCTCTAAAAGGTATCAAGGCATTAACTTTATTTGCATATATAGTCTGGTCTGACCAATTTTGTACTGGTATTACCGGAACCCTACAACTTGCTACTCAGAAGGAAACATCTGAAGTCTAACAATGTGTTGTAAAGCTGCTACATAAAAAGGGTGCTGCAACTGTCAATTTGCTTAGTGTATAGTTGGTGTGAAAAGCAACAAATGGAAGGAAAAAAACCAACTAATAGAACAAAATTTTTCCTTATTTGGGATATTTTCTTTAAATTGTAACTATGATTATGGTTGAGAAAGGTGGGAACCTGGATCACTGTTGTACTTGCAACACTTGAGATCTGTAGCTTCTTTTTTTAATTATAATTCTTGCAATTTGAGAAGCGATTAACTGTGTGCAACTCATTAAAGTTTGTTTTTATGTACTATAAAACGGAGTCATGCAGGGAGGTGTTTGAATAAATGCTTTTGTGAAGGTCAAAGATGATGAATATCAAGACACATGGTAGTGAGGAGAATTATAGCCTTGATAGGATTAGTAGCTTGCCTGATGATGCTCGCACGCATATCCTATCTTTTCTTAGTACAAGAGAGGCTGTGCAGACATGCATCTTGTCTAAAAGATGGATGAAAACATGGGCTTTTGTGCCGGATCTGAAATTTGACATTAAAGAGTTTGGGTTGCCAGAGATTATTGATGATGTGAATGTAGAATTTGTAACCAAATTCGAACTACTTGTGAAAAGTGTGTTGGAGAAGCGAGAAACATTATGTGTTAACAGATTTCAACTTTGGCTGGATTCGGATTTTTACTGGCCTCGCACTCAAGCTGTTGCCAATTGTATTGGTGATGTGATGAAGTTGGAGCCTCGGGAGTGCTCAGTCAAACTGTGTTCATGGGAAGAGTTGAATTTAAACACCGATCTCATCTTTTCTTGTGCATCACTAATATATCTCCAGTTGTGTCTCTCTAGAAATGGATCGACTTTTGTAGCTATAGAGCCCAACTCAGTAACCCTTCCTTGCCTTAAAACCCTTAATCTTGATGGTGTTACAATGAGTTATGACTCTTTCAACAAGCTTTTGTTGGGGTGTCCTGTGTAGTGGTTTGACACTGCCCGCCGCGGGCTGCCCGAACCCGGTCCGCCCGTGCCCGCTGCCCGGGGTACCCGTACCCGTGCCCGGGTATAGACGGGTAAACGGGTACGCGGGTACGGGCTTGAAATGGGCAGGGTGGCCTGTTTTGGTGCCAAACCCGGGTGTACCCGTACCCGGCAAACCCGTGCCCGCTGCCCGTCTGCCCGCACCCGCCACGGGTGTACCCGCACCCGCGTACCCGTACCCGTGCCCGCTAGTGTTTTGTACTGTAGCAACCCGGACTATTTACTGTAGCAACCCGGACTATTTATTGTAGTAACCGGAACATTTGAACTCCCGAGCATCAGTCTACTTTTCAACTTTTAGTACTTTATTTGAACTGCAGTACTATATATAGACTTCAGATTAATTTGAGTGTTGATTGTGGGACTAACCCCAAAACATGTCCGGTATTTTGCTCCGAACCGTCTGAAATGCACAGAGCCTGGAGAGCCTGGAGAGCACGTGGGAGCCTGGATGCACGTGGGAACCTGGAGACCCCAAAACATGCACGGTCCAGATCTAAAATCAAAATTGGAGGTACTTTAGGTTATATGAATTCGGAATATTTCGGATGCACGTGGGAGCCTGGAGAGCCACAATCCCCTTAATTTTTCCATTATTTTATCTCTTTAATATTTGTTTCACTTCTTCTCCATTTATATAGCTATGCAGATGTCCATTTTAATTTTTAGTTTTAGTTTTTGATTTATTAATTGATATTTGTATCTTAAAATTTATATAACTTAATTATCTGATAATTATTCATTTCGTATCGTTGTCAGCACTCTTTTGGCCTTTATATATTTTTTATTAGTTAATTATAATTTTTTATTTATCATATTTTTATTTGTATGCATGCATGTAAATTTTTGAACATTTTACTGTAGCCTGCATGAAAATTTTACTGTAGCATGCATGTAAATTGAGATTTATGACAATTTTGATACTAATTCTTAAGCTAGAACAAAAAAAAAATTTATTGATATGGTCTTGGTCATATATGGTTCATCAAATTTCATATAACTCAAATATTAAATTATATTCCTTCAAAGACCATTAAATATAGGCCACAGTAAGTTTCAAACTATTTAATTATTAATGGTAATACTTGCATTAAATTTTATAATTTTGCATCGTGTAAAAAATATAGTCTAATTGTTCAAAAGTTGAATTTTAAAGTTATTTCTAACAAATAATCAATCTTTAATTTAGTGACAAAAATGTTACATCCTCCGGATGCTAGATCGTGAGTTTGATATTTAACACCATGTTGCTTTACCACCACAACCACTCATCTTTCTTGTTAGAAGAGAGTAGATTTAATATTTAATAATATCCTTGTGTTATTGTACCCATATTTTTATATTTAATTTATATAATACTTAATAATATAATTAATTTGAATAATGTATGTAATTCAAATTATTTATTAATTCTGTAATAAATAATGTATGTAATTTGAATAAATCATATTTTTATATTTAATTCGAATTACTGTAATAAATCAAATTTGAATTTTTTGAAGCATATATTATATTCTTCATTAAGAATATATTTCTATTCACAGGGTCAAAGTGCATGAATTTGTTACCTTCAAACTTATCTTTAAAAAAATGAGTGTTAAATACTTTTTTTAAGTAAAATAATTTTATTACTTTATTTTGTAGATTACATCTTCTATTTTGTATATATCAGGTGGTCCAGAGAAAATTTGTGTGTATATTAAAATTTTCTTTTCTATACATTCATCTGGGGAACATAAATAAAATTTGTGTGTATATTAAAATATGTGTGTATATTAAAATATGTTTAGGTTTATCTATAAATATGTTGGATTTTTTTAGTATGTTAGATTTTTCAAATAGGTTATTTTTTAATATGTTGGATTTATAAATGAGGAGGGATCCACTTACAACAAATTTGAGTTACAACAAAGTTACAACATTCATTTTTTCATTTTCAAAGTCCAAATCGTCGATCCAAACCGTTCAACATGATTATCTAAATAAAATGTACTTGCAGATCAAATTTTATATTTTTTTGAATTTTTTTACTATTTATTAAGATGGGTACAAAATTCAATGGTCTAAGTATGGCTATTTTTTGTAAAATACTTAATAAATAGTAAAAAAATTCAAAAAAATGTAAAATTTGATCTGCAAGTACATTTGATTGTGGAGATCATGTTGAACGGTTTGGATCGACGATTTGGAATTTGAAAATGAAAAAAATGAATGTTGTAACTTTGTTGTAACTCAAATTTGTTGTAAGTGGATCCCTCCTCTTTATAAATATGTTGGATCTATAAATATGTTGGATTTTTTTTAATATGTTATATTTTATTTTTTAAATTTTGAATATGTTATTTGATCATTTGAATATGTTAGATTTATTTTAATATAGGTTAGATTTTATTTTTTAATTTCGGATTAATTTTTAAATATGTTAGATAAATAAGTTAGATTTATATTTTTTGAATCTATAAATATGTTAGATTTTTGAATAAATATGTTAGATTTATATTTTTTAAAATAAGTTAGAACAAATTGTATTTATTTTTTTAAAATAGATTTTTGAATAAGTTAAATTTGTTAGAGTTATTTTTTTGAATAAGTTAGAATTTGAATTAGAGTTATATTTTTTTGTTCAAATTAGAGTTAGATTTTTTTTTTTTTTTTTTGGGTTCGGAAATTGGGATCCCTCTGTCACAGAGAATCAGAGGTATTGTAAAAGATTCGTGCCCTTTGAGATTCGTGCCAATTTAAAAAGAACGGTGCAGATCAAGTAATTGTAAAAGATTCCCTTCACTTTAATTGTAAAAGATTCCCTTCAATTTAAAAAGAAGGGGGTGCCGTGTAGTAGGCTTTGGACTGTACGGTGCCTATTGGGTGTAGCGCAGGGGTCTAAACCTCTCCATATGTGTAAACTTTGAGATTCATGCCAATTTAAAAAGAACGGTGCAGATCAAGTAATTGTAAAAGATTCCCTTCAATTTAAAAAGAACTTGGGTGCCGTGTAGTAGGCTTTGGACGTGTACGGTGCCTATTGGGTGTAGCGCAGGGGCCTAGAACCTCTCCAATATGTGTAAAAGATTCCCTTCACTTTACGGTTTGGGATTAACTCTCATCGCTTTGAGATTCGGCCTAACGCAGGGAGCAGTATTATTTGGCTTTGAGATTCGTTCCAAGTTAAAAATAACGGTCCAGATTAACAGCAAAAAAAAAAATAACCGTGCCCGTCCTGCCCGTGCCCGTTGTACCCGTCTACCCGCAACGGGCACGGGTTTGAGACGGGCAGGGCGGAGTTTTTTAAAAAAAAACCCGCCTACCCGTGCCCGTTGTACCCGCCTACCCGCTGCCCGCCTCGGGCACTACCCTGCCCTGCCCGAGGTACCCCTTAGCAGACCACTAGTCCTGTGCTTGAAAAATTAGTGCTAGAAAGGTTTTATATCGACATCATGGAGATATGTTCCAACAGTTTGAAGAAGTTGGTTCTTGTTAGTTATTCTTATATAACGAGATTGCAGATTTCCACGCCCAATCTCCTGTATTTGGATATTACAGTCATGAATATGGGGAATACTCTGTTGCTAAATATGCCATCGCTAGTTGATGCCTCCATCTATATTCCTAATTGGCTTGGTAAGGATACATATGTTACTAGGGTTCCCAAGCTTATTCACAGCCTTTCAAATGTTGAAAGCTTACGGCTTGATTTGGATTGCCGCAGGAGAAAGGTACTTTCTCTTTGCAACATATTTGAAACAAAAATCTTTAATGCTTCTACTTTTGCATATACTCTTGGTTCTTATTTTAGGTACTTCAGAATTAAACAAAACCCTGCTCCTGTCATAGGCACTCCCATGTCTATCCAAGCATGGTACATACCCTAATTGATTATTAGGGCATTTTTTACTAACTCACAAGGACGATTCACATGCAACAAAAAAATTAAAATAGCATTCTTTTAAATTGTTTGGTTCTAATGTTGTCTGCCATAAATACACAATGATTGTTGTTTTCAATTGTGATTCGGATACAATTTAGAACCTTAAGTGTACATGATATTTGTTTGTGGTTCTTGTGGTAAACATATCCTATGGCTATAATAAGCATCCAAAGTTCTCATTTGCAATTAGCTTTGTGATTTTCCTTTTTATTTTTGTAACATAGTTTTAATTTTACTTTGTAATGAAAATAGGTACAGAAGAATGATATTTCTAGTTGCCCAGTCTTCAACAGCTTAAAGTGCCTGGAACTTGTGATTATGCGTTTGTATGACTTTGATCTTGCACCATATTTCCTCCATCACTCGCCTAAACTACAGGAGCTCACCTTAGAAATCTCCATTGTAATCTCTCTCTCTCCCCTCCCCCTCCCCCTCTCTCTCTCTCTCTCTCTCTCTCTCTCTCTTTAAAGCTTGGCAGGGTCTGCCAAATTGTATTAATGCAGAGAGTTTGATTACAAGGCAGCACAATTTAGCATCTACACCTAAGTTATAATTACATCAATACAGCACACTCCTATGATGCAAAATTAAAGCAAGGCACATTTCCTACTGTTCTTATTGCTTTGAAGTCTCCCTGTTCAGCAAAATTTCATCCAGAGATAACTCTCTTGATTGATTCTCGCTACCAGTTCCTCTGCCTGCAGTAGGGTCCTTTAAAAATTACAGCATTGCGCTGTTTCCATAACAGTCAGCATGTGCACACAAACCTTGTAGCACATACCTTCCTTCATTCCAGTCCTAGGAGTCTGGCTTTATCCCATGACTTAGTCCACACTTCTTCAACCGATGATCCTGGCACCATGATTGTATGGGCATAGGAAAAATAGGAGCAGAGCCGATTCATCCTCATCTCACACTGAATTCCTCTCCTCGCCATGACATCGTGAGTTAATGTTTTACCCTTTAGCAACAAGTACACGTGAATATCTTCACCGTTGGAGGTAGTTTGTGCTTCCAGGTGTTTTTAAACTTCCATGCAATTTTCCACCCTCCAATCAAAGCAGTGTAGGCAGAACGTGCCAAGTATGAATTTCTCTCATTGCCATATAAACTCATCCGAATTCTGTGTAAAGGTGGGGATCTGTATCGGTTGCACCGTGGGCAGTTCTAGCATATGCAAAATTAGTATGGCATCTTGTAGGGATATTTTTGGAAGAATTGGTCTGGTGAGATTTGAGTTGTAATAACCCGCTTTAGGTATTTTATCTCATGAATCAAACTAGAAATAACTCTCTCTCTCTCTCGGTATTGCTACCGGTACTTATTATTTTTCCATGCCTCAATTAAGGGAGGCTGACAAAAACAAAGTCAATTAATGATAGGGGCGGATCTAAGGCTTAGCCAAAGGTGGCTAAGCCACCCCTATGATTTTAAATTTTAATTATACGTATAGGAATTTAATTGAATTTTATCTTTTTTAAACTTTTTATATCATCTAGCCATCCTCAATAAATGGCATATGTTTGGTTGTAGCCTAGTGGTTAAATCTCTATTTTATGGTTGAGAGGTCTTGAGTTCAAATCCCATTTATGGCAATTGTATTTTAATTTTCAGCCACCCCTATTAACATTTTCTAGTTCCGCCCCTGATTAATGAGATGTTAGAAAAATCCAAATTTATTGAATAAAAAAAATGAAAAGCTTGGAGTATTTATGGTCAATTGATATACTATAAATGAACCAGATTAAGAAATTAACATTATAGTAAAGGCCGTGTAATACCAGATTAACAGGTGTTATTCATATTAGTCCCCCTCAATTAAGCCCTTTTAGAAGGATATATGATCTATGAAACCTATGTAACTTGTTTTGTTCCTACTGAAGTTATGTGTCAGGGAATTTTTAGAGGAGACAACTCAGGAGGGACCAAGAGATGCAATAGTCCAGCAGCGGGAGTTCCTTAAGACCGTTAGATTTGTAGGATATAAAACTGATAATGGATTTGTTGATCGGCTAATCAACAAATTACTTACCCATGTTAAGATCATTGGTGAAGTTATTGTTTAAATTGTCTTTCATCTTGTTTAATGTTCGGATATTCTTAATAACTTAGGCGAGCTTTCATGTATGACTCAGATGTATTAATATTACCTAATATGTAATATGTTGCGAGTGTACTACTCAGTTGTATTAATATCATCTAATGTAACATCGATTCTTGTTGCCTGGAGTTCACTCATATTTGTAATGTTTTGTTTTTATTACCCTGTTTGAAGTGTGCACTACAGAAATTTCTCTTTTGTTTTGCTAATGCAAAATCTTTTCTATAACGTTTTTTCCTTGTGTAATAAAGAATTCGTTTTGAGAAAAAAGTTATAATTATATTTTTACTATTTTTTAGATATAGCTAAATATCACTTGTTTTGAATGGTTTAAATTTTTTAGATCAAGTAATTTTCTACCTATCTAAAAATAGTAAACAAATTATAATAAAATGTAAAATTTGTGTTCTCAAGTACAGTTTTATATGAAAATTCATGTTTAATAATTCAGATTGACTGTTTGAATTTTAAAAATAGAGATATAGTTCCATGACTAAGGTGGATCCATAATATGCATATTAGCATAACCTCACTCTATTTATAATGCAGTTCTTAGTTTTTCTAAGATTGTAAGTCTAAGAATTTTTGTTCGACTGTATATTTGTATGAAATTATTCTTTGTAACTTATTATTATTATTATTATTATTATTATTATTATTATATTAACCCTTTGATGGCATAGATGGATCGAAACTACCTCCAACGGTGAAGATATTCACGTGTACTATTTAAGAATTTCATAAATAATTTTTTAAATTTAATTTTATAGCTAATTTTTTTTAAGAATTTCATAAATAGATGGATCGAAACAATTTCGGAAGTTTGGAGTTGTTTTTTTTTACTCTAAAAGTATTATTTCTGTTTCAGAAAATATTCCTACTTATCTTTCTACTTAAAAATATCAGCTACTATTTCTCTTTAAAAAAAAACAGCTACTTTTTCAAAAATAAAAACCCTTCGGTATCCAAAAAAAAAAAAAATCAATTGGGGCCGAACGTTTTCGAATCGCTGTGTCAGCGAAAATCCCAATCACTTTTTCTGTTTTCTTATATTAGTCTTCTAACAGAGGAGGGTTCAAATATCTTTATTTTTTTACCTCTATTATATCTCTATTTTTTGAAACTTTAATAATTCAAAATTTAAAATTTAAAAAGTCAAAATAAAACCGTTAGATGTGATCTATGTTATTTTCTAAAAGGCCCTCGTGAAACTATAGAAAAATTTACTAATTAGAAGTGATATTTGTCTTTTCAAATGAATTTTCAAGGGTCAATTTGTAGTTCTTTTAGTATAATTATAAATTGGAGCTTCGTCCTAGCTTCAAAGTTTCTAGAGTACTGAAGGCACCAATTAAGGATTGTTATTAAAAAAATTTAAAAATGGATTGGTTATAAGGTTGATTGGTTTCAGCAACTTTGTAGCTATATAATGATTCTGAAGGTGTCAGATCCTACTGGTGAGGCATGACTTTCAGTTTTCAATGAACAAGCTGAGAAAATTATTGGTGCAGTGTGCTGATGAGCTTGAAAGGATCAAAACTGAGGTATTCTTGGCTCTTATATATAAAAAACCAACTTTGCAATTTGTAAACCAGAATTGTTATATTGCAGATCACAAATTAATTGAATCAATGGTACTGTTAACCAAAATTAATTATGAAACAAGCAATAAGTTGTTCTGCCAAATGTAAACTTAACCTCCAATTCTTAGTATATAAGGTTTATTTGGAGATTGTAATACTCAATATAATAGAGCACTTTCAACTAACCTATAGAAGTCGTCTTCAGTTTTGTTCCTAATTTTCTGGCAATTTTAGGATGGATGGAGTTGATCAGTATTCAGTACCAGATGAAACTGAAAGAGGCAAACATGCCAGAAGTTTGATTATTGGTTTTTGTATCTCTGAGTTGCTTGTGATACATCATTGCCTCATCGGGTTTAGTGTTTTAAAGTGATCTGTATATTTTTTTTCAGAATTGACACTTTTTAGTGCTACTTGTCTATATCTGCTTCCTTTTATTTCCTTCTCTCTTTTTTTCTATAATTTCTGAACTCTTTCCAAATCACGGTTTAGTGCAAGTACAAAATGAAGAGATTTCTTTATTCATATAAAATAATAGAAAATAAGAGAGTGTATTTGATTTTTGGGGCTGTTGATAGGAACACTTTTAGTTAAATCTTAAATTAAATTATTGATTACATGTGTTTGACGGTAGATTATATATGTAATATATGAGGAGGGATCTAGTTATCACAATTTTAAGTTACAACAAAGTTACCATAACAAATTTTAAATCGTCGATTCAAACCGTTCAACATAATCTTCATAATAAAATGTGCTTCCAGATCAAATTTTACATTTTTTTTAATTTTTTTACTATTTATTAAGTATTTTACAAAAACTAGTCAAACTCAGACTATTGAATTTTGTACCCATCTTAATAAATAGTAAAAAAATTCAAAAAAATGTAAAATTTGATCAGGAAGCACATTTTATTGTGGAGATCATGTTGAACGGTTTGGATCGACGATTTGAAATTTGAAAATGTAGAAAATAGTTGTGGTAACTTTGTTGTTACTCAAAATTGTGGTAACTAGATCCCTCCTCGCAATATATACACCGAATGAAATCTACACACATTTGCGGTGAGCCGGTGAACTCAAAGCCGAGATCAAAACCGTAGCTCTACCAGCACAAAATTCTAGACCATATATCTTCCCATATTACCAGTTTGCCACTCATCAAACAAATCCTTCCCCGAAAAGTTAAACAAGAATCAAACAAAAATCCTTCTGAATTGTTGATCTAGCATGTTCATTTTCTTTTTGAAGATAAGAGATGAACACGAAGATAATTCAGACAACCCAAATTGTTGAAAACTATAACTGACAGTTAGAATTTGTTAGAACCTGCGTTTACTGTACTGTGTGAATCAGTGTGTTGTTGGACAAGTCAGCATTTGACTTCCTAAAAATTGTACGTATTATTCAGATTAGTTACGCAAGAAGAGAATCTATCTGAATGTATAAACAATATAAAATAATCACCTAATCCCTCATAAAACATCATCATTAAGCTTACGATATGTTTATATAGCACGAAATAATAATAAAATCATCACAAGAACTCTCTGTCCAGAGATAATAAAACAAAATTACATTACTCTCACAGCAAAAATTTTTACACCTAGGAAAATCAATTGGATCTTCTACCCCTGTTGCGCTTATTCGCAACAACAGTCCAACCATCAGGGTCGGGTCCGGATTTGGTACCCGTCTTGACCGGATCCACATCCATCTCTTGTGCTGCCTCCATTTCCATTGAATCTGACTCTGAGCCCTCTTCGTCAGAGCTATCGTCATCATCGTCATTGACAACCTGTTGACCACAATTTTTTTTTCATTTGAACCTTGTATATCTCTATAATCTCAAAAACTCATTTGAGTAGGAACAAACTTTGTAAATTGGTGACATACATGATAAGTGAAAGCAATTGTCCAAGTGTATTATTAGACCTATTGAGTTTATCCAATGCATTTGTTTAAGAGTATACATTCACAATGTAAATGATCCCTTGTAGGGAATTTATTTATTATTCAGAAGACCACAAAAAAATCAAGAATTCACTTTAAAACAAAAAAATACAGATGCCCCACAAAATCTCATTTTCACTGAAACAAACTCTTGTTCATTTTCCCAATATAAAAAGGAAGAGAAAATTAATCATGGAATTATTCTTCTGAACAAAATTGAGTGCAGAGTATAAAAATAATACTCATGAGGAAGCATACGTTTCGCAGTTTCATAGTGGTGCGTTAAAACTTGTATACCAAAAAGAACAGTTTTTACCTGTTTGCTTTGAGAAACAGCATTTGTTCGCGGAGCTAATTGTTTCAGCTTTTGAATTGATTCATATTTGCCTTCTAAACACTCTTCATGCATTATCATCAATTGCTCAGCAACCTACAAGCAATACTATAATTTCAAATATTCTATGAATCAACTCCAAAAAAAAATACAAACATGTTCAGTATTTCTTTCTTTGCTTCTCAGTATCTCAGGAATTGTGTTCACAACAAGTATAATCACATTTTTTTCTCTTTTCTATGAAAAATCCTGCAAACACCAGATAGTTGGTACAAAACAATTCAACAAATTTTTCCAGTGCAAAGTTTTACAGTTGGAATTATATGATATAAAGGAGCAGGGGCAGATGTAGGATTTTCACCAGGGTAGGGCAAGAAATTAATGAATCGGGTTTAAATAGCTAATCGGGTTCAAACCCATTTTATACTAGAAATTATTAATGGAAAAGATTAATAATTCATGTACCAGTTAGTAGTTTCTAAGATCTAATAATTCAATATACCAATTAATTAGAGTTCTAAGACGTGATAATTCAATATTACTAAGCACAAATTCAATCTCTAATTAGAGAGAGAGGAGAGCTCCGAGAATTAGAGAGAGAGCAGCATTTTTTTTTTTTGTTTCTTCTTTCTGGATCAGTGACAGCGCACATATTATAATTATAATTTGTTGGGCTATCCATTTATTTTGTTGGACTATCTAAAACATATTAGATTGTTGGGCTCACATCAAGGCTCAGGGTAGGGCAATCTTAATTTCTAGAATAGGGCAAAGACCCAAAACTCAGTTCTTGTAAACTAGTTTTGAATTTCCAGAATAGGACAGTTGCCCTACCCTGGGCTTAATTGGATCCGCCCCTGTAAAGGAGCGCAAAGTGTTACAGTTGGAATTATATGATATAAAGGAGGGCAAAGTGTATGAAAACAATAAAAGAAATTACCTCCGGAACACTTCCATCCTGGACTTCAGTACTTAAGGAATCAAGCATGAAAACTTCTAGTAACTCCTCCAACTCATCAATGTAAAGATCTGAAAACAAGAAATAATAGCTCAAAAACTACATGTTGAACTTAGTTTGAGTTTTGAAATTGTACAGAAAATCTCTTCAAATTTTATTTTCAATTTCATAACTGACTTGCAAACCAACCATATTTGAAATTTATCCTGAACAAACAATTATTAGATAGTTCAATCTTCAAACTCCAATTTTGTTTGTAACCAATTTTATATAAGATCAAATTTTATAACCAATTTTGCTTGTAAAAAAAATACTAACCCTCTTTTTGTCCAAAAAATTCTTGGATGGAGGCGACGAGCTGATCGGCCTTGCCTCGAGATTCGTGCCCGCCCCACTGATTTTCGACGGCCATCTGGAGCGCCGTCCATCGCGAGAGCACGAGAGAGATGCCTTCAGCGAAAATCGTCGCCGCCTGACCGGAGAGAACCTGAGGCGCCTCCCCGCCGCCGTTGCTGTAATCCATGGTTCAGATTCTAGGGAATAGGCAAAAGGGCAGAGAGGGATGTGAGGATCCGTATCCTCCCAGTCCGAAATTTTTATTTTTAACATTTTAAATAAATAAATAAATTAATTAATAAAATAACCATCGTTTCTGGTCAATTCTATATTTAACACGGCCGCAGAACACCGGAGCGGACCCATTTGGGAGAGGCCGCAGAATGCCGGAGCGGCCCCTGTTTTTTTTTTTTTTTATCTGATTATGATTTTGTTTTGATAATTTTTATCAAGTTTGTACTGGAAGTTGTGTGTACTTATGTTTGAAATTGTTGTTCGTCGTTTAATCTGAAATTGTTGTTCGTCGTTTGTTTGATCAAAAGAAACATTTCAATAGAACAATGAGCCATATAATTAACCGAAAATACGTCTAATTAACCGAAAATAAACAACAGTTTTACAAGTACAAATACGTCTAATTAACCGAAAATAAACAACAGTTTTACAAGTACAATTAAAAAAGCAACATTAACTCTCAATCTCGTGCAGCTCGAGCAGCTCTGTTTTGTCTTTCTTGCGTATCTCGGCCGGCTTGGTGTCCTCTTCTCCTATTATGTAGAACGTCCATCCACATCGGAATTCTGTCGTGCTGTCTTCTGCCCACAGAAATATTTTTTTTCTCTGGAACAAGGACCGGGCCATCGCGCGGAGGCCATTCCGACTGATTTTCATACACATGCCATTGTGCGCTCCATGTGTTGATCAGTGTATGGATGTGATAGTAGTGACTTACAAAGACGCCATGGTCGATGCCTCGGAGACGACACACGGACAGAACATGAGAGCACGGTATTCTCTCCAATTGAGGCTTCTGGCACGTGCAAGTTACCGTGTGATCATCCCCGATTATCACCGTGTATTTGTAATTGGCCTTGGTATACCGACCAGAATCGTCAGGTATGAAAGCGTGAACTCTCTCCTGTGTGGCGGTTACCTCGAACTCGTTGTTGTCTCCAAAGCCCCCTAGCGTCTTCATTTTATCGGATCTTTCGAACCGTTTGTTGATCAGCTAGGAAAAATTAAAAAATAATGAAGAAGTCAGATATTTTTTTTTAACAAACTTCATTAAAATTATGAAGAAATAACTACAAATAAAAGTACCTTATGCACACGACACGAGAATTGCTGACCTTGACTGACTTCCCATTCCGCTTTAGCCCTCCTTTGCGCAAACCATGTCATACATTTGTAAAATGTGTCTTCAATTATTGCTGCAACCGGTAGCCTACGAGAGGACTTAAAAACCTTATTAAGCGACTCGGACCCGTTTGTAGTCATGATGCCCCAACGGTAACCACCGTCCAGTGCTTGGAATATCTTCCATGGTTTGGGGCACTCGTTCTCATCTTGATCCAAATACTTACCAACACCGTCCAGCCAATTGAGGGCAATGTCACATGCCTGCCCCATTGCTTGCATTCCTTGCTCGTACCTCCTCATCTTCCTCTTAGCCACACATATTCTAAAAAAACGGATTGCCTTATCACTGCAACCGTTCTTCTTCATGTTCTCGGCTATGTGAGTAGCACAAAGACGGTGAACACATTGATCCTCATCCTCCTCGTTCCACCCCATATCATCTTGTCTGAACACCTTCTTGATACCCTTTCCCCTATCAGTGATGACACACATAAATCTGGAGCGGATTACATTGATCCTCAACCATTTCATGAACCACGCACAATCGTCATAACTCTCTGATTCTACCAGTGAAAAAGCCAACGGGAGGAGCTGATTTTCAGCATCGTACCCGGTTGCAATCAACAGCTTGCCTGTGGTAAAATAAATTTTGTAAGAGCCGAAATCAACTAAAATAAATAAAGTGAAAACAATCAAATTAGTTACCTTTATACCGGCCTGACAGGAAACATGCATCAACTGTGACGACCGGTCTGATATGTTGAAAAGCAGCTATGCACGGTCCAAATGCCCAAGCCGCCCTATGAAAATACCTCCATGGTCCAGGTTCACCAGTGGGATATGAGGTCACCTCAAACAATGTTTCTGTCAATAAATTTAAAAAAATAAGTTCAATTTTTGATTGATAATGAAATGACGTAAAAATTGAAGGAACAATGTGGTACTTGGGTTGCTTCTTTTGATTGCCTCTAACAATGGAACTACAAGAGCGTATGACCCCTCCCAACTGCCAAATTGACGGGCTATTGCCAACTCACGGCCACGCCATAGTTTGTTGTACGCCGGTATCTGACCGTTGTACCTTTCAGCAACAGCAATTCGGACAGCCTGAATACTCAAGTCGACATCGTTCCTCATGTGAGCGGATATACACTCGGCAACCATAGCAGCTGTCAACTGGGCGTGATCTGTTCTTGTCGCATCTGCGTGGCATGAATGTTGTGTTGGGCATTTGGAGACACGCCATTGTGTTCCATAACCGGTGGCCCTTGCGAGTATGTACCACCCACAGTAACTGTCCTTGCACTTGAACCTCATTCTTGTGCGGTCACTGTGCGTAGGTATTAACTCTTTGTTGCAAAGGATGTGAAACCTGGCAATTGCGCTCTTCATTTCCTCTTTTGAGTCATATGTTTGTCCCTCGGACAATTCATTCTCATAATCTGCCCTACTTCCAAACAAACCCGAATTGGCTTCCATAAACCCTGATGTGTCGTTGAAAGCATGAATCGGGTGCTGAAACCCGCGATCTGAAATCCGCTATCCATCTTGAATTTCCTTGATAGTCCGAGCACAGGCCCGGTATCTTCCTGGTCAGAATAATCGCTCATACCCTCAGGATCAATATGACCCCAGTTTTCCTCTGCCTCTACTATTTCCGGATCCACTTCTTCATCAGATTCATCCGGATTACAAGTTTGACCCCAATGAGCGGTCCGACTAGATGAAGGCTGGTCAGTCTGGGATGGGGCCCGACGGGAGGGTCGGTCCCTCTGAACTGGGGCCCGACTACTGGACGGTTGGTCAATTTGGACAGGGGATGGACTAGAGCCGGATGAGTTACCCCGACTACGACCCTGGATTAACCTCTGAACTGGGTTCGAACGCCGGGCTCTGGTAACCTCCACATAGGTCAATTATTTTGTATGCACCCCCAAAAAAACTCATGGTTTGGTTATACAATACCTGCCAGACTCCCTCATTCTGAATTGGAAATAGTTGGAACCAGGTTTGTGCCGAACTAGTCGGCATGCTAATTTTGGCATCAATTTTAAGGTCATACTGACCCTGATCCAACCCCAAATTCCCACATATACTTGATTTAAGTCCCAAATAATCCGTACCTGGCAATACCGGGATCACAGTAACGGGTCCAATACTGTAGTAAACCCCATTAGGACCTGTTAATACATCCCCACCAGTGTAGATGGATACCATAAGAGCCATTTTTTCAATTCAATACAGAAGAAACCTACAATTAAAAATTAACTAAATTAATTAATTTAAATTAATTATTCTAATTAAATTATTCTAATTTAATTATTGCTAAATTAATTATTCTAATTAAATTATTAATCTACTGAAATAAAAATAAAAAATTTAAAAGAAGAGAGAAAAAACTTACAGATCAGAGAGCTAACTCAGGAGAGAGAAGGTGTGAGAGTGTGGAATGAAATTTCGCTGTCATTTTCGGGATATAAAGAACAGGGTCCGCTCCGGCATTCTGCGGCCTCTCCCAAATGGGTCCGCTCCGGTGTTCTGCGGCCGTGTTAAATATAGAATTGACCAGAAACGATGGTTATTTTATTAATTTATTTATTTAAAATGTTAAAAATAAAAATTTCGGCCTCCCAGTCCCAGGTACCTGACTTAACACAATTGAAACGGACGGCCCAGATTTACTCTCAGCCGGTTCTTGCTCGGGATGGCGCAGGGAGCATTATTATTTGTGCTTTGAGATTCGGATGTGAAGCGGCAGCAATTATATATATATATATATATGAGCAAGACTAGGGTGTGATGTGCTCACCAAGAGGGATTGGTGAGCTCACCTCCAAAAGCGCATTTTTAAAGTTCAAATAGTCGATTCGAACCTTTCAACGTGTTCTTCATATTAAAATGTGCTTGGAGACCAAATTTTACATTTTTTGGAAATTTTTTACTATTTTTTCAGAATTTTTGAAAATTTTGATTAAACTAAACAATAATTTGAACTTTGAAAATGCTATGATTTTCAAAATTCTGAAAAAATAGTAAAAAATTTCCAAAAAATGTAAAATTTGGTCTCCAAGCACATTTTAATATGAAGAACACGTTGGAAGGTTCGAATCGACTATTTGAACTTTGAAAATGCGCTTTTTAGAGGTGTGCTCACCAATCCCTCTTGGTGAGCACATCACACCCTAGTCTTGCTCTATATATATATCTAATTCTACAGTACATTTTACAGGTGGATATGACATGTGGGCCCCACTTACGGCAGAGACGATAGATACAGAAGCTCAAATTCTCATTATCTGTTAGTGGGCCTGTTTATTATTAATTGGGCTTAATCCGTCTGAATTGGGCTTGTAGAATTTTACAATATTTCACTGTTTTTGTGATGTTTTAATCATCGATGAATTTCAATTTTTTTAACATTATGCTATTTTTAAAGTTGGGTTTAGCATGTTACTAGGACATATTAATATTATAGATTAATGGTTATCAATACATTTGACTATTAATAATAGTTTTTTATTTCTTTTTCATTTCTCAAAAAAACTATTACTAAATTAGGACAAATAGCAGCTCCTCAATTGATGAATAAATACAAAGTAATTACATAGTGGAAATTCAATAATTTGCAAGAAAAGTTACAAGTAATTTGCATAATTTTGAACATGATGCATGACATCATCAATAGCTTAGTAATTGTATTTTATGTTATTCTCCCGGTTTCGTTCTGGAAAAAAATAAATATATAAAAGGAGATAATTTTTGCAAAATAAATGTTGTATATAACAAATTTTGGACAGAAACATGTTATATAATTAATTAATTACTATTTAATATTTATCTACTACACGTTAGATCAAGTTAATAAATCAATTTTCAAAATGTTTGTCTGTACGAGCACAATAAGTCTAATTTTTAATTTGAAGGTACAATGTCAATAATCTGTTGATATATTTAATTTATTACTCAAACAAATGTAGAAAATATAAAAAGTTTTTACAACCAATATAGACTATATTCAAATTTTTAAGTGCCAACCTTAGCAGAAGAAATTATTTTTAACCATGATATAAGTTAATATGTCTTTCAACTAATCTCTGGTATAAGCAGTTGATTTTGAACACGCTTCTTGTCATAAGAAATATAATATTAGAAACGCTAAATTTGATATAGTCATCTTAATGTAAAGAATTACTAAAATTGAGTAACTACAAAAAGTCAATTGACAGATCGACAGTGGTGTGTTCTGTGCATTTAAATGCCTTTCACATGTTATCGCAGTGATATTTTGGTGAATATCATGAAGCTAAACACACACTTCACAAATTTTGCATGATGTATTGGTGTTGCTTTTCAAATAAACATTATAGATATCATGTTTTCTGCTTTTATTTGGTATTCTGGTGTCTTTATTTGATCTAAAGGATAGTTTATTGAACTTATAAGATGTTGGCGAAAACTAATTGATATTTGTAAAACTATACTCGTAAACGGACAACTTGACATCTTAGTAAATTGTAAAATATAAAAACAGGTATTTTCATTGTATTAAATAAAATTTATATTTATATAATCACTATTATTGGACCTTTCGCCATTTTACTTTAGAACCTAATTTAGAATCAATTCTTGTATTTATAATCATTACAAAACTTGTGAAACAAGCTGTTAAATATTTAGAATATTTATTTCAAATAAATAGTACTACAATTATATTGATAACAGATTGATTTGATGATTTGAACAATATTTTTAATCAGGTTATGTTTTTAAAATATAACATATATATTGGAGACACGTGATTGATAATTAGTCTTATAATTAGTTGATTTTGTATAAAATGTCATATAATTTGAGTTCACATTTAGAGATAAATTGATGACCAATAAAATTTATTAAATGGCTGTCATATTCCATTGTTTAATTTTATAAAATTACAATAATAAATTATATGTTGTGAAAAGCAGAAAACAAATTATTCTAAACAGTTATATGTTTTTTACTTAATGGGCTAATTTCCGCTCTCTATTGCTCTTTCTATTGCACTCTGCCAGAATTTCAAATGGTGATCTGCACTTTTTGACAATTACTGATCTATTATGTCGACTGTCTCAACAGGTAGCCCTTTCTCGTCCACCTAGATTCCAACATTGTTATAAAATTTAGAAAATACTAGTATTGGTACAAATTAAATCAGTGTCAATACAATCGTTCGTAGTATGTACCAAGCATGACCAGGTTGTTGCTGAGCTAAACAATTGTGCATACCAGTTCTTTCTTGACTTGCTCGGAAGTTAGCTTGTCAATGCTGGAGTGCACAAGCTATTGATGCTTATCAGATCGTTTCTATTTGCAACAGTGTATATCAGTTTTTTACCATGGAAACAGACAACGTTGATTCTTTCGCATTGTATGTAATCTATCCTTCGTCTGAATTTTTTTCTCTCAAACGATGGATCCCTTTCTTGCAAAACCAAATCGAGATAACTGTGCCACAAGCAATGAAACCGGGAATTCTTTGCATGAAACATATGCTAACTATCAGAAATGAGAGCCTAGAAGAAAGGGAAAGTGACCTGTTGATGCTTATTCAAGGTATCATCCTTAGAAGATTTTGTGTTGTTCTTTTAATTATCTCATTTACCAGTAAAATGAAAGGAGCAAATTGTTTAGATATGATAAAATACATACATCAATTTAGAAGAAGAAACCAATTAATTTTGGGATTAGATGTACTTGTGGTAAACTACAAACTGCTTATTTCAATCTAATCCATTGTGGGTTTCTTTAATTTTGTTGGTATTTGGCTTGATTACTTATTATTGTTATCAAATGTGTGTATAGTATGGATGAATCTCTTGGCATTTACCAGAGGCGAACCCAGCCTAGTCCAGTGGGGGTCAACTGCCCCTCCATGGATTTTGAAATTTTATACAAATTTATAGGTTCGGTTCGACTTTGTTCCTCTCTGAAATTTTATTTGCCCCCCTCTGGACTTTTGGTTTGTAATTAATGTTAAATTTAGGGTTAAAATTATGATAAATTTCTTGAATTCTAATTGGTAATTAGGATTAGAAGTCAGAGTATTAAAAATTATAAGTCAAAGCACTAGAAATTAGAAATTAGAGCATTATTTTTTTATCTAATATCCGATTAGCTAATGTGTTTGAACTTGATAACAATTCAAATCCGGTTCGTTATTTTGTTACCCCTCCCTGACAAAAATCCTGAATCCGCCCCTAGCGCTTACAAGATAAAGGTGAAGTACAATTGCTACTTTAAAACTATCAATACGGGGATCAAGCAAAAGTATTGCTTTGGTAGACAAAGGACACAAATTTTTGTTTTCAAATGTTAAGTGAAATCTGGATTGAAGAAAATAAAATGTACAACAAGTTTATTTAAGCTTCTACATGAAGAATTATACTAAACCTTAAAAATAAAAAAGAATTATACTAGCTTTTCATTTTTTTTTCTAATAGTAATTCTATTAGGAACTGGTATTTGGTTGTTTTGCTATTGAGTATTTTGTTGTTTTCGAAGGATTTGAATTGAATTTAAAGATTTAGTGTTTTGTCATTTTTTTATTATAGAGGAAAAAGAGTAAAAGTGCAAATTTTAGAATGAAAGATAATGAAAATTACTTGCTGGGAATTCACCATTTGTTGTTTTGCTGTAGAGTATTTCGGTATTTTTGTATTTTTGTTGTTTTTTAATGAGAAGATAAGTTCAAAATTATTATTTTTGCACTTCACCATTAGTAGAGTGCAGCTCAGAGGTAGCATCAATGAAACTAACCAGTTCAATATTTAGATTCAAGATTTCAATCCAGGATCAATAATCAACATTTCATAACTACCAATGAACCAAAATCTTTTCATGGCTATTCTAATGTATATACCAAAGAATACATATTTACTTAGTGGGATGAGCCTATATGTACCAGTGTGCATGAACCAGCTAATGCGTCAATTTACCAGTGTTTATTAACTAGTTTGGTGAAATATGAAGTAGAAAATTCAGTCTGTTTGTGAGTTTATAAAACAAGAATGCGGGTAAAAGACAAAAGAGCTGAATTACATAAAATAAATACATATGTAATTCTTATATGAGAACATATATATAGTCGCCATTTTATGTACCAGCTACCATATCACAGTACAAAAATATAACAAGCTAGCTTTCAACTATGTAAAGGTCTACTTCTTCCTTTGATAAATCTTTTCTAGTAAAGCCTTCAGTATCTCTTGCATAACTGAACTCGACTGTGCTTCTATTGCTGACAGCAGATTCTCATAGATTTCTACTTCATACTTTGAAAATAAGCCCTTTTCGAAAGTAAAATAATTTGTCAAACTAAATGATATAGTATAAAAATTTTAATCAGTAGCAAAAGTACTGACATACGTACCTGAATATCAAGCTCTCGATATACGTTCTTTATTTTTTCCACACTAGTTGGATCTGATTTTCCATAGTTCTCCTAAAGATTCAGAAAGATAATAGGAAGAACAGTTATCCCCAGGATTAAAAAGTTGTAAATTAAATGGAGTAAAAAGTGTGTGTGTGTGTGTGTGTGTGTGTGTGTATATATATATGAGGAGGGATCAAGTTACAACAAATTTGAGTTAAAACAAAGTTACAACAACTATTTTTTTCATTTTCAAAGTCCAAATTGTCGATCCAAACCGTTCAACGTGATTATCTAAATAAAATGTGCTTGCGGATCAAATTTTACCTTTTTTGAATTGTTTTACTATTTATTAAGATGGGTACAAAATTCAATGGTCTGAATATGACTATTTTTTGTAAAATACTTGACAAATAGTAAAAAAATTCAGAAAAATGTAAAATTTGATCTACAAGCACATTTTATTGTGGAGATCATGTTTAACGGTTTGGATTGACGATTTGAACTTTGAAAATAAAAAAAATGGTTGTTGTAACTTTGTTGTAACTCAAATTTGTTGTAACTTGATCCCTCCTCATATATGAAATTGGCTAATATAAAAACGTTTGTTCCGGAGCCCCTATGCAACCATTTGGTTTTCCAATTTTCAAAGTCCAAATAGTTGATCCAAACCGTTAAATGTGATCTCTATATTAAAATGTGCTTGGAGACCAGATTTTACAGTTTTTGGAATTTTTTTACTATTTATTAATCCAGTTTTAAAATTGATGATTTTAATAAACACTGAAAAACTTCTGAATCTTTGAAAACAACGAATTTAAAACTGGTTTAATAAATAGTAAAAAGTTTCCAAAAAATGTTAAATTTTGTCTCCTAGCACATTTTAATGTAGATTGAATTTTTAATTGTTTGGACTTTTAAAATGTCAAAACTGAAACATTTGTTCAAGATACAGGAACAAACATTTTGATATAATTAGCCATTATATATATATATAGACTTACATAGAGTATTTGTTTTTTATCTTCATCTGCAAGCTCAAGTGCTTGTACGATAAGCCAAGAGCACTTGTAATCCTCTATATCTGTCCCTATCTGTCATTGATTTAATACAAAATTACAACCTTAAAAGAGAATACAAACAACAACGTACACTCACACAAAATAAAGGTAAATATTACTTACCTTACCGGCTACCTCAGGATCACCAAAACAATCAAGGTAATCATCCTAAAATATTTTCAAATCAGATCAGGGAGGAATCAAAATATATAATTTCATTGAATATAGGAAGTATAAACTAAGGGAGATATTTTTTCTTTATTACTTGTACTTGAAAATATACACCCATTTCAACAAGTATCTCCTTTATGCCTTTGAACTGCTCTAACTCTACACCAGCCAAAAGTAAAGCACATGCAATCTGAAATCATCATAACATAGTTTGAAAAATTTGCAAGGTAAAATCTAAAAATATGACTATTGTCTTAAAGAAATGTGCAAAAATGGCAACTTACTGGAAGGTAAAATGAGTAATATGATGTCTTAAAAATGACAATGCGACGATATCTGCGCAATATAAGAAAAAGAATAAAGTGAAATTTGTAGCATAAAAGGGACTAAAATTCAAGTTCCTTTCTTTCAAAATTTAGAAACTCTCTCAGAAACTCCAAAATCTGTAACCAAACACGGTTAATGAAATACGGGCTTGACCCGATTGTTCCTCAAAAAAAAAATTTAGAAACTCACGCTTGCATGGTGTACTTTCCGAGATCTTTCTTTCCTTCGTGTGTAATTACAAGGTCTAGCATTTGGCCCATAGAAGTTTGATATGCAACCTGGCCACATAGAAGTTTATTACCGAAAGAAGTAGGATTAATTGTTACAATTCGACATAAACAGCAAATATCGATCTATGAGGTACCTCGCCACATAATTCTATTAGTTCGAGATAATAGGGCATTTCTCTGAAATATCTCTTGATGATCCTATGTGTGTGGGTTTTAAGCAAAATCCCGTGATTTATTGCATTAAGGCCAACCTACAAATAATTTGATACCGAATCAAGGAATATTCAATATGTTCGCCACCATATATTTGATACATTCATACATAAGTTATCCGACAAATAATAAAAAGAATAATTAGATCACCTTTGGTTGCCTGTACCAGCAAGCGCGGCCTCTTCTAGTTTGCGAATTGTCCATGATATCATCTAGAACAAGCAGACATGCCTGAAGCTGGACACATTTAGCAAAATCATATCAGTAAATGCATTCCTATACATAGACATATATATATATATATATATATATATGTGCTTCTTTCTTCTCTTGAAAAACAATTACCCATTCAAAGGACCAGCCAAGCATACTGGCAAGGAAGAACTCCTCCTCACTAAGCTCATCTCCTTTCAATGCTTGGTAAGTATGTATCACCGCTAATCCACGATTCAACTTCCCTTTAATTTGAATGAATGAAAAATGCACATCATCAAATAATGTATCGCATTAGATTCAGAAGCATGTGAAGGGAATTAATCAGGCTCACCTCTTGGTACGTTGTAGTCCAGTATCTGTCAATGAGGCAAAAAGGAAACTCAGATGAGTCAGATTCAAATTAGTGGGCCTTAACTAGGCTTTTTAATTAATCATGGGCTGGTCATGATTGGGAAATTGGGCTTAAATGGACCAAGTGCATAGTAGGCCTTGTTTGACCTCCCTTTGAGCAGGTACGTAATTAAATTCAGCTCACCTTGGAAAGAGGAAAAATAACCAGCGCAGGAGAGAGAGAGGGAAATTATTACCAGTTGACCGTCAAGGGCAAAATTTATTGGTCCACTAAATATATTAATTGTTCATATCATAAGGGCTGTTCGGTAATAAAAAACTTAAGAGTGAAGAATTAAAAACTCAAGGAGCGCTAAGAAACTGATGCTCAGTTATCTTAATTCGTGAGTAAAAGTTAAGAAAGCTAAAAAAGGAAATAAAGGTGACTTAAGATTCGGGCAAAATGAGACTAAAAGATGTGGTCTTAATCCGCGCTAAGAAATCAGTGTTTGGCAAGATTAAGCGGCTAAGGAAGCTAAAGGAAGTGGGTTAAAAGAAGTTTAATCCTTTGTTGCCAGCCTCTAAGGACTAAGATAACATAATATTTTTGTTTTGATCCAGACCGTCAGATTAAAATACATATGAATATTAAGGGACTCCGCGCATTCCATCTCAGACTGAATTAGCCCGGATCTAAACATAAATATATGCTGTTACCTTAGAGGATATGGACTCCTCACTCTATACCACATATATAAGGTGCACTTTTATGTTAACAAGAAATATAATGTTCTGGCTTTCATGAAATTTGTACCATGCTTTCAAGAAGTGGTTTAACCTTCGAGTATCATACCTCTTCCACTTGTAGTCGCATCTCTTCAGTGAACTCGATGTCGGTATCATGCATTATCTCGTGCTTCAGGCGATCGTACAATGCAAGAAATCTCGAGCGAGTTTGGCCCAACTCATCCATTGGGAGAGACGAATTGCTACAAGTTTTTGCCCCTTACAGGTAGAGAGGGAGGGAGGGGGGTTGTATTGAACTATTGGAGTCAGAATACATACATTATATAAATATATACATGTGCCATAAATGCATGATGAATATAATAGTCTTCACGAACTCGTAATTAATAATTGTTAATGCGTTGGAAACTGATAGCTGTGGCCGAGTACATTGGGACGTGCATCCATGTTGCATTTATAAAGGGATTGTGGGTTGTGGCAAACATTTTATTTTTCGAAATTAATAATTAATTTGTTGAAAACAAGATGGGTTCTTTTTTTTTATTGATGAAATTAAATTAAAGATTCGGTCGCATTGGGATCTCTCCAATGAGGAATTCGGGTGGAAGAAAGTAAAGGAATATTGAGAGGAAGCATGTAATCAAATTATAACATTGTGCCAGTGTATAGTCAGTGGCGAAGCTAGAATTTGAGCTAGGAGTAGGCAAAAACTAAATTCGGATTCGAATAAATTAATGGGTTCGGGTTCGGATTCAAGACACAATTCAAAAAAATAGCAAGCATTTCAAATATTGTAAAAATAGAAATGGTACCATTGGCACTGTGCCGTCTTGTAGTATCAAATTAAATCATGTGAGATACGCAAATTATTTGTACAAATTAGTCACCATTAAAAATCATTTGTACAAATCAATCACCATTAAAAACTCTAAGCTCGTGGCTCGCTCGTTTTGGGACTGAGTCAGAAACAACTGAGTTTTTTGCCACATGACTGGTAACGAGCTGAGTTAAACGTAGCTCATGGCTAGCTCATTTTCAAAACAAGCGAGCCAATATTCAAATTTCAGTTAAAAACATGACTCGTGGCTCGAAGGTTTTCGCGAATTTTTTTGTCACCCCTTTGTAGATGTCACTAGCTAGCCTAATTAATTGGCTACACATATCTCAAATTTCTTTCTATATCTGTAGTAATAAAGCTTCTAATTATAACTATGTAATAATAAATTACATTTTTTTTTTCACAACTTAAAAGTCTGTCTCCTGTTATGCGCCACAATTTAATAGACATCTATCATCACGGCCCAATAAATGAAGAGAACTGCAGCAAATGTCCTTCATTATTTAGGCCCAAATTTAAGGCCCAAATTTTGATAAGTAAACACTATAGACTATAGAGCCGAGGAACTAACGTAGATCTAAGGTTTTTTTCTACTTTGTTCATTTGTTGTATAATTAAGAGAAAATTTCTAATGTACCCATCTAAAATTTCAAAATAGTCAATTATTTCATAAATACCACCACATCACAGTATCTAATATCTTCGTAAAAACTTAACATTCTTTTTTTATCTCCATTTTTTTATTTATTTTTTTCTTTAATTATTTTAAAAATGAAATTGACTATAATACACCATTTACTCTCCTATTTCCTTCACCTTCAATGTATACGCAAAATTGGTTTGATTCTCTTGATGTACGCTTATGTTAGTTAACCGGTTAAGACCGGTTTAACCAACCGGTTTACCTCATAGTTGCAACGAAACTAGCTACTTAATTTGTCAAGAACTAGTATGATTGTCAAGAACTAGCATCCGAACAAAATCAAAATCAACATCACTAGGGTTTTGCATCTTGCATTTGCTCAAGAGTGTTCGACAAATTGCTTGGCTAAACACAAGACGAATTGCTCCTGATTTTGCTCCATCTCTTAAGAATATTTATTATTCCAAGGATAAAGGAAAATATTGATTATGAGAGGGAGGCAATCTATATTCTCGTTTCTCTTAAGAATATAGATTTTCTGAAAAACATCAGTTGTTGTTCTTTAGAATAACATGAACCTGTTTTTTCTCATCCAACTGTACAAATTTGTTCATGCACGAATCTTAATAAAAATCAACAGTTGGATGAAAAAAAACAAAAAACAAATTCTTGTTATTCCAAAAGAATAACAGCCGATTTCTTTGCGGAAATTTATATTCTCACTTCTCCACTTGCTCAAGAGGGATAGTTGCATTGCTTGCTTTTCTCATCCTCTCTTTATTTTTTCGTACGCTTATCAGAATAAGATACAAGAGCCATTCTGAAGAAAGGAACCTGTTGCCGTTTACAACATGCCTCATTTCCTGTTTCTGTCTATTGGGCTAAATGGGTCCGGTATGGGTTGTGTCACATACAGGTATAACCGAATTCACATCCTCCCCGGTACCATAATAGGGAATCTTTACAATTATTGGATCTGGACCTTTTTTTTTTAACTAGGCAAGAATCTCAAAGCTCAATAATACTGACCCTGCGCTAGCCCGAATCTCAAAGCGGCTAGAGTTAATCTCAAACCGTGAAGTGAAGGGAATCTTTTACAGTAATGGAGAGAATACTTGTTCGGTATAACCTGACCTGTTTGATTTTATCGTACTGAAGTAATTTTATATAGATTATATATCTCAAGCTTTAATTGTAATGCTAATATAGGTGATAATTAAAAGGGAAAAAAGAATTAAATGTATCAAGTCAGATTAATAATGTTATTTCCAAAGATGATTGCACCCAAACCTTGTAAAGTAGAAGGGATACTGTAGCACCTTTTTTTTTATTTAACGGTTGACATGTTGCCTTATCAGGAGAGTGCATCATATTAATAAAATGCGATTTATTAATATGCAACTACATCACTTCATTATCTGCATGAAACACTGAAAATTCAAGCAACTATTATCGGGTAACGATTTTAACAGAGTAGTTTTCGCTTCAGGCAGCGCACAACTATATGCAAAGTTGTTTTGATTCTATAGTTCCCGCGCTATACGAAGCTAAAATTGCTCTGTTAAAATATTTACCTTCAAAATCTGGAACCATCTCGAGTTGGGTCGGGTCATTATAAGACTCTGTATTCATATACGATATGTCGGTAATATTTATACGTGTATTATACGTATCATATATATATAAAGAGAGAGAGAGTATGGTTAAGTTGCAGCATTTCGGCCAAGTGCTGCCGGGGGGCAGATCTGCCATACCGATGTTCAAACAACAAATTCAAACCGTTAGATGTTAGATGTTCAATCTATATTAAAATCTGCTTGGAGACCAAATTTTACATTTTTTGGAATTTTTTTACTATTTATTAAGCCACTTTGAAAATTGCTGATCACATGATCCAGAATTTGGTTGCACTGTTTTTACTGTTCACCCGGATCAGTAATTTTCAAAGTGACTTAATAAATAGTAAAAAAAATTCCAAAAAATGGAAAATTTGGTCTCCAAGTAAATTTTAATATAGATTGAACATCTAACGGTTTGAATTTGTTGTTTGAACATCGGTATGGCAGATCTGCCCCCGGCATTATTTTGACCGATAGATGTGGTCTTCAATTCGCCTAAATATGCACATGAAAGGTAGAAAAAATTTAAAAGAAAGATGATATATCTGGAAATATTATTTGGACGGACCTGATCAGCGGATTTTCAATCCAACGTCTCAGATCCGATGACTGAGCATTAGTGTTTACTACTGTTTTTAGAACATCTCCATCTCACTTAAATAAATATTTTCATTTAATTTACAGATAATGATATTTTATTAATAATTTTGTTTTACTTATTTAAAAGTACTTGCTGCCTTGCTGATTGCTTTATAAGTTGCATGAACATCTTAAAATGCAAATAAAATTAATTTACCATATTTTACTTCTAAATTACGAAATACAAGAATTACACAAGCACCTCTGGTTTAACAATAATCTACCATACAATGATACAAACCACAAATGCCATTTATTACTCAAAAAGAAAGAGACTAAACCTACTAATTAACCTATTGCACATAAAACAACAAACACATCCAGCAACTAATCTGCAATTATTGGAAAATAAATCTGCTGTTATTCCTGTTATTCCGATCTCAATAGTTTATTTTCATTGAGATTCGTGCATCATTGAAAAATTTGAACAGTTGGAATCAGAATAACAGATTACTGTCAGCTGAGAATAACAGCTGATTTATTTTTCAATTTTTCAATTATTGAAACTTCAAATGGGAATTGCCCTGGACACTTTGGGATAAACAACCCTAGCCGGGTGGCCCATGATGCGTCGGCCTTTCATGTGCTTGAAGATATACACCACCGCTCCCACCGGCCATTCCACCACTGCCGTTACAGCAAAAGCCAAGACCCCGAGTGTCGGTCCCACGACTCGGCACCGGCACGGGTTCCTCCTCGTGCCACACTCAACACACGCCAGCAGAGTCATTGCTTCTTGTAATTAAATTGGTTGCAAAGGAACTCGATCGTTTGATTCGTTTAAATTGGGGCTGGGTACTCAACACTGCAAATGCTTGATGATTTAAATGGGGGCTTCTTATAGATTGAAAGGAGAGACACGTGGCGTGAGGAGAGACTTATTAGGAGGAGGCGTGTTAGTCTTGTGCCACGACAAATCTATACATGACACCTGTAGCGTCCTTCTTTTGTTTCTTTTTTTTTTGTGCGAGGCCTATGACTGGCCCACATTATCTTTTTTGTTGCTGACTTGTTACTGAATGAAATGATTGATATTTTGAGTGATGTTATTTGCAAATTTGTTTTTTTTTTCCTTCATAGATAAGTTTACACATGTGCTCACGTGGAAATTTGTTGATGAGGACAAAATAGTCATATTTAAGATAAGACCAACAATTTACAAACTTATTTCCTTCCATATAAAACTACACCTTGTTTGGATGGAGAGTAGTGGAAAGGATGGAGTAGAAAGAAAATAAATTTTTTGAATCGTGTTTGGTTGTTAAAATTATATCAGAGGTGAAAGGTATAAGAGGGAGAAAGTTTAATCTTGCATGTTTGTAAATAATAGAATCGATTTTCCTTCTAATTTGAAATGTAACGGATGAAAAAGAAATTGTTACAAATATTTTCAAAGAAAATGACACAAATACCCAACCGTATATTTTACCTATATAATTATCATTAAAGTTTCTTTGTCACAAACCTTCTAACCTTCTAAATTTTAATTAACCAAACAAAAATAAGACGAAAAAAAAAGTTAAATTTATTTTTCCTAATTAATCATTCAAACACAAAAATATTAAATATGTTAATCTTCTTTTCTATTCTCTTCTATTCTTCACCGCCCCTCCCTTCCTCTATTCTCCTTCCAAACAAGGTGTTATGGAGAAGGTGAATGCTCTTAAAATCACCCCTTCCTCTCTCCCCTCCCCTCTCATCCCCTCCTCTCTCCCTCTACTTAAACTTCTAGAGCACAGACTAAGGTAACATAAGATTTTTGTTTAGATTTGGTTCGTCCAATCAAAATCCGCATGACTATTAAAGCGGCCCGATCCATTCCATTTTTGCCCAAATTGATTCCGGATTCCGATCGGACAATCATGTTCCAAACAGAAATATTTTATTATCACATAGGATTTGAATTCCATTATTTGTATGTTAGGCCTGATTAGAGACGGATCTAAATTGAACTAAGGGACAACTGTCTATTCTGAATTTCAAAATTTTATAGAGATCTATAAATCCGGATCAACTTTGTCATCTTCTAATCTTTTTTGTTCTTTTATGAAATTCTAATCAGTGATTTGGATTAAATTTAGGAATAAAATTAGAATAAATTTCATAAATTTAGATTAATAATTAAAATTAGAAGTTATAGCACTAGAAATTATAAGTTAGGACATTATTTTTATTTAGTACTTAATTAGCTATTTAAATCTAATTCATTTTTTTTTAAGCTTCCTGAAGATTCTGGATCCGCCTGATAGCTAACACCTGTAGCACATATTTATTTGAGCGAGGCCATGACGAATCTATACATGACACATGTAGCTTCCAAAGTTTCCATCACTAGTAGGGCAAACTCCTCTTTATAAAAAAGACAAGCATATGTACCCGATATGTGAATTATCTTTTTTCTTTCTGGCCACACTTCTACCGCCACTAGTAAGGGAATATGTCATCAAATTGGAGCCCCACTCGCCGGTTCTCTTGCTCTTTTGCTCTTTTGCTCCAATGAGCCCCACTCGCCGACGTCGGCGACCGGATCACCGGCACTGACCACCCGTGCCCAACCCCACCTCTCTCGATTCTCACTCATCCCTCTCCTTCTTTTCTCATTCGTTTCTCGTTACTACCCAAGGCTAACACAACCTCTCCCCATTTGAACCCCATCCCTCTTTTCGAACTTCTTTCCATATATCAACCAATGTCTACTTCATTCCCCCCAGCTCAACAGCAGGAAACCCTCCACTGTTTCCTCTCCCCGAATGAAGAGCATGAACGAATACTAATTGATCTAAACTACACTCTTCTGTTCACGGCCATGTCGGGTCATCGACCTCCGCCGCTCCCTTTGTTCTCCAGTAACCTGATCCAGCGATATGGGGGTCTGTCAGCCGATTGGACCCCGGTACCGGTCACGAATGGGTACCTTCTCAAAGTACCAAATTGGGTCACCACGGACGATATAGAGGGGGATTCCCCCTTCTGGGAGCAAAATTTTGCTCTCACCATTGCCCCCTGGCAGACACTGATCAGGTCCGACCCTCTGCCGGTCAGTTCGCAAGTTCTCCTGTCAATTGAGGACTTTCCGTTGTCTTACTGGCACCCGTACTACTTCCGTCAGGCCCTCTCCGGCATTGGCATTTTAATTGGGGTGTCTCAAGAAGGTTTGAGGGGCTCTGACAAGTCTGTCCTCCGGGTCTTGGTTCAATGCTATGACCTCAATCTCATACCGACGAAGCTTCGGATAGGCCATGGCAACAGGTGGTCTGATTGCTTAGTTCGCCGTCATGATGCTTTTGACAATCTCTCGCCCGCTCACCCCGGCTCGCCTCATGGCCCAAACACAGGCCCTTACTTGGCTCCGATTCCCACAATGGCGGCCCCGTCTTCGGTTAGACCTTACATTCCTCCTTGGAGGCGTAATGCTTTGCTCAGCCAGCTCTCCCACCCGGATCTGGTGCGAAGTGGTGCTCCGGCAGCTCACCTAAGCCAAGCCAAGCCCTGGTCCACCGTAGCGGTCCATGCACCGGAACCACCCAAGCAAACATATAATATTAACGGGAAGGAAAGACCTCCTCTTCCGTTTTTACGAAGGAGACAAATTTCTGTCACTCGCCAGGCGTCTCTGACTTATTCTCCTGCACCCCTGCCGCATAAGACACCCATCTCTCCTCTCTTAGTCATGCATTGTGACACCCCCCCTGATATTCGAATGTTCTCCCACCGTCACAATCGTGCGGTGAGGGATCCCTCCCTTTCAGGAACTGCCACGTGGCATAATCCGACACCCCATCAGCCAAATCGCCCTTCACACTTCAAAAAGGCCCCCTCAAACCTCAATTTGGGTACAACAGCCAACTATTCTCCTCACCTTAAAACCTATCTCCAGCCCAATAAACCTCGCTCATATCTCAATCCCTCTCCTCGGGTCCCTTTCGTCTTCTACCCCTCCCTCACCAAGCTACTCCACTCCAGCTCTTCACATCCCTCCCAACTGATCATGTCTGACATTTCCCCTGAGGACGAAGCTTTCATACAACGATTTGTGGGCCTCGATACAGTCGAACCGCCTCAGCGAATTGTTAAGGTCCCCTCTTCCGCGGCAACAAGCACTGACTGGTCCAAGGCTCTGTTGGTCCGCATAGTTACTGACCGCACGTCCCTAGACACCCCTTTCTCTGAGGCTATGACCAAAGCGTGGAACTCACATCCTGCCACGGTCTTTAGACCGGTTTCCAGAAATTGTTACTTGGTGGAGTTTGAAAATCGGGATGACATGGACAAGGTGCTCCTATCGGGCCCGTGGACTTTCCGGGGTGACCTGGTTGTGTCCAAACCGGTTTCCTCCCATACCGACCTCAGAGAGGAAGCTATAGAGCATGGTCAGCTTTGGGTTCAGCTGTTTAACATACCTGTCAACTCACTAACTGATGAGGGTGTTCACTTTCTGACTGCAGATATTGGTACTCCTATTTCACCATGTGTTGAGGGCTTTGTAGGCGGTCGCCGATTCATTAAACAAAAGATTCTCATCAAACTGTCTGAACCCCTCCGAGATACCCTCACCATGGAACACCCGACTCTGGGCCAGATCACCATCCACTGTCATTACGAAAAAGTCGCGAGGGTCTGCCTCTTCTGCGGTATGCTTGGCCATGAGGCTACCGGCTGTAATAACCGGTCCCGGCTAATGATGCTGCTCCACAAGCCGGGCCAGGTAGGAAGATTTGACGTTGCAAAAGCCCTGTCGCCAAGGTTCGGGGTTTGGATGACGCATGCAAGCCGCATCCCGTGGCCGGCACAGCTCTCTGGTTTACCAAGGCAGAATATGGCCCAGCAATACACAAACCATGATTCTACTCCCCCTTCCCAGTCTTTTTTTGCGGGTCAGATGGTAAGTCAACTTCCAACCTCTACTTCTCATTCTCTGTCACCTCCTGCTGGTGGCGGTCCCCAAAAGCGGGCGAGGCAGGCGGCCCGAGAAACGCCGGCAAGGGATATATGACGATCCTGTCGTGGAATTGTCGAGGTAGCGGCGGTAAGACAATGTCCGCGTTAAACAGGTATTTACGCTGCACACGGGCGCAAATCGGTTTTATTTCAGAAACGAAATGTAGTGAGGAGGTAGCTGTTGCAAGAATAACACAATTGCCTTTGCAAAACAGCTTCGTGGTTCCATCAGTTGGGCTCTCGGGGGGGCTGTGGCTGATCTGGAGCGATGAGATAAGTGTTCGGGTGGTTAAATCAACAAGGTTCTATATTATGGCAGAGGTCACTCTCAATGATGGGAGGGCGGCATGGGGGCTTGCTGGCATCTATGGGGACCCGACTAGAGATCTTAACCACTCTATTTGGGCAGATATCTCTCAGTTTATTGACCAAGTGAATGGCCGAGTCTGTCTCATTGGAGACTTTAATGCCATCACACACACCTCTGAGAAGCGTGGGGGGAGTAGCCAAATCGGGTCAAACAACATGGCTTTTGGGAGATGGATTCACTCCAATGACTTAGTGGATCTGGGTCATCACGGCCCATGCTACACATGGTCAAATAAACAGCAAGGCCGGGCTAACATCAATCAGCGGCTGGATAGAGGTTTGGGCTCGATTAATTGGGCCCTTATGTACCCAAACTCGGCCATATTCCATCTTCCGAGGTTTGGAAGCGATCACTTACCGATACTTCTCCGTACCGACCCGGCCTCAGTTCGTGCGAAGCCCAAATTCAGGGTGGAATCCTGGTGGAGCCAGAAACCGGGTTTTGACAATGTGTGCAAGGCTGCAACCCGGGAGGGAAGGGCAAGCTGGGTGCAGGTCCGCACTAACCTCAAAAGGGAGGTCAAGCAGTGGCTTGGGGACTATCCTACTCCAGACTGTTTGTTGCGTGTTGTTGAGGACCGGATGTCTCACCTGAATGGCCAGATCCCGGATCATAACACAATCTGGAAGGAGAAGGAATTGAATAGGGAGCATCAGGAAATCATGAAGCTGAGGGAGCGCTATTGGCACCAACGGTCCCGGATTGAATGGACTTTGTTTGGAGATGGTAACACGAAATTTTTCCATGCAATGGCGGTTACCAGAAAGCGGAAAAATACAATCCGTTCGGTTCGGGCTGAAACGGGGGTCTGGGAGACTGATGTCAGGCGGGTTCGATCTCTGTTCGTCAACCACTTCAGATCAATTTACACAAAGGTACATACTCTCCCCATCTCGCAGGTATATCCGGAGGCAGTGTTTCAGGACATTCAGGGCATCCCTGAGACGGCTCACTACCACTTGGAGGTCATACCGTCTGAGGGAGAGGTTTTAAAAGCTCTGCAAACGCTCGGGCCAAACAAGGCTGTCGGACCTGATGGGTTTACGGCTGCCATTTTGCAAGAAAATTGGGATCTGTTCAAACCGGCTGTCATGGGCCAAATCTCGGCCTTCTTTGAGACAGGGGTCTTGCCATCGGTTATTGCCCGCTCCAGTTTAGTTCTCATTCCAAAAAAAGATAATGCGGCCCAGGTAGGTGATTACAGGCCCATATCTGTGTGTAATGTTATTTACAAGGTTATCTCCAAACTCCTTGCCATCCGCCTCAGGCCTTATATTTCCAGCTGCATCTCAAGAGCGCAAAGCGCCTTTCTGCCAGGTAGGGAGATCTCTGAAAACGTGATTTTGTTTCGGGAGGTACTCCATTCTTTCTCTCAATCTAGCTATCGGAATAAGGAGTTCTGTCTAAAAGTTGATCTCTCGAAGGCCTTTGATCGAATGGACTGGGATTTCCTTCAAGCCATTCTGCCTAAGTATAACTTCCCTCCTCGATTCGCCAGTTGGATCCTAGGGTGTGTCAAATCGGCAGAATTCACTGTGGTCATCAATGGCAAAGGGGATGGATTTTTTAGGCCTCAATGTGGGTTGCGTCAAGGTTGCGCTCTCTCACCCTACTTATTCATCCTGGGTATGGATGTGCTTTCTAGGCATCTCACACATTTGGCAGTAACTGGGATCATTCGAGGGGTAAGATTGGCCCCATCAGCACTCCCACTAACGGACTGTCTATATGCGGATGATTTGCTACTTTTTGGCAAAGCATCCCAGGGCGAGGCACATCTGATCTGCCAAGTTCTGGAAATCTTCTCACTGGTGTCAGGTCAGCAGGTGGGGCCACAAAAGAGCTCACTGTGATTTAGTCACCCAACTACTCAACAAGAACAGGAGCTGGTTTCCCAAATTCTAAATGTGCACAATCAAGCAGATGGTGGCAGGTACCTCGGTGCGCCAGTATCAACAAACCGACATTCCTTTGACTTTCTGGTTGCCAGGTTCTCCTCTAAGCTACAGCTCTGGAAAGCCAAACTATTGTCTCAAGCCGCACGCATCGTTCTTATCAAGTCGGTTCTCCAGGCACTCCCCATATACTATATGGCCACCAGCAAGATCCCAAAGGCGGTTACTCGGGAAATTACATCTATTATCCGACGCTTCTTTTGGGGCAAGGGAGACCGCAGTCACTATATGGCATATATTGGGTGGGACAAGCTTACCAGGCCTAAGGGCATGGGGGGGCTGGGTTTCACCGATCTCAATCTTGTTAATGATGCTATGCTAATGAAGTTCCTTTGGAGATTGGCGTCTGGTTCAGATGCTCTGTGGGCCCAAATAGTGAAGGCTAAATATCTACCAAGGAGTGAACTGTGGTTATCCAAGAGAGACTACGCCTGCACCCCTTTCTGGAAAGCCCTAATGCACTTAAGGGAGACACTCCTGCCTTCACTGACATGGCAGCTTGGCAATGGAGACAATTGCAAGGCTATGGGGCAGCCGTGGTTTCAGGGGGCTACATTATGTGAGGTTAGGCCGGGCACCCCCACTAACCTGAGGGTTAAAGACCTGCTTCTGCAGGGGTCGGGTATGTGGGATGCTGACCTTCTGATTTCTCTGTTTGGCTACGTCAATGCCTTGCACATCATTCATCACATTCAGCCACCTATTCAGAGTTTGGGCCCAGGCAGACTAGTGTTCACTCCTTCCACTGATGGCCGGTACACGGTTAAAAAGGGGTATGGCTTACTGAAGGAACCCGACCCGTCAACGGTTGGTAATGACAAGCACCTATGGTCTGCTGTATGGAAGAAAGGAACTATTGCACCTAGGGTGCGGGTGTTTTTGTGGAAACTTTTGCATGATGGACTGCCTCTAGCCGCAACCTTACATCGTCGGCTTCCAAGGATTAGCCCTAATTGCACGATTTGTGGCGAAATGGAGGAGACCGTGTCGCATATGGTGCACTTCTGCCCTCTGGTAAGAACTCTTCACTTGGTGGGGCCTTTGGCTTTGAGGTCGGATACGCTGCCACTGTCTTTTAACTCTGCCGTAAGTTATCTCATCTCTGTGTTGGATTCTGAGCAATGGACCTCGTATGTCAATTCACTCTGGGCCATTTGGAGATGCCGTAATGACCGGGCTTATGGAGGCCGGGAGGCTAATCAGCACGAATTTCAACAGTACCTGGCGAGTATCACATGGGAGTCCCATCTGCTGGCAACAAAGAGTGCTCCCAAGGGTGATAACCGGGCTATCGATTCCCAACCAGAACCGGGCGCTTTTCACTACTCCTGTTTTGTTGATGGATCCTGGAATAACCAATGGGATGGGGGGGTCGGAATATGTCTACAACAGCGGGATCAGCTAGTCATGTATCGTTCAGTCAAGACAAGAGTATGTTGTCCTATACAATCCGAGGCAGTGGCCCTCAATATGGCGGTTCAACTCATTGTGGATCTGGGCATCAGTAGCTGTTTATTCATGTCTGATTGTAAGCATCTCGTGGATCTGGTATCCGACTCTCAACCCCCACTACTCGCTGACTGGAGGGCCCAACCAGATATTACTGCTGCTTGGAAGGTTATCAGTGCTTCACAGACTCTTGCTTGCAAATTTATTCCAAGGTGTCAAAATGATTTGGCAGACGGCTTGGCAAAACAGGCAAGAATTCAAGGTTAGGATCACACGGGTTTCACCTTTCCAACTTTTGTAGAACTTTAGCAGTTAGCAGGATAGGAACTCTTGTTCCCTTTTACTCAGATGTTAGTTCTGTTCAGAAATATTTTTTTTTCATATCGAACATTGTAACACCTTTATCAGTTAATGGAATTTTGACCTACGGGTTTTTGAGACCAAAAAAAATAAAAAAAATATCTACCCAATATCATAAATGGATCAACAAGAGAGACACGTGGCGTGAGGAGAGATAGTCTTGCCACATCTCACTTTTCCTATTTCTTTTCTCTTTTGGTTGAAGAAAATATCCGAATGTTCTGGAGGATGCTAGAATTGGGTTAAAATTTTAACAGAGCAGTTTTGGCTTCATACAGCGTATGAATTGTATACAATGTTATTTTACTTTTGTAGTTTATATGCTGCATGAAGACAAATTGCTCTCTCAAATCTATACCCCCTAGAATTGACAACTTCTCTACGCAAGGTTGTCATTATGTCACTATCTCAAATTCCTTCTAAGAACAAAATAAAGCTTCTAATTATAACAATCTAAATATCTAATAATAAATTACATCCTTTTCACAGCTATTATGTTTGGTTCACACTTAGTGAAAGAGAAGGGAGTAAAGAGAAATGAACGAAAACGATGGTTATATCTGTTAGAGTATCTACATCTCATGTACTATTAGAATTTCTAATTTGATGTAACAGTTTCTAATTTAGTTTTAGAGATGTGAGAGTTTTCTATTTAGAAACTATGCAGTACAAATTTTTGTTAAGAAACTATTTATAAACTTCATACTGATCAAATAATTAGTTCAAATTTTTTTCTCTTTTTTAATTTGTTGCCGACATAACTTAATAGAAATTCTAAAATTAATTTCAAAAATGTGAGAGTTAGAAACTTTAGAGACTTTAATTTCTAAAAATTAGTTAAACAGTTATTTAGAAAATTACATGAGTAACATCCATTAATCTTACCGTCCTATTAAATCTTTTCCTTTTGCATAAGTTGACATCAATTGCAATACATTAACAAGTAAAAGTGTAATCAAACTATTAAATCTTTTCCTTTACATTATAAGTTGACGCCAATTGCAATTATATTAACAAGTAAAAGTGTAATCAAACTATTAAATCTTTTCCTTTACATTATAAGTTGACGCCAATTGCAATTATATTAACAAGTAAAACTGCAAAAGAAAACCCTTCAAAACAAGTAAAATTGCAATAAAAAATCATATATTATTAATTGAAGCACCGGAAGAGATGGTCATTAAAAAAAAACATTGTAATGCTATATATTACGAAATGTTAAAAGCAATATCTATGTGTGAATCCAACATAATAATAACACATTCTCTAAAATAATATTCCTAAGTATTATATTCTCTGATATTCTTAGAATAATAAATATTCTTAAATCTTTCCAAGGAGGAAATCTATATTCTCGCTTCTCTACCTCTATTCCACCACTACTTTTAAGGAATTCATATCCTCTGCATTAACTCATAATGTAATTTAAGATCTGAACCGTCCAATCTAAATCTGCACTAATATTAGAGAGTCCCGTGCGTTATAGGCATGAATTTACATTGGCTCGAATTCTGATCGGATGATTAAAAAATTAACTCAAACGGATACATTAATGCACAGAATATGGATTCCTTGCTCAAGAGGGATAATTGCTTGCTTTTCTCATACTCTCTCCTTTTTTTCACACACATATCAGAATAAGATACAGAGCCATTCCGAATGAGGTCAATTTGGGTCCGATCCGCTTTAAGATTCGCGTCCGCAATTTTCGCGTCCACAACTTTCAATGGATTCGATGACTGTCCGATCTGCTTTAAGATTCACGTCCGCAACTTTCAATTCTGCTTTAAAATTCGTGTACACAAATTTTAAAGTGAATCAGACGGTCCCGAACCCCATCGAAAATTCGTGTACACAAATTTTAAAGTGAATCAGACGGTCCCGAACCCCATCGACCCAAATTTGAGTCCGATAAGCATCAGACCCAAGCTCTTCTAATTCTGAATATGTAACAAGAAGAAACTGAGCTGCACTACTCAAACTCTTCACAAATAAAGTTCTAATGAGTCTACAGTTGATGTGATAAATTTGGCCTACCTAGTACCTAGTTGGCTTAAATACAAGTACATTGCTAATTAATAGGAGCTGCTGCATTGAAATAAACAAAGAAAAAAAGCTAAGAAGGGAGGGGCTCCTGCCGACTGGTTTTATTTTAAAAACAGTCGTTGCGGGTTCAACGCCCAATGCCTTTGCCTCTCGCAAACATTTGTCCCCATCCCAAGTCAGCAATGTGATTAAATTGAAGTCTTAATTTGGTTTCCATCATTCTGAAGATAATTAAATACTATATATGCAAATAAAATTTACCATATTTCATTTCTAAATTACAAAATACAGGAATATATTACACAGTTATAATTAGCACCTCCATACACCGGCACAAAAACCACAAATATAATTTATTAATTACTCAGAAAGAGAGAGCTCAACCAACCATAATAAAAACAAACACATGTTGCAACTATTCTTCATTTTTTATTGAACCATAAATTAAATGGGAATTGCCCTGGACACTTTGGGATAAACAACCCTAGCCGGGTGGCCCATGATGCGTCGGCCTTTCATGTGCTTGAAGATATACACCACCGCTCCCACCGGCCATTCCACCACTGCCGCTACAGCAAAAGCCACGACCCCGAGTGTCGGTCCCACGACTCGGCACCGGCACGGGTTCCTCCTCGTGCCACACTCCACACACGCCAGCGCAGTCATTGCTTCTTGTAGTTTGATTAATTCGTTACTTGTAAAATTGGGGATGGGTATTAGAAATTTAGAACTATTGCAAGTGATTGATGATTCGAGAGAGACGAGAGGCAAGGTCTTCTTATAGAATGACAAGAGAGACACGTGGCGCGAGGAGCGACTTATTAGGAGGAGGCGGGTTAATCTTGTGCCACGACAAATCTATACATGACACCTGTAGCTCCTTCTTTTGTTTCTTTTTTTTTTTGTGCTACGACTGGCCCACATTATCTTTTTTGTTGCTGACTAAAATGTAAAGCGCAACACATATTTCAATGTACCTAAGCAGTTTTGTTACTGAATGAAATGATTGATATTTTGAGTGATGTTATTTGCAAATTTGTTTTTTTTTCCTTCATAGATAAATTTACACATGTGCTCACGTGGAAATTTGTTAATGAGGACAAAATAGTAATATTTAAGATAACACCAACAATTTACAAACTTATTTCCTTCCTTCCATATAAACCTACACCTTGTTTGGGTGGAGAGTAGTAGAAATGATGGAACAGAAAGAAAAAAAAAAATTTATTTGAATTGTGTTTGGTTGACAAAATTATATGAGAGGTGAAGGGTATAGGAGGGAGAAAGTTTATTGTAAATAATAGAATTGATTTCCCTCTCGATTTGAAGTGTAATGAATGAAAAAAAATAGTTACAAATATTTTCAAAGAAAATGACACAAATATCCAATCATATATCTTACTTATATAATTATCATTAAAGTTTCTTTGTCACAAACCTTCTAACCTTTTAAATTTAATTAACCAAACAAAAAATAAAACAGAAAAAAAGTTGAATTTATTTTTCCTGATTAATCATTCAAACACAAAGATATTAAATATGTTAATCTTCCTTTCTATTTTCTTCTATTCTTCACCGCCCCTCCCTTCCTCTACTTTTCATCCAAATAAGGTGTGATGGAGCAGGTGAATGCTCTTAAAATCACCCATTCCTCTCTCCCCCTCCCCTCCCCACCCCTCTCCCTCTACTTAAATTTCTGGAGCACAGACTAAGGTAACATAAAATTTTGCTTAGATTTGGTTCGTCCAATCAAAATCTGCATGACTATTAAAGCGGCTCGATCCATTCCATTTTTGCCCAAATTGATCCCGGATTCCAATCGGACAGTCGTGATCCAAACAGAAATATTTTGTTACCGTAGAGGATTTGAATTCCATTATTTGTGTGTTAGGCATGATTAGAGGCGGATCCAAATTGAACCAAGGAGACAAATGTCTATTCTAAATTTTAAAATTTTATGGAGATCTATAAATCCGGATCAACTTTGTCATCTTCTAATCTTTTTTGTTCTTTTATGAAATTCTAATTAGTGATTTGGATTAAATTTAGAAATAAAATTAGAATAAATTTCATAAATTAATAATTAAAATTAGAAGTTATAACACTAGAAATTATAAGTTAGAACATTATTTTATTTAGTACTTAATTCGCTATTTAAATCTAATTCAGTATTTTTTTAAGCCTCCTGAAGATTCTGGATCCGCCTGATAGCTAACACCTGTAGCAAATATTTATTTGAGCGAGGCCATGACGAATCTATACATGACACATGTAGCTTCCAAAGTTTCCATCACTAGTAGGGCAAACTCCTCTTTATAAAAAAGACAAGCATATGTACCCAATATCATAAATGGATCAACAAGAGAGACACGTGGCGTGAGGAGAGATAGTCTTGCCACATCTCACTTTTCCTATTTCTTTTCTCTTTTGGTTGAAGAAAATATCCGAATGTTCTGGAGGATGCTAGAATTGGGTTAAAATTTTAACAGAGCAGTTTTGGCTTCATACAGCGTATGAATTATGTACAATGTTCTTTTGATTTTGTAGTTTATATGCTGCATGAAGACAAATTCCTCTGTCAAATCTATACCCCCTAGAATTGACAACTTCTCTACGCAAGGTTGTCATTATGTCACTATCTCAAATTCCTTCTAAGAACAAAATAAAGCTTCTAATTATAACAATCTAAATATCTAATAATAAATTACATCCTTTTCACAACTATTATGTTTGGTTCACACAGAGTGAAAGGGAAGGGAGATAAAGTGCAGGAGTAAAGAGAAATGAACGAAAATGATGGTTATCTCTAACAGAGCATCTACATCTTATACTAATTTGACGTGACAGTTTCTAATTTAATTTAAAGATGAGAGAGTTTCTTATGAAGAAATTATACAATTTTTTATTAAAAAATTATTTATAAACTTTATGCTGATTAAATAATTGGTTTAAATTTTTTCTTCTTTTTAATTTGTTGCTAACATGACTTAATAAAAATTCTAAAATTAATTTAAAGTTAGAACTTTTAGAGATCTTAATTTTTAGAAAGTAATTAACAATTATTTAAAAAATTACATGAGTAACATTTATTAATCTTACCGTCCTATTAAATCTTTTCCTTTACATAAATTGACATCAATTGCAATATATTAACAAGTAAAACTGCAATCAAACTATTAAATTTTTTTCCTTTACATTATAAGTTGACCCAATTGCAATTATATTAACAAGTAAAACTGTAAAAAAAAAAAAAAACCCTTCAAAACAAGTAAAGTTGCAATAAAAAATCATATATTATTAATTGAAGCACCGGAAGAGATGGTCATTAAAAAAAAACATTGTAATGTTTTATATTACGCAATGTTAAAAGCAATATCTATGTGTGAATCCAACATAATAATAACACATTCTCTAAAATAATATTTCTAAGTATTATATTCTCTGATATTCTTAAATTTTTCCAAAGAGGAAATCTATATTCTCGCTTCCCTCTACCTCTATTCCACCACTACTTTTAAGGAATTCAAATCCTCTGCATTAACTCATAATGTAATTTAAGATCTGAACCGTCCGCACTAATATTAAAGTGTCCTGTGCAGAGAATTCTGATCGGATGGTTACAAAAATTAACTCAAACGGATACAATAATGCACATTAATGCAGAGAATATGGATTCCTTGCTCAAGAGGAATAATTGCTTGCTTTTCTCATACTCTCCTTTTTTCACACACATATCAGAATAAGATACAGAGCCATTCTGAACATGTAATAAGAAGAAACTGAGCTGAACTACTCAAATTAACTCTTCACAAATAAAGTTCTAATGAGTCTACGGTTAATTGATGTGGTAAATTAGGCTAGTACCTAGTTGGCTTAAATACAAGTACATTGCTAATTAATAGGAGCTGCAGAAAGAAAGCATGCCAATTGGCAGTTTAGAGCGCTCGCTCCGAGCAAGATTAAAGCAATAAGAAAGCATGGCAATTGGTAGTCCGAACAAGATTAAAGCAGCAAGAAAGCATGGTTGGGAGTACTTCTATCAAAAGTCGGCGAGTTTTGTCTCGTAACAGACGGATCATTGAACAAAAGTCAGCAATGTGATTAAATTGAAGTCTTAATTTGGTTTCCATCATTCTGAAAATAATTGACTACTATATATATATGCAAAATAAAATTGACCATATTTCATTTCTAAATAACAAAATACAGGAATATATTACACAATTATAATTAACACCTCCATACACTGAAATAAAAACCACAAATGTCATTTAGTAATTACTCAGAAAGAGAGAGCTCAATCATAATAAAAACAAACACATGTTGCAACTATTCTTCATTTATAGAACCTTAAATTAAATGGGAATTGCCCTGGACACTTTGGGATAAACAACCCTAGCCGGGTGGCCCATGATGCGTCGGCCTTTCATGTGCTTGAAGATATACACCACCGCTCCCACCGGCCATTCCACCACCGCAGTTACTGCAAAAGCCAACAACCCGAGTGTCGGTCCCACAACTCTGCACCGGCACGGGTTCCTCCTCGTACCGCATTCCACACACATCGGCACATGAGCCATTTCTTCTTGTAATTAAATTGGTTGCAAAGGAACTCGATCGTTTGATTCGTTTAAATTGGGGCTGGTTACGTACTCAACACTGCAAATGCTTGATGATTTAAATGGGGGCTTCCTATAGATTGAAAGGAGAGACACGTGGCGTGAGGAGAGACTTATTAGGAGGAGGCGTGTTAGTCTTGTGCCACGACAAATCTATACATGACACCTGTAGCGTCCTTCTTTTGTTTTTTTTTTTGTTGGTGCGAGGCCTATGACTGGCCCACATTATCTTTTTTGTTGCTGACTAGTTGTAAAGCGCTACACATATTTCAATGTACCTAATTAAGCAGTTTTGTTGCTGACTAAGTGACTGAAATGATTGATTTAAGTTTTATTGGCAAATTTGATTTTTTTTCCTTCATAGATAAGTTTACTCATGTGCTCACGTGGAAATTTGTTGATGAGGACAAAATAGTCATATTTAAGATAAGACTAACAATTTACAAACTTATTTCCTTCCTTCCATATAAACCCGACATTTTTATTAATATCCAAAGTTTAATACAAATTATTAATTATGTCCAGAATCGGACCCATTATCGAAAAATACCCAAGCCGGCCAGAAAATGGCCGGCTTACTCCCTCCCTAAGCCGGCCATTTTCTGGCCGGCTTGGTACTTTTTTTTTTTTTTTTTAAATCCGCATTTCACCCTATATACTCCATTTTTCTCTCTCCTCATCACAACTCTCTCATCTCACAACCGGATTTGAGCTCTTCTTTGAGGTAATTTTTTATTATCTAATTTAATTTTTAATTTATTTATTTTAGGGTTTAGGATTTAGGTTTTAGGTGTTAAAATTTAGATTATGTTGTTGTAATTTAGTGTAATTAGCTAAGTTAACCAATATTTATTGTATTTTGGTCATTTTGACCATAATTAGACTTATTAAGGGTAATTTTACCGAAATTAGCATATTTGACCAATATTTAGGGTATTTTGGCTTTTTTTTACCATAATTAGGCTGATGAAGCGTAATTTTACCGAAATTAGCGCATTTGACCAATATTTTGGGTATTTTGGTCTTTTTTACCATAATTAGGCTAATTAAGCGTAATTTAGTGTAGTTAGCACAGATGACCAATATTTATGGTATTTTGGCCTTTTTTACCATAATTAGGCTGATCAAGCGTAATTTTACCGAAATTAGCGCATTTGACCAATATTTAGGGTATTTTGGTCTTTTTTACCATAATTAGGCTAATTAAGCGTAATTTAGTGTAATTAGCACAGATGACCAATATTTATGGTATTTTAGCATTTTTACCATAATTAGGCTGATCAAGCGTAATTTTACCGAAATTAGGTTATTTTAGACATCAGGATGCCTAGAGCACGGCCTACCCAGCGTCCAGTAGTAGACGAGCCGATCAGTACTAGCAGCACGGAGCACATCAGTCCTCTCCTGTGGATTCCCTACAGCGAGCACCGAGTCTCACTGGCTTCTCGTGAGGTACGTTCCTTTTCTTATATTTTCATTAAATTTTGTTGGGTTTAAATTTTATTATGTCATCACCATGCGGATTACCTTTTTCAACGCAGGACACGGATCTTCTAGATGTGAAGTTGCAGTGCGTACACATGAAGTACTACGAGGTGATGGAGCCGTACCTCGACAACCTGGGTCTCTACCAGGTTGTGGACATCGTGCGGACAGAGAAAAGCATCATCAATGCATCTCTAATCGCTGGACTGGTGGAGCGATGGCGTCCCGAGACGCACACGTTTCACATGCCATTCAGAGAGATGACAGTGACTCTCCAGGATGTGAGTGCTTCTGGGGTTTGCCTATCCGTGGCACACCCGTCGGCGGCGTCTCTGACAGCACCAGATTCGCAGGTTATGTCGAGGAGTTGTTGGGAGCTGAGCCTTCCTATATCATTGGGGAACATGGGAGATCAAAGTTCCATTTGCGGATGACGAGGTTACGGCAGCACTTAATCGCGGGTCTCTCGGCAGATTCCACCGAGCTGGAGATTCAGAGGTAAATTTTATAACTTGTTTCTACTAATTAATTTATAATACGGTGATTCTATTAAAATTTTTATATGTTTTGTATTGCAGATATACACTGGGCTACGTGATGGACCTTTTTGGTTCTGTCATGTTTCCTGATTCCAGCGGTGATCAGATGCCGATGATGTATCTCCCGTTGCTAATGGACCTTGAGCAGCAGTCGCCGTACAACTGGGGTGGAGCTGTCCTGGCGTATCTGTACTCCCACCTGTGTCGTAGTAGTGAGGTAAGTCACCAACTCTAATTTTAGTGTAAATTATTTAATCAATCAATCCATCAAAATACACTGACGTGTAATGTTCTTGAAAATACAGCCGAAAGCGAAGCAGATGTACGGGCCGGTACTCCTGCTTCAGCACTAGTCGTGGTCACGGCTACCGGTGGGCCGTCCTATCCCCAACGAGGTGCCGGATTGGGGAGAGCCAGATGTGTTTAGATGTCCGGCATACGCCAAGAAGTGATACGGTTTCCACCACTACTTGGATCAGACCCACGGTGCTACCGTTGGGATCAGGCCAGTCCGGTCAGAGCTTCAGAGTTTGCCTAAGGCTCTTGTTGAGTGGACGCCGTACGATCAGTTGTACGAGGAGTACCTCTTGCCGGGCAGTGTGAGTGACGAGCAGGAGCGGGCGATGTGGTTCTATCGAGGTCCACTCATACACTTCTGGACAGTGGAGCACCACTATCCAGATCGGGTGCTCCGCCAGTTTGGTCGAGCGGCGTTGATTCCCGCAGACCCACGGTTGCCGAGTTCCACGCACAGAGACCTGCACAGGTAAGTCGTAGTCTATTGTATTTATTGTTAAATACATTATATTACTTGATAGCTTTGTATTGCAACTAACGTCTTCCTTACAGCGTAACCCACCGGGGGCGACTGGATAAGGACTGGAGCATCCATTTCGATGCATACTATGGGAAGGCCCAGGATCCTCAGCAGATAGACTTCTATCATGAGTCAGATGGGATCATTCAGACCCAGGGAGATCCTCAGTTGAGGTACGATGTATGGTACACGCAGGTCTGCATGGCGAGTGTGTATCTGCAGGGCGATTACGGTGCCCATCTCCGCGATAGGATCATGACCGATGATGGTTACCATCCCAACGGCCGTCTTGGGCTCGCCAGGTAATGCACCTTTTTTACCATAGTTTTTCTCTAACTTAGTAGTTCATCAAGGTTTGATCTGACATGCCAAATTTTTTTCAGCTTCTGGCCGCTATCAAGGAGTGCGGGCATGGGATTGCCATGCTGGGAAAGAAGAACTGGAGACGGCTTGGATACCGTGTCCTCAAGAAGAATGCGAATGTGGTTGAGGATGCCGAACACAGTGGAAAGATCATCGATATGTTGCGAGACGCCGGAGAGAACATCAACTGGCGTGAGATAATTCCGACCGAGCCCGACCCGATCCCGGTTCTGCTAGATGATATGCCATCTTCCCCCGATTCACATCCAGAGTGGGACTACCATAATTGGGTATTGTCCAGCATTGGGTGGACGGCATGGTACGACGAGCATGGACGTCCGGTGCAGCCTCATGTATGTCATACTTCAGTATCTGTCAGGTTTTAATAAATTTCTTCATTCATATCAAATTTAATAATTTATGTGTATGATTGCAGGGTCCAGCAGAGATGCCACCACAGCCACCACCTGCGGAGACCGATACTTCTGAGTACGAGTCCCTCTCGTGCAGTCTCCAGGACTTCGGGGTATACGAGGAGAGTTTCATGTCGGCACCGGCATAGCCCCGATATGGCACAGAGATGCCGCATGATGGAGATGCTAGTGGTAGCGGGTCTCATACTCAGCCTGCCTTTGGGACTGGGTTTGCAGCATTTATCTTCGCTACACCTCCGCCAGTACCGACAGTCTCCACGGGCGATGCCAGATGGGATACTGCCGAGCAGATACTCAGGTCTGCCGATACCCCAGATGAGCCCGAGAGAGACGGAGCCTGGCCGCGCTGGCGCCGGGCGAACGCCGGAGTACCGCCTCAGCGATATTCCCCCTCTCCGTTTTAGTTGTATTTTTACTAGTTTTGTACTATTTATATTTGATATACTATTTATGTTTGATATATTTAGAATATCCTATATTTCGGTTCTTGTGTATGTGTGCTTTTATGGTATTATTTTTATATTTTACAGATCAAAATAAATTATCATGATAATGCTAAACAAAAAATATTACAACATTAAAATAGTAGCACAACATAAAAAATAATATAGCGTATTTCAATTAATATAGCGTATTGTAATGTAATGTAATTTAGCGTAATTTAACATAATATAGTGTTATTCAATATAATTTCAATTAATATAGCGTATTTTAATATAAATATGCTAATTAATATAGCGTAATATAACAAAAAATTTAAACAAAAAATTTCAAATTTTCAGTGTTAAATTTCAATATTTTGATATTCACAGTCTCTCTCTAAAAAAAAAAAAAAAAAAAATGGAGTAAGCCGGTCAGAAAATGGCCGGTTTACTCGGGTACCTAAGCCGGTCATTTTCTGGCCGGCTTGGGTATTTTTCGATAATGGGTCCGATTCTGGGCATAATTAATAATTTGCATTAAACTTTGGATATTAATAAAAATGTCGGCATATAAACCCGACACCTTGTTTGGATGGAGAGTAGTGGAAAGAATGGAATAGAAAGGAAAGAAAATTTTCACTCGAATTGTGTTTGATTGACAAAATTATATCAGAGGTGAAGAGTATAGGAGGAAAAAAGTTTAACCTGGCATATTTGTAAACATAGAATCGATTTTCCTTCCAATTTGGAGTGTAATGGATGGAAAAAAATGTTATACATATTTAAAAAAAAAATGACACAAATACCCAACCATATATCTTACCTATATAGTTCTCATTAAAATTTATTTGTCACAAACCAACTAACATTTTAAATTTTAAGTAACCAAATAAAAACTAAGACGGAAAAAAAGTTAAATTTATTTTTCCTGATTAATCATTCAAACACAGAGATATTAAATATGTTAATCTTCCTTTCTATTATATTCTATTGTTCACCGCCCCTCCCTTCCTCTACACTCAATCCAAACAAGGTGTTATGGAGCAGGTGAACTCCCTTAAAATCACCCCTTCCTCTCTCCCCTCCCCTCCCATCCCCTCTCCCTCTACTTAAACTTCTGGAGCACAGACTAAGGTAACATAAAAGTTTTGTTTAGATTTGGTTCATCCAATCAAAATCCGCATGACTATTAAAGCGGCCCGATCCATTCCGTTTTCACCCAAATTGATCCCGGATTCTGATCGGACAGTCGTGATCCAAACAGTAATATTTTGTTACCTCAGAGGATTTGAATTCCATTATTTGTGTGTTAGGCCTGATTAGAGGCGGATCCAAATTGAACCAAGGGGTCAACTGTCTATTCTAAATTTTAAAATTTTATGGAGATCTATAGATCCGGATCAACTTTGTCCTCTTCTAATTTTTTTGTCCTTTTCTGAAATTCTAATAAGTAATTTGGATTAAATTTAAGATTAAAATTAAAATGAGAAGTTAAAGCATTAGAAATTAGAAGTTAAAATATTATTTTTATTTAGTACTTAATTAGTTATTTAAATCTAATTCATTTTTTTTTTAAGCCTCCTGAAGATTCTGGATCCGCCTGATAGCTAACACCTGTAGCAAATATTTATTTGAGCGAGGCTATGACGAATCTATACATGACACATGTAGCATCCAAAGTTTCCATTACTCAAAATAATTCCAAAATTACCAACGGATTATGTGTTGGGTCTGATAGTTAACACCGCAAAATTTGTTCTGCCCACATTAGAATTGCTGTGCTTTTGTTTTTCTTTGATATTTTTAACAGTTAACGCCTAGAAACTCTAGTCCTTATTTTCATGAAATATTCTGATACGTCCTATCTCGGAGAGAGTAGGCCATATGAGAAGTGAATTGGGCTGAGTTTGTCCTGCCAATGAATGACATACCGAAGTGTGGACCGAGTTGGAAACTTAAAGAGGTTTGGAGATATTCGAACTCTAACCTATGCGATATCACTCTTAGCAAAAAGTTTGATCCCTGTTTAATGGAACTTACTACCTTATATAGTATGCCGATAACCGCCATCCCGGGCGGTTATGGGGGACTTGGGCAGTTATGCAAACTGTATCAGCGGTTATCCCGCACGAAGACGGTTCAAGCCATTTTCGGGTTGAGCCTTACGAGGCCGTTTATTGGGCCTTGTTTAAACAGAGCTTGGGCCTTTCGTATTGACTCCGAGTGACCTCTTAAGGAGGTCCGAATCCCGGGTCTTTCATGGCCCGTAAAGGGTAGGTTAAAGAGCCTGCGGAACATGGCCCTATCGTATTCTATAAACTTTGTTAAAACTTACAAAAAATTAATTATCAGTTATTTTCTAATCTTCATACAATATTAGGTGCATCTTTATCTGTTTCATACTTAAATTGAGTTTTATTATTTGAGGTTTAGGTAGTACAACCATTTCTGAAAATAAAGGTTTAGTTAATAAGTTTTGGTAATAATAAAAATATTAGGGTTCTACTTGAAAGTTTTGCATATCATTGTCTATTGAATCAGTGTATATGTTTAAAAATCGAGAATAGCATAGAATAGTAGAGAAGGAGTATTCTATACTGTTCTTGAGTTATCAGATGACCCCTACAGTTTTTTATTCTCATACAGGCCAAATGGATCAACAAGAGAGACACGTGGCGTGAGGAGAGATAGTCTTGCCACATCTCACTTTTCCTTCTTTTTTTTCTCTTTTGGTTGAAGAAAATATCTGATTGTTCTGGAGGATGCTAGAATTGGGTTAAATATTTTAACAGAGCAGTTTTGGCTTCATACAGCGTATGAATTATATACAATTTTATTTTGATTTTATAGTTTATATGCTGCATGAAGACAAATTGCTCTGTCAAATCTATACCCCTAGAATTGACAACTTATCTACGCAAGGTTGTCATTATGTCACTATCTCAAATTCCTTCTAGGAACAAAATAGACCTTCTAATTATAACAATCTAAATATCTAATGATAAATTACATCCTTTTCACAACTATTATGTTTAATTGGTTCCCACAAAGGGAAAGAGAAGGGAGATAAAGTGTAGGAGTAAAGAGAAAGGAACTAAAAGGATGGTTATATCTTTTAGAGCATCTACATTTACATTTTTAGTACTATTAGAGTTTATAATTTGATATGACAGTTTCTAATTTAGTTTTAGAGATGTGAAAGTTTCTTATTTAAAAATAATTTAATATAACAGTTTCTAATTCAGTTTTAGAGATGTGAGAGTTTCATATTTAGAAACTATGCACTAATTTTTCATTAAAAAACTGTTTATAAACTCCATGCTGATCAAATAATTAGCTCAAATTTTATCTTTCTTTTAATTTGTTGCTGATATAGATTAATAGAAATTCTAAAATTAATTTCAAAAATGTGAGAGTTAGAAACTTTAGAGACTTTAATTTTTAAAAATTAGTTAAACAGTTATTTAGAAAATTACATGAGTAACATCCATTAATCTTACCGTCCTATTAAATCTTTTCCTTTTGCATAAGTTGACATCAATTGCAATACATTAACAAGTAAAAGTGTAATCAAACTATTAAATCTTTTCCTTTACATTATAAGTTGACGCCAATTGCAATTATATTAACAAGTAAAACTGCAAAAAAAGCAAAAAAAAAAAAAAAAAAAAACCTTCAAAACAAGTAAAACTGCAATAAAAAATCATATATATTTGAAGCACCGGAAGAGATAGTCATTAAAAAAAAAACATTGTAATGCTATATATGTATTATGAAATGTTATGTGTGAATCATATAACACATTATCTAAAATAATATTCCTAAGTATTATATTCTCTGATATTCTTAAATCTTTCCAAGGAAGAAATCTATATTCTCGCTTCTCTCTACCTCTATTCCACCACACTACTTTCAAGGAATTCATATCCTCTGCATTAGCTGATAATGTAATTTAAGATCTGAACCGTCCAATCTAAATCTGCAATGATATTAAAGAGTCCCGTGCAGAGAATTCTGATCGGATGGTTAAAAAATTAACTCAAACGGATACATTAATGCAGAGAATATGGATTCCTTGCTCAAAGAGGGATAACTGCTAATTGCTTTTCTCATACTCTCTCCTTCTTTCACACACATATCAGAATAAGAGAGAGCCATTTTGAATATGTAATAAGAAGAAACTGAGCTGAACTACTCAAAACTCTTCACAAATAAAGTTCTAATGAGTCTACAGTTGATGTGATAAATTAGGCCTACCTAGTACCTAGTTGGCTTAAATACAAGTACATTGCTAATTAACAGGAGCTGCTGCAGTGTTTAAATTGAAGTCTTAATTTGGTTTCCATCATTCTGAAAATAATTAACTACTATATATGCAAAATAAAATTTACCATATTTCATTTCTAAATTACAAAATACAGGAATACATTACACAATTATAATTAGCACCTCCATACAATGACACAAAAACCACAAATGTCATTTATTAATTACTCACAAATATAGAGACATGAACCATAATAAAAACAAACACATGTTGCAACTATCTTCATTTATTGAACCTTAAATTAAATGGGAATTGCCCTGGACACTTTGGGATAAACAACCCTACCCGGGTGGCCCATGATGCGTCGGCCTTTCATGTGCTTGAAGATATACACCACCGCTCCCACCGGCCATTCCACCACTGCCGCTGCGGCAAAAGCCAAGACCCCGAGTGTCGGTCCCACGACTCGGCACCGGCACGGGTTCCTCCTCGTGCCACACTCCACACACGCCAGCATAGTCATTGCTTCTTGTAGTTTGATTAATTCGTTACTTGTAAAATTGGATGGGTATTAGAAATTTAGAACTATTGCAAGTAATTGATGATTCGAGAGAGACGAGAGGAAGGTCTTCTTATAGAATGACAAGAGAGAGACGTGGCGCGAGGAGAGACTTGGTAAGAGGAGACCGCGCTATTCTGGCGCCTGTTCATTGTGCCACGACAACGATGAATATATACTTGACACTTGTATTATCCGATTCTTTTTTTTTATTGGAACGAAGATGTCGGCGAAGAATCGGAATCCTCTGAGATATCTGAACTTTTGCATGACCGACGTTGGTTACGGTGCCTATTCAGGGAAAGCTATTATTTATGCTTTTAGATCCGTGCAAAACGTATTGAACGGTTAAGATTTTCCGGAAAGACACTCAAAGCTTGAGGTATCTGAGAGGATGCGATTAGTAGGCCTAGACCCTTTTTATTGGATCGTTTGTGTTAGGCCTCATAATGATAGCTAACAGCGCAAAATTTGTTGGCCTAAATGGCCGAATTACATCAGACAAATACACGTACACATGCTCCCTTTTCAATATGAAATTGATTGGGTAGTTGTTAATTATTTGAAACCGCTTTATAGTGGTAAAATTAAATTTGACTTTGAGGGTGAAGCTGTGATTTTATCCGAGTCATGGAAGAGGAAACTATTTGGTGAAAGTTTGATTTTCATTTTTCCGATGGATATGTGAAATATATTGACCGTATCCATATACTTGAATCTGTTTTGAAAATTATTTTTTTAAATAAATTATTACCATAGAGTGGTAGAATTATAATTGTGAGCTAAATTTCCTCCCGACTCGTTAGATATAGAAAATATATCATTCTAGTACACAAAATATTAAAAAAATGTGAACTCTATCAAAATTCAATATTACGCAAAATTCGTACTTATCTTATCTGAATAGTTTTTACATGATTCACATTTAACTTTGTACTGGTATTTTGCCCTTGCTTTGCTACGGGTTCAAAATTCGAACAAATAATACAAAAAAAATAGAAGCAAATCAAACCAAATATTTCATTTTTAACAATATTTATCTTTTTATAATTTATTTTTATTCAACAATGAAATGAACTATATTGTTTTTACCTCTCCGTTAAATAGGAAGATAATCATAGTGAGGAAACATGTTAATTACTTTCTTATTTTGTTATAATCAATAACATAAAATGAAAGAAATACATGTTATCAATTTAATTTTTTGTATGGAAATATTCATATGAAGAAATTATAACGACAAAATCAGTATAGCGAGTGTTCAGAGAACTAAATACATACTTCAATACAATAAGTGATAATACATTACCACATAAATTCACAATTGCAAAATTTTTTGATCTTAACCGTTTAAAATCTAATAAATTAAATTACAGTTGTTGACGGATCAGAACATCTACATGTTTAATATAAAATGAGAGATAAAAGGAAAGAATCAGTTTTTGGTAAAGTGACAAAAGACAACATCCGCTGTGTGAGATGTTGTGGGATCAAAATTCAAATGAGAATTCTTTATGAACAATTAAATAAAGTTGGTAAACTAGACTTTTCGAATTCAAAAAAATTTGTATAGAAGATAATTTCCCTATATAATTTGCAAGCCTCCCCAATTCATACATATCTGAATAGTCGCCGTAAATCTTTGTAAATATATTTTAACAATTTTATGGTTGTTTAGTATATGTACTCTGTAAGGAACATATTAATTACTTTCTATTTTGAAAATTTATACAAGGATCCGACTAATTGTCCCCAAGCTTCAATCCCCAGTTTTTTTCAAAAAAAACTGTCATTTGACTTGCGCGAATACTGTAAACTCTGCAACCAATACTGTAACTTCAACGACAGATCATGTATAATAAGAAGTTTAAAAGTTCGAAAATCCAAGTTAGTTGGAAGTGGTCCCCAAGTTAGTTACAAACAGTTAGCAACTTGCAAAGCCACTGTACTTCCGGCTGTACTTGAAAAACTGACGGCTTCTAGAAGGTTTCAAAAACAAACCTAAAATTGTGCAAAATTAATTTTTTTGCATCAAAATTAATTTTTTTTTTCGATATTAAATTTTAAATTTTTTTTTTATTTTTTTCGTATTTCTCTTTTTTCTTCAATTTTTAATATTTGTATATCGATCTATATCATGTAAAATAAGGCTTACATACTGTAAAATTAGCAGATGTATACTATAAAACTGACATATGTTAATAGCAAAATATAAAACTGACATATATTAATCACAAAATAAACTGACATACTGTAAAATAAGGCTTACATACTGTAAAATTAGCAGATGCAAACTATAAAACTGACATATGTTAATAGCAAAATATAAAACTGACATATATTAATCACAAAATAAACTGACATACTGTAAAATTAGCAGATGCAAACTATAAAACTGACATATATTAATCACAAAATAAACTGTTCAAAACCATAAACTATAACAATCAACTATAAGATGTCACCACCCATAATTGTTACCACTGATACATCAATACAAACATGGCTTCTTCACTTCTTAACATACTGTAACATCATACTGTTCACAAGCACAGAGAAAAATTCAAGAAAAAAACATGGCTAATACATCAATACAAACATGGCTAATACATCAATACAAACATGGCTTCTTCACTTCATAACCCTCTGGTGCACATTATTCGGATGAGTGAGAAGTTTCATCGCTAGAACCACACGCTCTTTTGATATATCATCCTGCAAAAAAAAAAAAAAAAATAAGCAAGGTTAAATATTGGAGTTATGAACCATTAGCAGATGCAAACAATCAAAGCAACATACTGCAAAATTGTTATATGTATCCTGCAAAATTGTTGATGTATCCTGTGAAATTTATCATGTAAAATTGCACATAAGCTGTAATCTAAAATTGTTATATGTACCCTGTAAAATGGTCCTATATATCCTGTAAAATTGTTAGATGTATCCTGTAAAATAAGCACATATGCTGTAACCAAAGTGAATCACAGTAAAAACTGTCTAAATTATGTAATCTGTAAAATTGTCCTATGTATCCTGTAAAATTGTGATATGTATCATGTATAATTGCACATCTGCTGTAAACTAAAAATGTCCGAATTCTGTAAATTATTAACAAAATTCTAAAAAAAATAGTTGAACAACTATTGCATGAAAAATGTAAAATAACTGATATATCCTATAAAATTATTGCATGAAACCTGAAAAACTATTGAATGAAACATATAAAATAACTGATACATCATATAAAACTATTGCATGAAACCTATAAAATAACTGATACATCCTATACAATTATTGCATGAAACCTGTAAAATAATTGATATATCCTATAAAACTATTGCATGAAACCTGAAAAATTATTAAATAAAACCTGTAAAATAACTGATACATCCTATAAAACTATTGCATAAAACCTGTAAAATAACTGATATATCCTATAAAACTATTAAGTAGATCGTGTAATAGTTTAATGCATTTCAAATTCTAATCCTGTAAATCATTAGCAAAATTCTGTAAAACAATGTATAGAAGACTTTAAATCAGCAAAATTTACATGTCGAATAATGTAAATAAAAACAGACATTCAGATAATACGAGATATGTAAAAACAATTGCATATATCCTGTAAACTATTGCATCTATCCTGTAAAACTGTTAAACAGATACTGTAAAATAAAGAAAAGAAAAATAATGCATAGATCATATAAACTATTGAATATATCATGTAAAAATGTTAAATAGATCCTGTAAAACTCTACAGAACCTTTAAACCTGATTGATAGATCATATAAAATACTGTATAGATCATGTAAACCTATTAGATAAATTCTGAAAATTTAAATTAGAAAAATAAAAAATTTACAAACCAGACCAGATCGACAGCTGATCGTTAGATCTTATCAGATCAGACTTTAAATTTTACCAGTAAAACAAGACAGAATTGATAAAGAAGAGATCGGATCAAATTTAGAAATAAAGTATAGCAGTAAAATTCGTCGCTGCCGTCGCGCGTAAAACAAGAGATCGGAGAAAAGTATAGCAGTAAAACAGAATTGATCAAATTTAGAAGTATAGCAGTAAAAGTATAGCAGAAAAGTATAGCAGTAAAATTTAGAAGTATAGCAGTAAAACTTTAAATATCATATCAGATCCTGACTAGTCCAGAAAAGTATAGCAGTAAAACAAGAGATCGGATCAAATTCAGAAATAAAGAAGTTGTCATGGTACTTTTAAGACAGAATTGATCCGATCTAACTGTAATTTACAGATCTGACAAGAGATGCTCAGATGCAGCCAAGAAATCCGTCGCTGCTGTCGAGCGTCGCCGTCGCTGCCGTCGCGCTTCGCCGTCGCTGCCGTCGCTGTCGTCGAGCGTCGCCGTCGCTGCCGTCGCGGCCGTCGCTGCCGGATCGATGGATGGAGGCTGTGGAGAGAGAGAGGGGGTCGAAGAGAGTCACATCGAAATTTTATTGATCGAGGCTATGGAGAGAGAATCAGATAGAGTCATGAATCAGATCCAAGAATTTGTCAAAGGGAGAATAGACGGATCGGGAAATCTTATAAATAAGAAAGATTGACAGTTGGTATTGACCGTTTGACCGTTTAGAAGCTGATTGGATTAGCTTGGAGACAAACCGGGGACAAAGGCTGGGGTATAGAAACCTTTTCTCTTTAAATAATATACTTATAAAAAAAAAAGATTATTAATTTTTTTGTCCACAGCATACTTATACCTACACGGCTACACGGCAACAAAAAGAAAGAAACAAGCATCAGCAATATTCGGCCCTTCCACGCGTCGCCTGCGCATTGGCGTGAGCAACTCAGGTTCTCCCATGATCATTTTCAAGTATGCATGTGTGCTGTTCTGTATTTCAACAATTTATTATCATTTGATCGTCACCCGTTACAGGAGAGAACACAGAGATATGTAGCGCAGTTGATTTAAAATACAAATCTTGATGCAGGCAATTAAACAGCCGAGATGCTCACGCTATTCTTGCCAAGTTATGAACCCATCACGTTTCCTAAATATGTGACGATGCGCTTAATTTTCAATAAAATTGAAGGTGTTACTTTATAATGATTATATTCAAATCAATTAAAATAGTTAAAAATTGAAAAGTAAATTTATATAAATGTTATTGGCCATATTTTCGACATACAACAGTCAAATTTCTTATAATGTGAGTATTATTTAATGATACATAAAGAATTGTTAATTTCGAATAACTAAAATATCAACTCACTCGATTTAATCTGTAAAAACTACAAAACATAAGTGCTCAGTCTCTCACCATTCAAAATAGCCCCTAACACCCTATAACATGTGCGTATAAGTTATTTACCCAAACACCCCCTAACTTTTTTTTTTGTATTTCACCCCCCCAAATTCCCAACCCAACCCTCTATAAGAAAACAAATTACGTAAAAGTGTAAAACTATAAACCCTCTATTAGAAAACGACAAAATAGAAAGAAACGGAAACCCGTGCGGTCAGAAAAGGACGATATTCGTTCATTCGCATAACGAACGCGCTATGCGGCACCCTTTGATAGAGACACGAGCAACTGCGCCGCCTGCATTATGTCCCGACTGGACCTCTCCATTAACCGCCTGCGCATCTCCTGAAACCGGCGCTTGGCGATGAATCTGAGAATCCTCCTTTGCTTCGCCTTTTGCAACTCCTTCATCTCTTCTAGTGTGAGAACATTAGTAGAAGGTGACTCGGATGAGGTTTCCTCTCCAGTCAGAGTGAAGAACAGGAGAGGATTCTTACCCCCACCCGCCTCCAGTTGCCTTTTTCTGAATCTGATCCCGCATGCATTGCACAGAGACTGTAAAAATTATGACATCAGCAGATCAGCACTACATTTTTTACTTTAAAAATTAAGATAACTTTTTTGCATTTGTAAAAAGATTTTAACAGAGCTGTTTTAGCTTCGTGCAGCGCAAAGACTGGATCGGATGTTAAAATAGTTTTTTTTTTTTTCTTTGCTTATATTCTATTTTATAATTCAATTTATGAATCGATGTGGTTAGAGAGATTGCTGTAGTTTATAATAAATCGGATAACATAAACAGTGTCATAAAGTAATGCATGACTATTATAGTGAGAAAATGGATCAAATTCTCGCTCACAAAAAAAAAAACTAGTTGAATAATAGAAAGTGTGCAAATAATTCTTTTTAATCTGACAGACTTGTATAAAAAATAGTTCAATTAAACAAATCGAATCCATCACCAAACAGCAATGGACATGTATATTTAAAACGTTTGATTTCTCTAATTTCAACTTGAGATGGAGGAACTTAATACATCCAAAGGAAAAAAGTTAATCATACAAAATTATGAAATATCTAATAAGATTTTGTTTAAAAATACTTCATATTAAGTTTCAGGTCTATATGATCTGATTTTGAAACTCTCAAACAGGATGTAAAATGTTATCTTATAACACAAAAACCTTTGGAAGTTAAACAAACGATAAATTCCTATTCAATCCTTTGAAACTTCTAACAAAAAAAGAAGAGCAATCAAAATTCAATCTACAATCTAACGCGATCAGTGAAAATTTTCCAGAGAAAACAACTTTCGAGTAAAAACAGAGGATAAAACAGAAAATGGATAATAGTAGAAACCTTGGGTCCAGTGGGTCCTGAGCGCCAGAGAGGAGTCTTAGAAGTGCGGCAATTAGCACAAACCCCCGGACGTTGCATCCCACTGCTCGATTTCTTCATCAAAAATTCTACCTCATCTCTCTCTTCACTAGATTCATCCTCTGTCTTCTTCAGTACAATCTCAGAGCGACTCCAGCCATTGGATGAGATCCTACGAGGACTACGAACCTTTGCATACTCATGGGCAATGGCGAAATTGGTTGTAGGTGCCATTGATCAAGAAGGAGGATTTGCTTTTGAAATTTGAAAACAGAGGTGTAAAGAAAACAGAGTAGTGTAACTAGTGTTGATCCACTAATTTCTTATAGGGGCAATCGGTTATATACCTATCAAAACTTTGATATTTGGATATTTGCCTATATCCCATTCAAATTTCCATTCAAATTTGAATAGGATATGGGCAAATATCTAAATATCAAAGTTTTGATGGGTATATAACCGATTATGCCTTTCTTATAACAGGCGCGCATCGGATTAAATTTTCATGATCTCCAGTGTTATTGTACTGGAGACGTTTTGAAACTTGGAAATGTGTTTATTTGGAGGCGTTTTCTTTTCTTTTTTTAGGTAGTAATGGAGAAGATTATGGTAAGCTGAATATTGTCGCTTTCGAGCAAAATATACATGACACGTGCCATGCATAGACGGCGGGATGGAGGGACCGCAGGTATCTCCTGCACGAGGCGTTTTCTGGCTGGATCCGGTGTATTGTGTATGGGGAAAGAACTGTTCGTTATTGGGGCGCTGGATGGCTGAAGGGACCCAAAGAAGCCTGAATGGTGCACCAGCTGGTGTATGAATCAAGTTCTGGAAAGGATTCCTTTCTCTGGCTGATTCTGCTTCTATGTCGAAAGTGTCCAGTGAGCGTAAACTGAATCAGATAGTGATGCTAATGGATCGGGTCTCAATTTTTTTTTTTTTTTTTTTTCTGTTTTTGTGCCGTCAAAATTTTGAAAATGTTTTATTAAATTTTGTAGAGAACCCTAGCAACAAAATTAATTAATCCATCGAGAATCAATTGCCTCATATTGTTTACTTTAATTAGTTCATGTATTGTATATAATATATCAGGTTGTGCAACGATTTTTATTTCCAATTTTTCTGATAAGCGAAATGGTTCGTATATTTAAATACTTAATACAGGGAGTCAATTAATTGACACACTACCACGAAAATTTTATATTATACTAGTAATTTAATTGTAGAATTTCAAATTATTAGAATGAACTATTCATTTTATACAATATCACAAATAGCATACATGTGACTAAATTTATTACAAATCAACAATTAGGTGCGATTAATTTTGACCTTTGGTTTTTTCGCCCTTATATATGGTGTATGAAATGAACTTTAAATCTTATAATTGTTGGAGAGACAAATGTCGAGTGATTTTAAATCACATACTTAAAAGTTTGTAGTTTGAAAATTGAAATTTCCATCACTAATTCACAAAACATAAATGTATGTATGAAATTAAATTAGTTATGGAGTTCAAATACAAACATTGACAAATTCACTCATTATCATGAAAAAAAGATTGGTAAATTGGTTATACGAATGATTTTATTTGGTAGTTAATGTAGAATGCGTATTCTCTGCACCTTGAGTTTGTTTATATAGTACTTGATTTTTTTTTTTTTTTAACATGTAGACTCTTTACAAATTCTTCATAAACAAGAACTAGCCGTTGGTTTAAAATTTAATTATAAAAATATATTTTTAATCTTTAAAGTTAAAGGGCTTGACTCCATTTTTATTATAAAAGAAAATTCTTCATAAACAAAGTTGTCAATTTTATCCAAACCTCCAAAATTATCTTTCAATTGTGTCAAACGAAAATGCTAAAATACTCTTTAGGTTCTAAAAAAAAAAAAAAATATATATATATATATATATACACACACACACACAGACCGCTAACATTTAGTAATAAAAATATCATTCGGATTACGCTTCGATAGGAATGATATCTATCATAATAAATTGAATTTTTACAGATAATTTATATGAAAGAAAATTGAGAGAAAAGTAATTTTTTTGACATAAACAAATATTTTTAGAACTCTTACAAGATTATACAATAAATAACAAAAAAAAATTATGAAGAAATACAAACATATATTATCCCTTAAATGAGGAGAGAATTATGAGAAATAATAACTCTGTCATCATAATAAATAAAATAAGATGAATGAAAATGTTGATAAGGCGGTTTAGGTGTAAACTTTAAAAATTAACGCAAGTATAAATTTGAGTGAGGCTACGGTGCTATGCATAGCACGGATTGGGTCCGTGCTACGGCTCAAAATTTGACTTTTCAAAATTCTAACAGTCAATTCGAATCGTTCAACATAATTATAAAATGAATATGTATTTGCAAACCAAATTTTACATTTTTTCGAATTTTTTTATTATTTTTTTTAAAATCACTTGATCTGAACATTCTGGACCATCCAAAAACAGCCTATCTAAAAAAAAGTAAAAAAATTCGAAAAAATATAAAATTTGGTTTGTAAGTACATATTAATTTTATCATCATGTTGAACGGTTTGAATCGACCGTTAGAATTTTGAAAAGTCAAATTTTGAGCCGTGCTAGACCCAATCCGTGCTGTGCATAGCACCGTAGCCTCACTCTATAAATTTTTATGAGGAACTAGAAGCATCATCTATGGATTCGAATTAGAAGCATTTCCTATAATAATGTAACCACTAACCAGTACCAAAGGAACTAAAATTTGTAATGGTGATAAGGCCGACAGGAACAGGTACGGCACTGCAACTTCTGTTATGTTTCTGTAACTTTTAAAAAATAATTTCTGTTGTGGTTTGCTCATTTTGTGAAAGACGCAGCTGCGATTTGATCAAAACCGATTCCGAATCTGCTTTCTCAGGTGAACAGAACTGGTGAGCTCAACTGGCCCATTAGGCCCATTAGGCAATCATGCTCGGCCCAGAAAATATAGAAATTTTTTAAAGATAAAAGATAAGGAAATGGATTCAATGTGTTTTAAAATTCGTGCTCACGAAATTCATAACAGAGCGTGCACAAATCTTAAAGCGCATCAAAGTCTCTGATGCTCATAAAGGGATAGCAAGATACAGGAGCCTTGCAAATGTGAAACTTGGAACGCAACAGAGACAGCCGAGGAGCTGGAAGTCCCTTTGTTAAAAGATCTGCAAGCTGATCCTTTGAGCATATGGATCGTACTAGCAAATCTTTTGAAGCAACCCGTTCTTTTATGAAAGTGAAAATCTATCCGATGTGCTTGGTTCTCTCATGAAAGACCGGGTTTGCGAATCAGACTGATTGCTAACAGCCCCGGCCCTGACCCAGGGCAGCCAGGGCAATGGCCCCGGGCCCCAAAATCCAACAGGGCCCCAAAAAAAAATGTATATGTTAAAAAACAACAAACAAAAGTCAACAATTTAATAGAGCCTAAAATAAAACTTCGTTTCTTACGACAGATGAAGCAAGAAAAAAATTAATAAATCTAATTCCGCCGACCGTCGTTTCTTCTCTGTAAATCAACAAATGAGGGAAGAAAGAAATTAAGAAACCTAGCTCTTTTCACGAGTCACGATCTCGTTCTGCGACAGCGAGTGCGAGGCGGAGGCGAAAGCGGCGTTTGGTTAGGGCGAGGCCGACGCATCGACGCGGCCTCTGAATTGGACTGCCGGCGGCTTAGCGCTACATCTGCCTCATTACCTATGTTCTATCCTTCTATTACTTTGTTTTATTTTTAATTTAAAACAATGTTTCTTAGAAAACATACATCAGGTAGCGAAAAAAGAAACAGAAAAAGAGAGAGAAGAAAAACTAAAACCTCAAAAATGTTCTATTCAAAAGCTTTGGAAGAAAATTAAACCACAAAATGAGTTTTTGGAAAACCAAGTTGAAAGTGAGGTGCACGAAGAAACAAAAAATGTATCTGAAAATCAAAATGAGGTAAATGAAGATGAGGTAAATCAAGAAACAACAAATATGTCTGAAAATGAAAATGAGATAAATGAAGAAATAACAAATGTGTTTGAAAATGAAACTAGTGGAAATAATGAAAAAATTAATCATGTGTCTGAGTGCTTAGATTATTCGTTATCTATAGTGTGGGATGGTTTAGATTCAAAATTGAGATATTTGTTTGTTGATAATGGTCCTATTAGATATTCTAATATTAATTTTTCTAAAGATAAATATAATAAGGGTTCTCCACATATTATTTTGATAAAAAATTATACATAAAGGTCCAAAATTTTCTCCTGCCCCGGATCCCAAAATCTTCAGGACCGGCCCTGATTGCTAATAAAAAAAAATAATTAGAATGATTTAAATTGAACTGAAACCTCAAAGCCTCAAAGTAGATAGATAAGAAATAATAATGCCCATCCATTCTCAAGGTAAATGTCGCACAAGCCATTAGGCTAGAATACTTTTGTGTTATAAATTTATTTATTGAAAAGCTTTTCTGAATTTTTTATTATTTTTTTATTTAATAAAAAGTTATGATTTTCAAAAATTCTAAAAAAATAGCAAATTTATTTCCAAAAAACGTCAAATTTGGTCTCCAAGCACATTTTAATATGAAGATCATGTTTTTCGAATCGACTATTTGAATTTTGAAAACGAAGATATGAGCGCGAAGTAAAACACCATATTTAATTTTCAAAGCAAGTTAGCCCATACACACACACACACACACACACTTTCGCATTAAAATTTGCATATGCGGTATGCAATGACCTTCTGCATGTATGAACAAAATTTTCATTTAAAAACACTGAATATAATAATAGTAGAAAGAAAAACAGAACAATAAACAATCTTACATAAGGGCTGCTCCATACCATATTGCAAAACTGGAACAATGTACCGGTACAAGACTGATTAAGGTATGCAACTATCGATATTTTAAACACAGAACTGAAAGTTTCATAAGAAAAAAAATGTCACAAGTCAAAATACTGCAATCTAAATAAATAATTGAAACAAATTGTTATTAAAATTCAATCATAAACAGGAAAATTCATATTATTGACAAATCAATAAAAAATCAAATCTTTTAGGGTCCAAGATAGAAAATAAAAAAAAAAAATACTTTGATTAGGAGGGTTGATTAAAACGCATAGAAGCTATACCGCACCAGTTAATTCTCTTCTTTGATTTGTAAGGATGTAAAATATATTTGTTGGGCAGAATACCAGTTAATGATTTAGTGCAGTCAGAGAGACGTGTTCAATTATCAAAAATAGCATCTAAAAATATCGGAATGTTTGAGATTCTTTAATAAAATTAAAAATACATCCTGAAAAAAAAACAAATATCCTTGGGCGCAAAAATTGTCAAAAAATACTCCCACATCCTGATCTAAACAAGGCCTTAAAATTTTCAGATGATGGGCCTTTTTGGGCCGAAACTAAAACAACTTTTACAAACAAATTGGGCTGCTGCCTTATTCTACAACTTTTTGAAGCTCTTCTCGACCTTGATTCCATAGAACTATTTTTCCAGAATATTGCCATGTTTTTGCTTTAATCAGAAAAAAATAAAACCATTTGGCGTGTTAGATATTTTTTTTTCTTTTCTGAACATTTACCAAAACAGCAGTTTGAACTTTCATGGGATTAAGATTCAGGTTACCATGTAAAGATTTAGAAAATATTTTATTATGAAAACCATATAGGGTTTTTTTTTGCCAATTTACAACTACATAATAAACAAAATCCTCTCAATCACTCTCTACAATTTAAATCACTAATTGATATCTAAATAATCATTCTCAATATATATACATATAATGCAATCACAGTACAACTTTAAAACTTAAATAATATAAATTAGACGAATTCAGCCCGAGTTCTTAATTAGTGGACTAGATGCACTGGTAGTTGAGGTGATTCTTCGGGTCTTCAAAGACGTACCAGAATAAATATCCGAGAAGAAATTGATATAATCAGGGCTCTCCCCCATAACCCTAAGTGACATCGGCATTGGTGGTGTGTTGACCTCCAAAATGCCTTCTAAAATTTGCACCACTTGTCCCATTGTCGGCCTAGCGGTCTCGTCATCTTGTATGCACCAGCATGCCACCTTACATGCTCTTTCAATCTCTTCAATCGGTGCATCTCCATTCAATTTTTGATCCAAAAGTGTCCGAACATCGCCCTCAATTAGTTTTCTAGCAGCAAAAGTAGGGAAGAAATCCGAACCCGATGAACCGCTATTCCATTGATCAGAGTTGTTCCTATGGCCAGATATTAGCTAGAAAAGCATCTTGCTGTAGCTATAAACATCAGCTTTAGGAGTAATCGGTACACCTGTTATCCACTCTGGAGCTAGGTAACCTTTGGTGCCTCTCATGGTCGTCAAAACCCTACTAAAATCCCGACCTAAAAGCTTCGATAATCCAAAATCGGCAACTTTTGGTACCAAACTGTCATTCAAGAGAATGTTCTCGGGTTTAATGTCACAATGAATGATGCAATCCCGACATTTTTCATGTAGGTATGCTAACCCTCTTGCCGTACCAAGCGCGATTTGGTACCGAGTGCTCCAATTTAGTATCACATCTCTGCAATTAAATAATTGCACATCAAGAGAGCTCTTAGGCATGTACTCATAAACCAGTAGCCTATGAGAGGCTTCAGAACAAAACCCGATGAGACGAACTAGATTAACATGCTGGATCATACCGATAGTGCTGACCTCAGCCCTAAATTGCTTCTCACCTTGGTGAAAACCATCTAGTTGTTTAATAGCAATAGCAGATGAATCAGGTAAATACCCCTTATAAACCGAACCGAAGGCTCCTCCACCCAATTTCTCAGAGAAGTTCTTACTAACAAATTGCAAATCATCGTACCGAAATGCAATTAAGGTACCTTCTGACTCCTTTAACAATCGAGCTCTCCTCTGATCTCTCTTTCTCTTTATTACAACCAAAACAACTATGATACAAAAAAGCACGGCAATTACGCCACCTATAACTACACCAATAAATAAACCCATGTGACTTTTACTTGCAGTAAATTCTGATGCAGCCAACCTGAGATAAAGCGTACCGGCACCGCTTCCACTATATTCATCTTGGAGATTCAACAAATTCCCGTACCACAAATTGCACCCGCTATGGTAGGAATAAGCGGAGCAGGTACAATATTTCAAACAAGCCGATTCGCACTCTTGTGCACTATTAACTTTTATACTACGTGAATTGTCAGGGTATTTCATGTTATCTAAAACATAGAACTTATCTTGTTGTACCTTAGTCAGATTGCCGCTTTCGCATTGTAATTCGGTATTTCTCACACACCCACCACTATAATCCCCCAAACTGTAATCAGTCTTAGATTTTTGTGAAAACCCATGTAAACAATTACAATACGGCAATTTGTTCCCATTGCAACTACCGTAGGGCCCACAATGTACGTAGATCTCACAAATCTGCCTCGGCTGAGCCCACAACAGAATCCACTGTTTTGATGTGTCAATCCAATTTAGTTGTTTGAATTGGCCAGTATAATCTATTGTAAATCTCGATATCGTACCAGAATCAGGTCTTACCGAGTAGATGAAGTAATTCTCCTCGTTATTGCTCACATAAGTGAAATTCTGTATGTAAATCTCGGTCATTTCGACATTCAAAAAAAAATTCAAATTCTGGGTCCAGATACCACTGGTCCAGTATTGTGTAACCTTTTTCCACTGTATGAAAAATTGACTGGCACCATTTGGGTCTAATAATAAAGAGTATATACCTTCAGCCGGGTCAGCTGAATTCTTCCAAGAAATTAACCTTTGGCTAATACCAGTTGTTTTATTGAGACCCAATTTACCGCCCGGTAACCACGTGTCGGTTGGGTTGTCGATACTTTGCCACAATACATTAGATGTATTTGACACATATCTCAAAATGAGGTTTCCACCATCATTCAACACTGCTTCCGTTTTGTTTAACGTGTTTATACCAGTAATATTAGTGGACCATACTTCAGTCTTAGACCCGTTAAGCAAGACTAAGTTTCCGTCGGAACCAATAGTGAGCCGGGCCGTGGCGGGGTCAGTGAGCGGTGCATTTCGGTTGGCTATGAAGACAGGTGTTTGCTGGGAGATGGTGTTGTACCAGATGGATATGTACCAGTAGGAGGAATTGGGAGGCTGGTAGAAACCAAGTGCAAACTGTTTTTGAGCAGAGATGAGTTTTTGGTTGGTGCCAGAGAGAGATGAGTTGGAGGTGATGGTGTCTGTTGAAGTAGACATGGATAGGAGAGAGAAGAGGTAGAGAGAGAAAATAGTAGAAAGCAAGGGATTTCCTCTCAAGGAAGCCATTGATGGGGGAGAGAGAGAGAGAAAGAGAGAGAGGTGGGATGGTATTTGCTAATGAATTTGTATCCTCTGCACGGGGAATGAGATTGGAATGATTTAGCACGGGTGAAGATTTTAACAGAGTAGCTTTGGCTTCATGCAGCGCATAAACAATATGCAACGCTGTTTTGATTCTATAGTTCGTGAGCTACATGGAACCAAAACTGATCTGTTAAAATCTCTGCACATTTAGCACGGAGTTCATGTGAACTGCGCATTTTTGTAGTTTACTTGCTAAGATTGTAGTAGGAAAATAAACCGTTGGATTTGATCGAATGGTATAAAATGGTTATAAGAATGGTCAAATTAAATATCGCAAGGGTCAAGGTGCACTTTAAACCAGTGGTAGCGGATATGGAGAGATTGTCCGCGAAATTGTTGGGTCCATCTGCAATTATTGAGACTTTTGCACGAAAGATGTAAACCGTTCATTTCTATCTTGACCGTTCGTTCTAGAGGCGGATGTAGGAACAAGGTACGGGACCTCTATTTTTTTCAAAAAAAAATTATATTTATATATAATTTTCTATATAAATTATAATATAATGTTATGGTACCGTTAAATTGATCTCCTTAATTTTATATTAAATTTTATATGTTTGATTTTATATGTGTTTGATCATTATAGTTCGAAAGTCTGACTTCGTTCTTGGATCTGAAATGGCAGAATGGCAAATCATTTTCAGTTGAATAATCCAAAACTTGAGGCAGTGATGATTGGATGACATATTTTAGTTGAATTTAATTTAACCCCTTTTAATTTGATTGGATGACATATATATATATATATATATGTTTGATTGGTATCCAATACTTAGTCAAAAGATTAGTCCTAATACATAAAATTGACTTGTTTGGTTTTATGAATAAGATGCGTTATGTGCATGTCAAATCGAATTATAGGTTATAAAAAAATAAAATAAAATTGAATCATAAACTTATCTGATCGGTGCTGACTATAATCCGAAATATATATATATATATTTTTTTAATCATCTATCCACTAAAAATGTGCCACACCGTTAAATTTTTATTTATAAATACCGATCAAATAAATATAAATCTTTATACGATTAAATTTTAACGAACAATTATACATAATTTATAGTTGATTGGGAATAGCACGGAGTAATTAATAATGATCCGTGGCGAAAAATAGCCTGCACAAGAACAAAAACAAATTTAGAATAAAAAACAAAGGAATTCCTGATAATAAACAACCAATGGCACTTCACCAAAATAATTAATTTGTATGAGGAGGGCTCAAATGCCCCCATTGCTTCATGCCTTAATCGTACCCCAATATTTTTATCTTCAATTTGAAAGTTCAATCTGACGATCCGAACCGCTCAACATGATATCCACATTAAAATATTACTGGAGACCAAATTTTATATTTTTTAGAAATTTTTTACTATTTTTTAAGATAGGTACAAAATTATTGTTTTTAGAATACATACTAAAAGGATACATAATAAAGAAAAAATATCATTAGTTTCATCGAATAAAAACAAATTTAGAATAAAAAACAAAGGAAATATTCCTGATATTTTTATTAATAAACAGTCGATAAAATATTTATATTCTCTCAAAGTATTTGCATATCGTATTTATAAGGTTCGAATAAGAATAGTTTTATTGCTTATCATATAAAAGGATACATAATAAAGAAAAATATATCATTATTTTCATCAGATGAATATAGTTTTATTGCAAATTCTTATCCGGTAATCTACATAAAAATCATGTATGTATTTTTTAATCAATTTAATTAATCTACTAAACCTTTAATGTAAGAATATTTATTTTGTACAATATTCATTACATATTGTTTAGTTAACAAATTAATCGATAATTTATTTTATTATATATTATGATATTATGCACAATTGTAGTTAAAACTATTATATTTACTGGTATGATATTTATTAGAGAGTCCGGCTACTATAACACTAGTGTCATTCCAAACTAAATAACATCACATCTTAAACCATTTGATCTACTTTAATATTCGTGCAAGACACTAGTGTCATTCCAGTCTATCTTGTACACGAATATTAAAGTAGATCCAATGGTTTAAGATATGGTGTTATTTAGTTTGGAATGACACTAGTGTTATAGTAGCCGGACTCTTTATTAGAATATATTCTATATAATATAGTTTTAATTTATAAATATTTGTAATTAATCCATCCGTTATATGATAATCTTAATGAGTACGTATATGAATATACTTCTATTCAATCCGTATAACATTCATTGATACCTCTATTATATAATAATTATATTATTTAACATACAAAATCAATATATTATGATGATCATTCAAATGATATTTTCTATGTTTGTGTTGTTTTAGAGAATATTCCAGACCAACTAATAATTGTTTTATGAGTAAAACATTAACTTTATGTGCAAAACATACAATATTATATTTCCAATGATATCATCTTCGTTTAAACTCCAATGTTTATTAATTCAGACTCTATAGTTTCAATTTTTATGAATTCAAACTTATAGAAACTATGATTCAACAAAGGCCGCACATCTCTTTGAGTGAAGTTTGGCCCATGAAACACCTAATAGACCCACAATATAACGAAATTGTAAAATGTGTTCAAGAGATGAAGCTTTAGAAAAAGGCCGAGAGTAAAAAGAAAATTGTATGGGCCTGGTTAAGTTCTGGGTCGAGAATTAAATAAGAATTCAAAAGAAAAGGAAGAAATTATTCTGGGTCGAGAATTAAATTGGATCTGAGATATGCTTTTCGGCACGGCTCATAGAATTGAAAATTAAAGAAATTATTTTTGAAAACTTGGTTTGTTGTTTTGCCCTCACGAAATAATGAAACAGTGGTGTCTAGAATTAGCTGAATTTGCATCCTAGATATCTCAACTTTTGCTTTTTTTTTTTTTTTGGAAAATCCCAATTGTAAAAGGAGTATTATTTAAATCGAACTGAAACAGTGAAACCTCAAAATAGATAGATCATAAATAATGATGCCCCCTCAACTCTAAAGGTAAATAAATGTCCCATATATGATATTATCAATCACTAAAAAGTAAAAATAAAAACAACCTCTATTCAAAAGCAATGCCCTCTACCATGACATGGTTTATCATGTTTTCATTAGAATTAATTGTAATGCATAGCAAAATAAGTTGGTAATATAATACCTTTAATTTGTATGAAGTCAAGTGATATTAATTGAACAATATAACTATTTTTTTTTATTATAGTATAATGAAAGAGGACAAATTTGAAGCATTTTGACACTGTGACATTTGTGCAGTGGATACATTTCAATAGTGTTTTTCTTTTTTTCAATAATCCTCCAATAGCTTAATTAGTTTCACTACCATATATCTAGCATACATGTTCAGAAGTTCGCAATAGAACTTTATCATTGTCTATTCTTAAATAATGCTTCTTTCGTGGATTTGACATGTTATTTGCATGAGTCTCTCATCTATATTTTGTTGAAGGAACTGAAACATACGCATGTTAGTGTTGCTTTTATGTATTGGGTTCTATAGGCTGCAGCACAATTTCAATTTACAAATATAAAACAAAACACAGAATCATTATCGGCATGGATTGCCTGTGTTTTCTTCCGTGCAGCAGCCATATTGAATACGCATTTTATTTGCGAATAAAATATTATTTTTGACGTTTTCTAACCGAACACCGAATAAAACGCGAATCACGAATTATTCGTGAATAAAATGCAAAAAAAATTAAAATTTTTTTTGCTTCCTTGTGATACCGAATCATTCCCGATTCCCAAATGATTTTCGAATCACGAATTTTTGACGTCGCCGAACCGAACCCGAATTATTCATTTGTCACTATGATTGAAACGATGAGTTTGATTCGTCCTAAGCTTGCCACACGCCAAATTACTCCTATTTAGCCTTAAATATTTGTGTGAGCATCCTTTGCCCAAAATTCAAAAGAAAGGGAAGAAATAATTTGTATCCAGTCCCAAAATTTATCTAAATTGTAAAATTTATATGGGCCTGGTTAAGTTCTGGGTCGAGAATAAAATAGAAATTCAAAAGAAAAGGAAGAAATAATTGAAATGAATGCCTGAAATACACTATGAAAGTCTGTCATGTCTGAAATATATACACAAAAGTAGTAACTACCAATTCCATGTACAACAATAACAATTGTCTAATGTAACCTCCTTCATCGGTTTTCTCAGAATTACGAGGAACAAAGGGGTAATTGGTGCAAGTCTACCATTGGAGAAAACAGGCAATTGTGATATCTTCCATCTTTTAGAAGGGGGTAGAAAATATTGTTCTTTCTTTCAGGGGAAATTTTGATACTTTCTAAAATAATTTGATGGATCCCAAAAAAGGACATTAATGGTGCCAATATTACTTTTTAATTTTTACTATGCCTCCAATCCAACCAAATGAAATCCACCTTTATCTAAATCTCAGTTCGTTACTATATAATGTTTCTTCTTATATATTGTTTATGATTTAATTAAGGACAGTTGTTGAGGAAACAAGTCCATAAAATCTTTAATGGGCCGAATACAGAAGGGTCCCTAATGGGCCTTTAAAAGAGATGTAGCAAGTCCATTTTCAAAGTTGACTTGAATCAACGTCAACTCCAACGCAGCTTTGTCTATCTTTAGAATTTTTTACTCTTCCGTCAGGTCTTGCAATTAGTCTGTACTAAAATAAAGAAAGAAAGAATAAGAAGAAACCCCTCCTCCAAAACAATGACCGAGATGGAGAGAGAGCTCCGAGTCCACTAGTGCATACTGAAGTTCAGCTCATCAAAACAGATATTTACTGAAGTTCAGCTCCTTGAAATCAAAACCAAATTCCTCTGCTCCACTCATGGAAGAGGAATCGTCGACTGTTAATCCCATATCTATAATGCGTAAATAGCTGATTTGATAATGAAACATGCTACGAATACGATACTTCCAAGATACTTTTACCGGGCAGAGTGAAGTTATGTTGAAAGGTACCTTGACTGGTCAAATTAAAGTTAGAAGGAAATATTTTATACAGAACAATAAAAGAAAGTTGATCTTGGTCACCCTTCTCTCATCATTTTTATTTTATCGGCAGCGTTTGATTTAATATTCTTTTTTCCAAGCATGTAGACCAAATTTCAGCCAGGATAGAAGAGCTGCTTGATCTGTTTAGAGCCACATTAGATTCGGTTTCATGTACTATGTTTTATTTCTCAATTTTTGTCATTTTCATTTTATTTCTCAATTATTTTCATGTACTATGTTTTTGTTTCTCAAATTTTCATCTTATTTCACAAAGCGATTATACAACTATCATGTAAAATGAAGAAAAGAAATAAACAATGAAAAAACAATCACGAAAACTTGTTGCTTTAAGGGTATTTTTTTTTCTTTGAAACATAATGACTTTCATTTCGTGTGATTATTTAGTAAATGTAAATAAGTTGTTTTTTTTATTTCAGAGTTTAATGATCCGCCATTGGAGCAATATATTCCTGGCCTACACCCTTTAAGGTCTAGTGATCTTAATACATTGCATACGATGAAACCACTGAAGAATGAAGATCTTTCAATCTTTACCTTGGGTAAAAAAGCACAATGCGTCGTTTTCACCTCATTTTACGAGCTAGAATCAGACACAATTGATTCAATAAAGCAACAATTTCCATGCCCCATTTACCCAATCGGACCTTGTATTCCATATTTACAATTAAATGCTAAAACAAACCCGGACCAAGACTACTACCTGACATGGCTAGCTTGATGAGCAACCGAAGAAGTCGGTCTTATATATCTTGCTCGGTAGCTTCCTCTCTATATCACAAACTCAATTAGAAGAACTGGCCACTGGTTTGGTTACAAGTCAGGTTAAATTTTTGTCGGTGGCCCGTGATAATTCTACTAGGGTTCAAGAAATAGTTGGAAAAGATGGTTTGGTGGTGCCGTGGTGTGAGCAACTAAAGGTGTTATGCCATCCATCTATTGGAGGGTTTCTGACACACTGTGGCTGGAACTCTACACTTGAGGCACTATATGCCGGTATACCAATGCTGACATTCCCAATTTGTTTCGACCAAGATGGCGATAGCCGGCTTATAGTGGAGAAATGGAAGATGGGTGTGAGCTTGAAGGGCAAAAGGGGAAAGTATGATATTGTTTGGAAAGAGGATATTGCAAAGGTTGTCAGGGAATTCATGGATTTAGACCGTGAGAAGAGTAAAGAGTTGAGAGAAGAAGCATTGAAGTTGAAAGCAGCAGCACATAATGCCATAGAAGTAGGAGGGTCTTCTTATAATAGCCTCAGCAATTTCATTGAAGGCCTCTCGACTAATTTTCATTCTTAACAGGGAGGTTTAACTAAATATCTAGGTTTCGCTTTAATTATTTTTCGCTACCGGCTATTTCACGGGTGATTTATTTGTTTTATCTTAAAAGCAATTTGGAACAACATTTTGTTATTCATTAATTTTGGATTTTCTTTTTTCATTACTAAAGGTACGGATCAAGTTCTTTATTTTGAAAACTTAATTGGGTTGTTGTTATGCACTCAGTAATTATTGTATGATACAGTGTTGTCCGGTTGTATTGGGTATAAATGGACTATAGAATTAGCTAATGCAAAATTGTATTTAAATAGTTTCAAAGATCAAAACGAACGGCTGGATTATAAACTAAATATTTCAATTACTTGAATTTTAATTTTATTGATTTCCATTTTAAAGGAGAGCAATTAAAACAGCTAGCATTAGCAACATGGATTAATTAAATAGGAGAGCTATTCATAGAGCGCGGAAAATTAAATTACCAGACCAAATCAACAAATCTAATTTGGTCAATTCCCACAGAGACAAATTAATTAAGGATCCCTCAACAAGTTATATAATCTTTTCGTGATTTTCTAATTGCCAAATAATTTGAAGCCCTTTTGATTTTTGATATTTGTGGAGTCCATACATTTCAATAGTGTTTTCTTATTTCAATAATTCTCCAATATCTCATAATTAATTAATTATTTTTTGAAACTTTTGTTTAAATATTTATTGCACAGTTAAATTTTCTTGTTGATTTTAAGAGCTTAATAATAACTCACTTTCATTACCATATATCTAGCATAATTTTCAGAAGTTTATCATTGTCTATTCATGAGCTCTTAAATAATCCTTCTTTCGTGGATCTCACATGTTATTTGCATGAATCTCTCATCTATATTTTGTTGAAGGAAGCACAATTTACAAAAAAAACACAGAATCATTATCGGCATGGATTGCCTGTGTGTCCTTCCGTGCAGCAGCGATATTGAAACGATGAATTTGATTCATCCTAAGCTTGCCACACGCCAAACTACTCCTATTTAGCCTTAAATATTTGTGTGAGCATCCTTTGCCAACGTTGGCGTTAATAATTAGTTACTTTGTATCCAGTCCCCAAAAATTATCTTAATTTTAAAATATTATATGGGCCTGGTTAAGTTCTGGGTCGAGAATAAAATAGGAATTTTAAAGAAAAGGAACAAGTAATTGAATCTGAGATATGCTTTTGGGCTCGGCCCATAGGAAAAAAAAATTAAAGAAATTATTTTGAAAACTTAGGTTGCTGTTTTGCCCTCTTGTGTAATTTTTTTGAAATATAACTTCTGAAAAGGTTATGTTAATTGTAATTAAGCTAATTTAAGTTCTCACAGAATAACAGAGTTCAAAGATTTCTTGTAATTAGCCTAGCTGCAAAGTTCAAGCACCAGTGATACAACTGATGCATTTTCCTTGCCTAAATATTGGTATCATCATGCAATTTATTCCTAACAAATCTTCTTATTCTTGTAGATATTTTCCCCATACAAGAGAGGAAACCAATTTCTATCTTCATTGCAAACTATATTCCTTTAATTTTAATTTGAAAAAAGTAATACCGTTATTTACATATCTACCTCTTTCCTCCCCTGAGAAATGTTACAAAATCAAGAAAGGAAGAGCAAACTACTGAAAAGAACCATTGTTTAATTTATGATACAAAAAAACGACCTGACAAATAACAACAGAGCAAAACATTGGAATTTAAATTTAAAATGCTCGAAATGTAGGTCTATGAAACTATAGACAGTTAACCAGTCACTTGTTACCTCATGGCCTGGACTGGCAAATCCTACTACTTTATTCTTCCTTCTTCATAAAACTATTCTATCCTATGAAATATAAATCATTTGGATGAATTAGATGTACACATAAGAGCCCTCTGTTGCATGTGCCGCAGGCTCTGTTCCATGCTAACCTGCACCATCTCAGCAAGCATCTTCTTTGCCTTCCCTGCGCGGTCCCCACCATCAACCCGCAACACGATATCACTCACAATGTTTTCTAAAGCAGCGGGCTCCATTTCAGGCCGAGGACACGATGATTTTCTAAGCAAATGAAGTAAAGCACGTGCCTTTGACCTAGATTTGGCTGTGGTACCTTTAATTGACAACTCCAATAAACCCGGTATCGCGCCTTCTTTCAAAATGACCTCTCTATATCTTTCTCTGTCACTCTCACACATTGTTAAAAAGTGCACAAACTGCAAATTCCTTAATTGCCGGTGATCCTTCTTCTAGAAGCTCAACCACAGATAACACGCCACCTGGTTCAGCTGTCAGAGCATTTCGGCCATCCTCAAAACCCAGCAAAGGTTCTAACAATGCCATGCATTTTTCAGCAGTTTTCGAAGATTTTCGCACGGTTTTTAAGAGAGAAACTAAAGAAGGGATCGGATTTGATGAGACGATGGTTGGGAGAGAATCAGGTAAGGTAGAGAGATTGTGGAGTGCCATGAGGGAGTCTATCTTGGCCTGGTGATTTGTCGCATGGGAGAGGATGGAGACAAGTAGCGGGATTATGCCAGAGGAGCAGATTGTTGGTTTGTTCGCAGAGCATGCTGTTAGGGTTAGGATGGCAGCTGTGGCATTTTCTTGGAGGTTTTGGTTTTCGGATTGTAGGAGATCGATGATTGGTACCAAGTGCACCAGCTTTTACTATGTTGATCTTGTTCCTGAAATTCAAAAGGTAGATTTCAGAGTTTAGATTCTGGTTAAATTGAAAAATAAAATAAAAAAAATGAATTATAAGTGTATATATGTAAATACTTTTATACAACTTAAGGAGTCAGCAAAACCTAATGAATTATAAGGACGCAACGGAAGAAAAGACAAAATGTACTTTAAATTAGTTATCTAATATTGACAAGTTCGTGTTCACAATAGAAGAAGCAGACACCATTCAGTTTGCTCAAATCAACACAAGGACCCACATGACTTGATAGCTTTGAAAGAGAAGTGTATTGTTGAATAAGATCCACATAGAAAGTTGAAATGTAAACCTAGTTTTTTCAAAATTAACAACCTAATTTTGCCTAAACTTTGACACTATGGAGAAATTCAAGCTCTTTTTTTAATTGGTCAGAGAAGTAAATTTCCCGTATTAAACCCATACACAGATTGCAACACCAAAAGCACCATATGAATTTCCAGTTCCTGCTCTGAATATTTTTCTCATATAAGTGATAAGTGATGTAAATCCATCTCAAAATAGTGTCTTTCTATAAAAAGAACTATAAACTAAGTACTTAATAAAGACAAATGGGGCAGTCGAGCTTCTTCTAGATGTGCATGTTTTTGGTACGAAGCAATCTGATTGATTTGACAATTATTTTGAAGTTTAGGTCATCGTTCCATTCAGAAATTAAAATTAAAATTATAGTTCGATAGGGACTTCAAGTTTGGTGGCCTAAAAAGAGCACTATTTAATTTAATCACCAATGAAATCTGAACCTCTTATATTATTTAACCAGATTCCATATTGGTCCCTCAGGTTTTTGCTACATTTTGGTTCTAAGCATATTTAAACAGTACTCCTGCAGGTTTGGCAACTATACTTCTTTTAGGATGCAATCTAAATCCATTTGACAAGTTTTACCTAAATAAATAAGTAACTAAATATTTTTATAAGCATTTAAGTGCTTAAGGATAAATATCTCCATTTACAATTTCATATTCACTCCAACTTGAAGAATACAAGAATTACATGGTAAAACATAAACGTAAGAGAAAAATAATCTCTTAATTTTCTAATTCTCTAACGCATTGATTCGGAAAAAAATTAATAAAATATTCAGTTCAAACTTTTACTTGATTGTATATATATTATAAGTCAGATAAGCATGCCCAATTTAGTGCGTTAAGCTCCATTTAAATTTCAACACATAATTGTCTATTTTAGATGGAAAGGGACATTTAGGCAAATGACCTAACAAGAACCATGTTTAAGCACTAAGGAAACTCTACCTTTTTAATTTATTAAAAATTAAATACTGCTCAAATATTACATGGATAAGGATGTTGCCACGACTAATTTTCACAGATCTGGGAAGTAATTTAATTATTTTATAAAAGCATTGTCATATGTGCAACCGCACTGGTATATTTGAAAATAAAAAAGGAAATTAATTAATATGGGTACGTTTGGATTGAGAGTGAGGTTGGGTTAGCGGAATAGCACACTAATCCGAGCTAATTGAGAATAGATACTTTTTTCACCCAACGTGGAATAGTCGCTAACCCAACCAATCCTGCTATTCCTTGGCGCCCAAACGCACCCGCATACTGTTACTTCATAGAGAAATCAACTATTGTTACTTGAAAATTATGAAAATTGTTAACTCACTGGAAATAGAAAAAAATTTCATCTAGTGTTCAAACATACTTAATGATTAATCCAATACACCTGAACAATTGTTTCCCAATATATCAAACAACTAAAAGACTGCATTATTTGCTACCGTTAAAATTTCAAATTATGGGCATGTGTTCAAAACTAGAAACACAATCACGTTTTTTATAACCTGATAAGAGTTATAGTATCAGAACCAATTATCCTCTCTTTTACTGGAATATTCTTTCTGACAATTTAATTTCAACTAAATCCCAATTATGCTCTTCTTAATGGTACAAATTTCAAATTGCCTTTACTCAATTGTACAAATTTTCCAATTTCAAAAAATAGCCAAAAATTACTCCCACACTAAGAAGAATAAATTAACCTCCCAATTTATAAAGATACAAAATTTGAAGCGATACAAAAAATCAATAGTGAAAATTAAAAGGAAGAAAGATCATATATACATATACCTCTCATCCTTAACGCCTAGATTCAACAAGGCGAGAATAGCAGCCTCAGCACACTCGTCTCTCCCAGACCTAAGCATCTCTACAAGAGGCTCAATCGCGTTCGACAATAACCGTCGATTTATGGAGCATGTCTTTGTCAGCCGTCGGATTTCCTTGGCAGCCTTGATCCTGCTCTCTCCCTCGTCCGATCGGACTTGCTCCATAATGGAGTCGACCTCTGTGAATTCGTTTCTCGGTGACTCCATGACGGTGGCGCTCTCTTCTTCTTCTTCTTTTTCGCTCGTGTGGTTTTTTGCGTTCTTTCTTCCAGCTTTGTAGTTCTAGTTTGGTGAACGGAAATAAGAAGAAAGGGATATTCTGTATTAGAATGCTCTCTGTTTTCTGAAACAGGACGCGTCCATTTCAGTTACTTACTGACTAGTTCAAAACAAATACAGTGTTACTGTTAACAATAAAAATTAGAATGTTGTAATTAAAAAGGATTCCGACAAATTGGGTATTTTTTTAACTCAATTATTTTTTAGTAAAGAGTTTTTTACTTAATGGGAAAAGATATTACACTTAAAGATTTACTTTTTGTTACAACAACTTTATTTGATTATATATATATATATGAGGAGGATCAAGTTACAACAAATTTGAGTTACAACAAAGTTACAACAACTATTTTTTTCATTTTCAAAGTCCAAATCGTCGATCCAAACCATTCAACATGATCTCCACAATAAAATGTGCTTACAGATCAAATTTTACATTTTTCTGAATTTGTTTACTATTAATTAAGTATTTTACAAAAAATAGTCATATTCAGACCATTGAATTTTGTACCCATCTTAATAAATAGTAAAAAAATTCAAAAAATGTAAAATTTGATCTGCAAGCACATTTTATTTAGATAATCACGTTTAACGGTTTGGATCGACGATTTGAACTTTGAAATGAAAAAAAATGATTGTTGTAACTTGTTGTAACTCAAATTGTTGTAACTTGATCCCTCCTCTATATATCTATCTATATATATTATATCTATATATATATATATATATATATATATATATATATATATAGATTTTGCTAATATGCTCGCATATATAAGGGCCCCTCCGTGCTACGGCTCACTTTTTGAGTTTTCAAAATCCTAAACGTCTATCTGAACCGTTCAACATGATCTCCATATGAATATGTACTTGCAAACCAAATTTTACATTT
>JAJGRW010001056.1:143490-180300 GCA_025461045.1 Carex parvula | reverse complement strand
GGATACAGCTGTTAAAGATTTCACCAAAGGGCGCATCGGGTACAGTCCGTATTGGCTACTACGGACCGTACTCCCACTATGTTGCTGTAGGAGTTAATATTTGGCCTTCTTTGGTCCGTACTGGGGCTCTGGTCCGTATTGGCTAATACGGTCCGTACCAGAGCCTTAGTCGGTGAGCTGCGCTTTTCCTATCGACCTGGTTCTTGCTCCAAATGATGTAAAATAGCCCAAAATATGGTTCCTGCACTAAAACATAAAATAGGACAACAATAACCTTTTTTCACTTAATAATTAAATAAAGGTGAGAAAATAAGGCAAAATCAAAATCAAAATCCTACGTAATTCACTACCAAAATGAGCTTGATCAGGTAACAGGTAAAAAATAGCCTTTACCCGCATCCTTACCCATTTAGCTAACAATAAAAATTCTTGCCCATATCCATTTCCATACCGATAAGCTAACGACAAAAAATCTTACCCATATCCGTCTTATCGAATGCAGTATGGGTAGGGTAAATGATTAAAAGGCTATCATTGACACCTCTAGATTTATTGATTTTACTATCAGAAAAAGGCAATTTTTTATCTAAGCAGCGTAAAAAAAAAAACATAATTACAGATTTGAGCAAGTTTTCAACTTATTTTGATATTTTTCAAGCATACCATATATGGCAATTCCATAAAAGTGGGATTTTCATTTATTAAAAAAAGTGACTAAGAAAGAAAAAGATGGTTGGCTTCGGAGGGCACTTTCTGGACATTGCCGATTTCTAATGTCCACTAAATTCATCTTTGCTTTTTTGCTAATATAAATCCAAAATTTCCCTTATTCTGATATAAGAAATTAAGAAAAGATAAATGCGATAAAATTTAGAAGTTCTCTTACAATTTCAATGAATGATCATAATAATTATTTCCGAATGAGAAATGAGATATGGTTGTCAGTAAAGAATAATTAGCGAAATAAATGACTAAATAAATTAAATTAATAAATATTATTTATAAAACAATTGAATAAAATAAATTCCAATTAGTTTTTATAATTTCCCCAGCTTGTGGCTGCATTTGTGGTCTGATTCAATATATTATATTAGAGTAGGGTTAAAATGCATTATTAGTTTTGTGCTCCAATAATACTCCACATTTTTTTCTCCTGTTTCAAAGTTCGAACAGTCGATCCGAACCATTCAACATAATCTTCATATTAAAATAGGCTTGGAGACCAAAATTTATATTTTTTACTATTTTTTTAGATAGATAGAAAATTACTGTTTTGAGATGACTGGACCATTTAAACAGTGATTTTATATATCTAAAAAATAGTAAATAAATTTTAAAAATATAAAATTTGGTCAACAATAACATTTTAATATGATCATGTTGAGCAGTTTGAATCGACTGTTCATACTTTGAAAATAAAGATAATGATGTGAAGCAATCAGTTTTAACCCTACTCATTATATTATGAGGGTTCAAATGCCTTCATTTTTCATGCCTCCACCATGCCTCCATTTTTAAAACTTTAATAACTCAAAATTTAAAACTAAAAAGTCAAAATAAAACCGTTGGATATGATCTACATCATTTATCTATGCACATGTAAACATTATGCATTTCAATTTGTTTTGGTTGCCATCAAGAGCTTGTAAAAAATGCATTAATGTGGGTAATTTAGACGTTGATTTTTCAACTTATTGATTCACATAAAAATAAAATCAAAATGTGATAATTTTTTATGAGCACATAGATAAAATAATGTAGATCATATCCAACGGTTTTGTTTGACTTTTTAGGTTTAAATTTGAGTTATTAAAGTTTTAAAAAATGAAGGCATGGTGGAGGCATGAAAAATGAAGACATTTGAATCCTCCTCTTATTATATATATAAAAATATTAATCCAAAACATCAAACTTGAAAATTCCGTGTGTTCCTAGCTAGTTGATGAGCAAATAATTACAAGGCTTAAAAAGATTCCATGCATAGAGAGGGGGCTACCTCGGATGCAAGTAAGATCAAAGTCAAGAACAGACGCTCCAACAACATAGACTGGGACAGGGTTACTGCCATGGGTCCCAGGACAAGAGGCTGTTGAGGTATCCGCACGTCTGGATCTGTGAACGGAGTAGGTCCGATGCCATCGGACCTACTTTTAAGTCAACGAGCATGATGACCGTCCGATCTAACTTAAGATTTGTGCTCACGAAAATTGAAACATATACCACGAATTTAAAGCTTTCTGCACGACTCTTAAAGCAAATTCACGGTAGTTAAATTCATCGAACCAAAGTAGGTCCGATGGGCATCGGACCTACTCTCAACTCTCAAGTAGTGGATCTGATATTTATTTCCTGTCCCTACTCGACCCACCCAAATCGCATGACCTCACCTCACCTATTATAATATTGGATCAAATTATGGCATTTTAATTATTATTTGTGGGAGCAACCAAGACCCCACCGTTTCAGACTTCAGAGAGCAATTAACACATTAAAACCTGGCGTTTTGAGCCGTGGGTACCGTATCTCATTCTCACCAGACTTCATATGGGTCCCACTTTATGTCGTAGAACAGTTCAGCTAGCTTTAGCCGACACAAGCCGTTAGTTCCCGTTCCGTTTGCTTGTGTTGTCTTTATAATTTATGCCGTGTAAGTTGTAACACCTTATTTAATTAGATGGCGAGTTAAGGAAGAAAAAGGAAATGTAAATAACTATTTTTTGAGTAATTTTTTAATTAATTAGATATTTATAGGATGATAAAAGGTTAATACAAATATTTTCCTTTTAATTTTTAAATTAAATAAAAAATAAAAACACAAATTAAAAAAAATTAAAAAATACATAATAACCTGCCTTTCCTTCACATCATCTCCTTTTAGAATGCAGGGTCAGGGCAATTTCGTAATTTTACCAAAATTTAGAAAACATCCTCCCTTGAAATTGGTAAGGGTGACATCATATCCAATTGAAATATGAAACTTCTATACGTGAGTATGACATACTAATTATATGAATCACTTATATCAAATTATCATCTCCAATCATGCATAAGAAAGATTGCATGATTGCATTTATAGTGCAAATCATTATTAATTTGAGGGTTACTCTGTATTTTGTGGGGCTATCTTGAAGATAATAATGTGACTAATACTTCTAAGAAATGTTGTTGATAATTTTTATTAATAATAATTAATTAAAGATAAATTTTGTTCCATGGATACTTCATTATGATCAGACTCTATCACTAGGATAATGTTTTTAAGAAATTTTTTTTTTTAAATGAAAGGTTCTTTGAGTTGATAAATCTCATTGTTATGTTATTTAAAAAAATATATAATGTAAGAATGTTTCCTTCTCCAAATACTGGCTTTACATAAATTAAAAAAAAATCCATGATAGGATACTAATATATATATATATATATATATATATATATATATATATATATATATATATATATATATATAGAGCTGAACTATGATGAGTTGTGAAGTAAGAGGTCATTTTTCTTCACGCTCATATTTTTATTTTGAAAATCCAAACAACCGATCCGAACCGCTCAACATGTTCTCTATATTGAAATGTGCTTGGAGACTAAATTTTACAGTTTTTGGAATTTTTTACTATGTATGAAGCCACGTTGAAAATCGCTGATCCGGTGGTCTAGAAAATTTACTGTTTTTACTGTTCACAGTGGATCAGCGATTTCAAAGTGGCTTAATAATAGTAAAAAAATTCCAAAAAATGTAAAATTTAGTCTCCAAGCACATTTCAATATTTAGAAAAAAGTTGAACGGTTCGGATCGGTTGTTTGGATTTTCAAAATGAAAATATGGCGTGAAGTAAAACGACGTTATACTTCACAACTCACCATAGCCTATCTCTCTCTATAAATATATAGAGTATGGCTAATTTGCTGCTGGCAGCATTTCGGCCAAGTGCTGCCAGCAGCAAATCTGTCATTCTGATGTTCAAATAACCGATCCGAACCGTTCAACATGTTCTAAATATTGAAATGTGCTTGGAGACCAAATTTTACATTTTTTGAAATTTTTTTACTATTTATTAAGCCACTTTGAAAATTTCAGATCCGGGTGAACAGTAAAAACAGTCTGGACCATATGATCTGGAATTTTCAAAGTGGCTTAATAAATAGTAAAAAAATTTCAAAAAATGTAAAATTTGGTCTCCAAGCACATTTCAATATTCGGATCGGTTATTTGAACATCAGAATGGCAGATTTGCTGCTGGCAGCACTTGGCCGAAATGCTGCCAGCAGCAAATTAGTCATACTATATATATATATATATATATATAAGATTTTGCTAATATGCGACGCGTATATAAGGGCCCCTCCGTGCTACGGCTCACTTTTTGAGTTTTCAAAATCCTAACGGTCGATCCGAACCGTTCAACATGATCTCCATATGAATATGTACTTGCAAACCAAATTTTACATTTTTTAGAATTTTTTTACTATTTATTAAGCCACTTTGAAAATCGCTGATCCAATGGTCCAGAAAAGTTTACTGTTGTGTACAAATTAGTGTTTTTTTCAAAGTGGCTTAATAAATAGTAAAAAAATTCAAAAAAATGTAAAATTTGGTTTGCATGTACATATTCATATGGAGATCATGTTGAACGGTTCGGATCGACTGTTAGGTTTTTGAAAACTCAAAAAATGAGCCGTAGCACGGAGGGGCCCGTATATACGCGTAGCACCGTAGCACTATCCTATATATATATATATAGGCTATGGTGAGTTGTTGTTTTACTTCACGCCATATTTTCATTTTGAAAATCAAAACAATCGATCCGAACGTTCAACTTTTTCTAAATATTGAAATGTGCTTGGAGACTAAATTTTACATTTTTTGGAATTTTTTTACTATTTATTAAGCCACTTTGAAATCGCTGATCCACTGTGAACAGTAAAAACAGTAAAATTTTCTGGACCACCGGATCAGCGATTTTCAATGTGGCTTAATAAATAGTAAAAAAATTCCAAAAAATGTAAAATTTAGTCTCCAAGCACATTTCAATATAGAGAACATGTTGAGCGGTTCGGATCGGTTGTTTGGATTTTCAAAATGAAAATATGAGCGTGAAGTAAAAATGACATCTTACTTCACAACTCATCATAGTTCAGCTCTATATATATACTATATATATATATATATAATATATATATATATATATATATATATATATATTAGTATCCTATCATGGATTTTTTTTTAATTTATGTAAAGCCAGTATTTGGAGAAGGAAACATTCTTACATTATATATTTTTTTAAATAACATAACAATGAGATTTATCAACTCAAAGAACCTTTCATTTAAAAAAAAAATTCTTAAAAACATTATCCTAGTGATAGAGTCTGATCATAATGAAGTATCCATGGAACAAAATTTATCTTTAATTAATTATTATTAATAAAAAATTATCAACAACATTTCTTAGAAGTATTAGTCACATTATATATCTTCAAGAATAGCCCACAACAAAATACAGAGTAACCCTCAAATTAATAATGATTGCACTATATAATGCAATCATGCAATCTTTCTTTATGCATGATTGGAGATGATAATTTGATATAAGTGATTCATATAATTAGTATGTCATACTCCACGTATAGAAGTTTCATATTTCAATTGGATATGATGTCACCCTTACCAAATTTCAAGGGAGGATGTTTCTAAAATTTTGGTTAAAATTACGAAATTGCCCTGACCCTGCATTCTAAAAGGAGATGATGTGAAGGAAAGGCAGGTTATTATGTATTTTTTAATTTTTTTTAATTTGTGTTGTTTATTTTTATATATTTAATTTAAAAATTAAAAGGAAAATATTTGTATTAACCTTTTATCATCCTAGTAAATATCTAATTAATTAAAAAATTACTCAAAAAATAGTTATTTACATTTCCTTTTTCTTCCTTAACTCGCCATCTAATTAAATAAGGTGTTACAACTTACACGGCATAAATTATAAAGACAACACAAGCAAACGGAACGGGAACTAACGGCTTGTGTCGGCTAAAGCTAGCTGAAACTGTTCTACGACATAAAGTGGGACCCATATGAAGTCTGGTGAGAATGAGATACGGTACCCACGGCTCAAAACGCCAGGTTTTTAATGTGTTAATTGCTCTCTGAAGTCTGAAACGGTGGGGTCTTGGTTGCTCCCACAAATTAAATAATTAAAATGCCAATAATTTGATCCAATATTATAATAGGTGAGGTGAGGTCATGCGATTTGGGTGGGTCGAGTAGGGACAGGAAATAAATATAGATCCACTACTTGAGAGTTGAGAGTAGGTCCGATGCCCATCGGACCTACTTTGGTTCGATGAATTTAACTACCGTGAATTTGCTTTAAGAGTCGTGCAGAAAGCTTTAAAATTCGTGTGTATATGTTTCAATTTTCGTGAGCACAAATCTTAATTTAGATCGGACGGTCATCATGCTCGTTGACTTAAAAGTAGGTCCGATGGGCATCGGACCTACTCCGTTCACAGATCCAGACGTGCGGATACCTCAACAGCCTCTTGTCCTGGGACCCACATGGCAGTAACCCTGTCCCAGTCTATGTTGTTGGAGCGTCTGTTCTTGACTTTGATCTTACTTGCATCCGAGGTAGCCCCCTCTCTATGCATGGGAATCTTTTTAAGCCTTGTAATTATTTGCTCATCAACTAGCTAGGAACACACGGAATTTTCAAGTTTGATGTTTTGGATTAATATTTTATATATATATAATGTAAGAGGAGGATTCAAATGTCTTCATTTTCATGCCTCCACCATGCCTTCATTTTTTAAAACTTTAATAACTCAAAATTTAAACCTAAAAAGTCAAAACAAAACCGTTGGATATGATCTACATTATTTTATCTATGTGCTCATAAAAAATTATCACATTTTGATTTATTTTTATGTGAATCAATAAGTTGAAAAAATCAACGTCTAGAAATTACCCACATTAATGCATTTTTTACAAGCTCTTGATGGCAACCAAAACAAATTGAAATGCCATAATGTTTTACATGTGCATAGATAAAATGATGTAGATCATATCCAACGGTTTTATTTTGACTTTTTAGTTTTAAATTTTGAGTTATTAAAGTTTTAAAAAATAGAGGCATGGTGGAGGCATGAAAAATGAAGGCATTTGAACCCTCCTCATAATATAATGAGTAGGGTTAAAACTGATTGCTTCACATCATTATCTTTATTTTCAAAGTATGAACAGTCGATTCAAACTGCTCAACATGATATCATATTAAAATGTTATTGTTGACCAAATTTTATATTTTTAGAAATTTATTTACTATTTTTTTAATAATATAAAATCACTGTTTTAAATGGTCCAGAGTCATCTCAAAATAGTAATTTTCTATCTATCTAAAAAAAATAGTAAAAAAATATAAATTTTGGTCTCCAAGCCTATTTCAATATGAAGATTATGTTGAATGGCGGATCGACTGTTCGAACTTTGAAACAGGAGAAAAAGACGTGGAGTATTATTGGAGCACAAAACCACTAATGCATTTTAACCCTACTCTAATATAATATATTGAATCAAACCACAAATGCAGCCACAAGCTGGGGAAATTATAAAAACTAATTGGAATTTATTTTATTCAATTGTTTTATAAATAATATTTATTAATTTAATTTATTTAGTCATTTATTTCGCTAATTATTCTTTACTGACAACCATATCTCATTTCTCATTCGGAGAATAATTATTATGATCAGTTCATTGAAAATTGTAAGAGAACTTCTAAAATTTTATCGCATTTATCTTTTCTTAATTTCTTATATCAGAATAAGGGAAATTTTGGATTATATTAGCAAAAAAGCAAAAGATGAATTTAGTGGACATTAGAAATCGGCAATGTCCAGAAGTGCCCTCCGAAGCCAACCATCTTTTTCTTTCTTAGTCACTTTTTTAATAAATGATAAATCCCACTTTTTATGGAATTGCCATATATAGGTATGCTTGAAAAATATCAAAATAAGTTGAAAACTTGCTCAAATCTGTAATTATGCTTTTTGTTACGCTACTTAGATAAAAAAAAAATTGCCTTTTCTGATAGTGATACTCTTTTAATCATTTACCCTACTGCATTCAATAAGGCGAATATGGGTAAGATTTTTTGTCATTAGCTTATCGGGTATGGAAATGGATATGGGCAAGAATTTTTGTTGTTAGCTAAATGGGTAAGGATGCGGGTAAAGGCTATTTCTTACCGTTATCTGATCAAGCTCATTTTGGTAGTGAATTACGTAGTGTTTTGGCTTAGGTGTTGTCTTATTTCTCACCTTTATGTTTAATTATTATGTGAAAAAAGGTTATTGTTGTCCTATTTTATGTTTTAGTGCAGGAACCATATTTTGGGGCTATTTTACATCATTTGGAGCAAGAACCAGGTCGATAGGAAAAGCGCAGCTCACCGACTAAGGCTCTGGTACGGACCGTATTAGCCAATACGGACCAGAGCCCCAGTACGGACCAAAGAAGGCCAAATACGTATTAACTCCTACAGCAACATAGTGGGAGTACGGTCCGTAGTAGCCAATACGGACTGTACCCGATGCGCCCTTTGGTGAAATCTTTAACAGCTGTATCCAGATTATATAACTTGGACTCCACTCATCTCCAGGCATTCATTCACTCATATATAAGACTTCTGGACTAAACAGAAACATATATTTGTATCTTTGGTGTTTATATTTTCTTAAGTGAGAAGAAATGAGTGTGTAGAAATTAAGTAGGAGGATACTCCGTGTATGGTTGTATATTTCTCTTATCTCTTTATAAACATGTCATGCAGCGGCTAAGTTTAGATTCTTAGGGTTGGCAATAAACATTGTTACTCATGATGCTTTGATATATACTTTTATTTGATCATTGTTTAGTCTTTTGTTTTTCGATTGTTTTTGCGCTCTATGTTCTATCTACTTGATTTTGTTTATTAATCTAGATCGTCATGTGATGACTGATCACTCAGAAGAGAGCAATGTTTCTTTTAATATTTATAAACTCGTAAATGCTATCGGTTCGGACTGCAAGCGCACAATCCTATCGAGTAGTATATTCGAGGTCGATCCATAGGGAATATTGGTTCAATGCTTTGAGCGATCAAATCACAATTTTTCGAAAGGCTAGACGAAATTTGTAAATTGAGAGATGTTGTTGTGATCAATGTAAATTAGGAAGCAATTAAAAGAAATTAAAATAAAGATAGAGATGAGAATTCCTAGGGTTTCGGCACACCATTGCCACTCAATCTGCCTTGACAATATATTCCCGTTGCGTCTGATTTCCTGTTGTTGTTTAATGAAAGACACCACATAGGTCACTGCGATTTATGTTACGCAAAAATGATAGATCTTTCACCGAGATTCTACATAGGACACTGCGATTTACCTTACGCAAATGTCTGATCTCTCAAATATCCCAAATTACTACACAGATCACTGCGATTTACTTTACGCAAGTGATGGAATTTGGTACGCGTTTTGTTGGTCTGATTTATGGTTTCTCCGCTAAGATTTTCTTCACATAAACCTAATAGATCTCAACGAGACTAATTCATACAAATAGTTTCTCTTACCATTAAAGTACTGTCACTACCCTAACGGATTCAAACTAGATCATTGAAGTTAGATGAAGAGATAGTAAATCACAAAAACATTTTATTTCAACAACAAGAAATCATAATCAACAGAAATATATATATATCAAAACATCAAGAGTAACAAGGTTTACTGTCTAGCCCTAAGAAAAGGAACTTAGCCGCAGAACGGCATTGTTACAAGCACTCCTCTCTTCTCACTTTAATCAAATCTAACCCTAATTACAAAGATGATATTCCTTCTGCCCAGGGGCCTTATATAGGAGTGGAGGGACGTGTAGAGGTTGAGTAGGGGCTAAGAAACTGATCTGGAAACAGCTGTCGGCAGTTATTCCCCAACAGATGCCTTCGGATACGGGCCGTATCAGGTGATACGGTCCGTATTAGGTCCTTGACGGTTAGGGTTTAATGCTTCCAGCGCTATCTCCTGGTCTGTGCTAGGCCTGGTCCGTATTAGGCAATACGGACCGTAACAGAGACTTAGTCGATAAGCGTCGCTGATCCAATTGACCTGATTCTAGCTCCATTTGATGTAAAATAGTCTCAAAACCTGTTTTCTGCAATAAAATATAAATAAGGGTGACAGTAGCCTTTTTCTCTAATAAAGTAAACATAAGTGTGAGAAAATATGCAAAACCTAAGCCAAAATCCTACGTAAATCATCATTATTTTGACTCTGATCACGCCTCCCAACTTGAATTGTTGCTTGTCCTTAAGCAATGACATCCCAGCTGGACAAAGGTCCGGTCTAGGTTAAACCATACAATCTCAAGGTCTTGTTAAAAATTAAATTAGAGCTTAGGTTTGGTACAATTGACATGACAATAAAAATCTAGAACTTTAAAAATATTCATGATCTCTCCCTTGAACAATTTATTCACCCCATGATTGACCTCATTATGCTTACCCTAGAAAAATTATCATCGAACAATTTACTTCACAAATATCCTTAAATTTGAGAGTATTAATTTCCCCTTCGATTATAAATGGATCCCTTCCAATCAATAGGAATTCTAATGATATAAATTTTGATTTTCCTTTCCAATCGATTGGAGCAAAGTATGACAACTAAGTGTGTTGGTATTTATGACTATTTTTGAAAAAATTAAATATGTACAAAAATTTAAATTTGGGAGGTTTTTTCGAGCCTATTGGTAACTAGTCTTGCGTAGGCACCCGTACTCTTTTTATCCTCCATCTTTTATTCTATTTTTTTCTTTTTCTGATTTTTTTCTATTTTTTTTTCTCATTTCCGATTTTTTTTTATTTTTCATTTTTTTCTTCTGAAAAATAAAATGTTTTTGTGTCACAAGCACCATGATTACACACAATTCCAAGTATTCATTCATACAAGGAATTATTGCATAGTTTCGCTAGGGGTCTATCTATAATAAATTAATGGGTATTCTCAAACACTATCAAGTTTAAAAGACTTTGTAAAAATAAATTACTCAACACTAAAAATTCTAGGGTTTGCGATTTTTAGTCAACACTCATGGTTAGCAATTAATTGTTCACTTTGAGATCACTAATTATTTTTAAAAATTCTAAATTTTTGGTATCATGGCCAATTGTCTAAACCTTAGCCTAATTCAATTTAAAACAATTCCTATTTGATTAATCTACTCCTAGGTAAAAATAAAAAAATGCAAGCTAGTTAAAAAGCTCAATCTAATCATTCTAGGATTTTCGGTAAAGCCTCCAACCCTAGTCAAAAATTGAGTAAAACTACTAGCACCTAAAAATTTAAAATTGCAAAAATTTTTAAAGATACATGGTCAATTTACCTCCTACCCCCCGAATAAAATTGAGCATTGTCCCCAATGCTCGAGACATAAAAATAAAGAAAGTAATAAAGTAAAAAGACTGGGAAAAAGATACAACTCACTGCACCTCAATCCTGAGGAGGTGGAGGTGGTGGTGGACGCTGGATCTCCTCGTGGAATGATGGGTCGAAAAGTCCGTAGAGCGGTGGCTGGTACTGGACTCCGGAGTCGAGGGCGAACTGGTAATACTGTGATTGAGGTAGCGCGCTTGCTGGATCGCGCGTCACCCCTGTCAACACTTCTCTGGATCTCCTCTATGCTGTTGCGGACTTGATCGACCTTGTGGTGAAGTGAGGAGAGGTTTTGCTTAATCCGCGTGCTGCTCTCTCGCGAGCGTGTGGCGAGATCTTAAAAATTCAGGTTCATCCATTTCATAGCTTGGATGAACTGATCATATTCACTTATAGGGGCATCGGATGGTGCAGAGAGGAAGACAGCAGCGGCGGTTCCAAGTAGAGGTAGTGATGAGTGCGGTGGTGATGATGATCGGCGGCAAGGAGGTGGGCTCGGTCTCGGTAAGGAAGGAAGAGGGAGGAAGAGGAGAGATAGAGGGAGAGAGAATAGAGGGGAGAGAGAGAGAGGTTTAGGAGTTCAAACCAAAGGATTTAACGGTTATGAGATGTGATTCTCGCGGGTTTTCAAATGTCTCTTTGTTAACGGGTTCGCATCTTCCGTATTAGCCTTAATCGGACCGTATTGGGTGATACGGTCCGTATCCGATTTGTTATGTATAATACCGATAACTGCCTTCAGTCTTAACTTCTTTGAATATGGACCGTATTAGGAAATACAGGCCGTATTCACCACTTCTCTCTTCTTACTCTCCTTTTTCACCCCGTATCTACTAATATGATCCGTATTGATTGATACGGACCGTACCAGAGGGTATTTTCCTTCTTTCCGTGGTGTCTTTGATCGAGTCCTTCCTCTGATATGTTCACTTAATCATAGGAAAAATGTGGATATGAGTTGTTTCTTTGTTAAGGTCCTAAATAAATATTATGAAAAATATAAAAATGGCCTTGGGTTGCCTCCCAAGAAGCGCTTGTTTAAAGTCATTAGCTCGACCCCTTACTTTATTGAGATTCCGAATGAACCATGAACTGTTTTATCTTCACCTTCCGACCATGGACCGCATCGTAGTTCTCCCAAGAACTTTTTGGTGCGATAATGTTGAGAACTGTTGGAAGAGGCATTGATTCTATGATTGGAACTTTGGTTTCTTCCGGTTTGATAGAAATTGAAGTCAACAGAGGATCGAATAACTTGTTTTCATGTGGTTGTGTGTGCCAACTCTTTTCTAATTCTTGCATTTCCTCCATTGTCTCATCTTCAAGTAGGATGCGATACATGGGGATTGTCGTGCTAAGGCCTTGGATGTCATCTATTTTGTCGTCAATAGCCTTTCGGTGCATCTTGAGTATGTTGACGAGCTTGTTGGATTGAACATTATCGAGCAGAGAACTGACAATCACCGGGTAGGTTTGGTTGGGTCCTAGGAATTCGTAACGGAGGTTGGATGGAAGAGGTTTGAGCTCGAGTCGTGGATGAAAGGTTGTCTTCTCCCTTTTCTTCACTTTGCTACTGACACGGACTGCAGAATTTTAGATTTGGGAGATTCTTCCTCTTCTTTTGTTATGACAGTGGCACAACTTGCGCAAGTTTCAGCGTAGGCTTCATCAGGTTCAGTGGTGGTGTATTGCTCGAGTTGCCTTTCGTCATTTTCCCCTCTAAAAAGGTTGTCCAATTCCTCCATACCCATGGATTCTCCCAATTCATCATATGGATATTCTTCCTCTTCAAATTCATCCGTGATACTCAAACTGAAGACACGATCAATGTCAGCGTCATCTTCCCCTCTAAAAAGGTTGTCCAGTTCCTCCATACCCATGGATTCTCCCAATTCATCATATGGATATTCTTCCTCTTCAAATTCATCCATGATACCCAAATTGAAGACACGATCAATGTCAGAAGGGTGTTTCAAAGCTCTATTTATGTCGTAGACCGCCTTGTCTTTTCCGACATTCAGTGAAATTTTTCCGTTCTTAACATCAATCATTGCTCCGCATGTGGTGAGGAATGGCCTTCCAAGGATGATTGGAATGTGTTCATCTTCTTCCATGTCAACCACAACAAAATCTCCAGGTATCCAAAAGTCTCCAACTTTGATCGGTACATCCAGCAACACTCCTTCAGGATATCGAATTGATCGATCAGCCAGTTGCAGTGCAATTTGTGTTGGTGAAAGTTCTCCACATTCTAATTTGTCAAACACCGCCTTTGGCATTAGACTCACACTTGCTCCCAGATCACATAAAGCTCTCGTAAAATTCGTCGTGCCAATTGTGCATGGTATCGAGAAGCTTTTCGGATCTTTCAACTTTTCTGATAATTTACTTTGCACGAGCGCACTACATTCCCGATTGAGCAGAATTGTTGAGAATTCTTGGAGTTTGTTACGATTTGAAAGGATCTCCTTCAGAAACTTAGCATACAAGGGTATGCTTGCAATTGCCTCAGTGAAGGGGATAGTGACTTGTAGTTGCTTGAGTGTCTCCATGAATCTCGCGAATTGTGGCTCCATCTTTTGCTTGGCTGGCCTTGGAGGGAATGGCAGAGGTGGCTTGTAGGTGGTGGTGAAATATATTCAGGTTCAGTTTGTCGCTCGTCTCCACCTACGGTGTCATTCTGCTCCTCAATAAGGTTTGCCTGCAGTTCAAATATGGGCAGCTCCGGTTGTTGCGGCTCGTATTCTTCGAAATGTGATGGCTCTGCATGTATCTCATCGGAAGTTAGATCGGGCATATGAGGTCCCTTGTAAGCTATGCCGCTCCTTAGTGTGATGTTCTTGCAACTCTCTTTAGGATTTTCTTCCTGTTGGCCCGGAAATTTGCCTTTTCCGCGTGTAATGCTTGAGAGTTCTTTTGTCATCTTGGAGATGTGACCCTCTAAGTCCTTGACGTGGCTTACTAAGGTTTTGACCATTTGCGTGATTGCGGTGTTTGTCTCGTCTTGCTTCTCTAGGAATCTCTCCATTAGTTATGTGATGTTAGGTTGTTGAGGTTGGTTGCACTGCCTCAGTTGATAGTTCGGTTGAGATGCAGCAGGTCTTTGATTGTTTGCGTATGAGATCAGATTTGGATGATTTCGGTTATTTGGATGGTATGAATTGTAGGCGGACTGAGGTCGAAAGCTGTTGTCGATGTCGTTTATTTGCTCTGCTTCTTCCTCAGTTTCCGTCACATTCATACATTTAGTCATCTCATGCGCTCCTCCACAATAGCCACATGTTGTTACGGCATTGACTGCTGCTACCGTTCGCTGCTTGGTCTGCTTGTTGAGTGCTAGCTGCAAAGCATCGATCTTCGCGCTTAGCATGGATATTTCATCTACTTTGTGTATGCCAGGTGTTGGAGTTGGTTTCTTGAGCTCAGGGGTCCAGTAGTGTTGGTTGATCGCAATCTCTTCAATTAGGTTGTAAGTCTCGTTAGATTCCTTATTCATGATTGCTCCTTCTGCGGAAGTATCAATATACAACCTATCGGTAGGGTTTAGACCACTATAAAAAGTTTGAACAATCAACCATCTTTCTAGACCATGATGTGGACAACACCTTAACATATCCTTGTATCTATCCCATGCTTCACACAATGATTCACCATCCCTTTGTTCAAAATTAGTAATTGCTTTTCTAAGTCTTGAAGTTTTAGAAGGTGGAAAATATTTTGCACTGAACACACTAAACAATTGGTCCCAAGTTTGAATGGAATTGGCCGGTAAGAAAAACAACCATGCTCTTGCTTTATCTTTTAATGAAAATTGAAATAGCCTTAGCCTGATTGCTTCATCGGTAACTCCGTTGATCTTTATCGTCTCGCATATCCCTAGGAAAATTGACAAATGAAGATGCGGATCTTCATGTGGGAATCCTCCAAATTGCTGTTGCGAAACCATATTTATGAGAGCAGGTTTGATCTCAAAATTACGGTTCGTAACAGTTGACGGGTTTATACTAGAATTAGGATCATTCGCGCGGGGTACGCAATAGTCTCGTAGAAGTTTGGGTCTTGCTGCATCGTGAACTTCATTATCACCATTGTTTTGTCTTCCATTGTTGATCGGTGGAATATCCATGTTGATCGAATCTGAGTCTTCTTCGCCTTCAGAATTACTCGATGAAGAACTATGATTGGTTCTTATCGGTGATGTGGAAGCGAATTGTCCTCTTCTACTAGCAATCCTCTCGGATCTTCGTACGGATGATTCGGCCAGCGTGCAGTTTCCTAAAAAGAAAAGAAAATCTGAAAATTAAACTAAAAACTGAAAATAAAAATAAAATAAAAATAAAAACGAAATTGAAAATAAAAGAAAAATGAAAATGCAGAAAATATAAAGCAATCTAGGCGTTTCTAGTTAATTGGATTCAATGGTCAAAGCAAGGACGTCTTGCGAGGCCTTGCACAATGAACCGTTATTCCCCGGCAACGGCGCCAAAAAGCTTGATCACTCAAAAGAGAGCAATGTTTCTTTTAATATTTATAAACTCGTAAATGCTATCGGTTCGGACTGCAAGCGCACAATCCTATCGAGCAGTATATTCGAGGTCGATCCACAGGGAATATTGGTTCGATGCTTTGAGCGATCGAATCACAATCTTTCGAAAGGCTAGACGAAATCTGTAAATTGAGAGATGTTGTTGTGATCAATGTAAATTAGAAAGCAATTAAAAGTAATTAAAATAAAGATAGAGATGAGAATTCCTAGGATTTCGGCACACCATTGCCACTCAATCCGCCTTGACAATATATTCCTGTTGCGTCTGATTTGTTGTTGTTTAATGAAAGACACCACATAGGTCACTGCGATTTATGTTACGCAAGAATGACAGATCTTTCACCGAGATTCTACATAGGACACTGCGATTTACCTTACGCAAATGTCTGATCTCTCAAATACCCCAAATTACTACACAGATCACTGCGATTTACTTTACGCAAGTGATGGAATTTGGTACGCGTTTTGTTGGTCTGGTTTATGGTTTCCCCGCTAAGGTTTTCTTCACATAAACCTAATAGATCTCAACGAGGCTAATTCATACAAATAGTTTCTCTTACCATTAAAGTACTGTCACTACCCTAACGGATTCAAACTAGATCATTGAAGTTAGATGAAGAGATAGTAAATCACAAAAGCATTTTGATTCAACAACAAGAAATCATAATCAACAGAAATATATATATATATATATATATCAAAACATCAAGAGTAACAAGGTTTACTACCTACCCCTAAGAAAAGAACTTAGCCGCGGAACGGCATTGTTACAAGCACTCCTCTCTTCTCACTTTAATCAAATCTAACCCTAATTACAAAGATAACTATTCCTTCTGCCCAGGGGCCTTATATAGGAGTGGAGGGACGTGTAGAGGTTGAGTAGGGGCTAAGAAACTGATCTGGAAACAGCTGTCGGCAGTTATTCTCCAAGAGATGCCTTCGGATACGGGCCGTATCAGGTGATACGGTCTGTATTAGGTCCTTGACGGTTAGGGTTTAATGCTTCCAGCGCTATCTCCTGGTCTGTGCTATGCCTGGTCCGTATTAGGCAATACGGACCGTAACAGAGACTTAGTCGATGAGCGTCGCTGATCCGATTGACCTGATTCTAGCTCCATTTGATGTAAAATAGTTCCAAAACCTGTTTTCTGTAATAAAATATAAAGAAAGGTGACAGTAGCCTTTTTCTCTAATAAAGTAAACATAAGTGTGAGAAAATATGCAAAACCTAAACCAAAACCCTACATAAATCATCATTATTTTGACTCTGATCAATGACCACACATGGAAGTTAGTCACCATGGGGCTAATCGAATTGGGCTAAGTGAGAATAAAAATACTAGATTAGTGGTGGAGACCTTAACCGGAGATACCACTAATTAGATCAACAAAAGTACATATGGGAGTCTTGACATTCGCAAACGAATGTCACATTGTCGTGTTTTACCATGGAAATACCCAATATAACCAAGATAATAGGGCGACAAATATAATTGGTCTACTTTTAGTAAAACATTAAAACTAACCAAAGCGCAAACTACTGAATAAATACATGATACGTCACATTGTCGTGTTTTACCATGGAAATACCCAATATAACCAAGATAATAGGGCGACAAATATAATTGGTCTACTTGTAGTAAAACATTAAAACTAACCAAAGCGCAAACTACTGAATAAATACATTATACAATTAATATTGGATATTTTAAAACATATATATATTATCTATACTAAAGACTAGTTAATTATGCAAATCTGAGATCCCATGCATTTAATATGGAGCGTGGATGCACATGCAACATAAAAGAAATCATAAATATCTGATTTTTGGGTTGATTTGATCTCACGACAGAGTAACTAAAGTTAGAATGGATTTATCATTACTAGCAGGATTTATCATTACTAGCAGCATCCGACAGTATCAACTTGGTAGCACGCATTACGTAAACTTCTTTTCTACATCTGCAAGTACGTAAGCTCTCCATTTACGACAAAATGGATAGTTCCAATTGACCTTTAGTTCTTCGTGAATTGGAACTATCCATTTTGTCGTAAATGGAGAGCTTGTCGGAATAATAATAATTATAACATTCATAATAACAGTAATCGTAATAATAACAGAAATAGTAATTATAATAATTACATCTAACACGGTTAATTAAGATGAGTTATATAATTAATTAACTGCTAAGGTATAAGAGAAAAAGAGTGTCAGAACCCTCCCTTAAGTAAACAATAATAGTAATAATAATAATAGAGTGAGTCTATGGTACTATGCATAACACGAATTAGTCTGTACTACAGAGTCATATTTTCATTTTGAAAATCTTAATGGTCGATCCGAACCGTTCAACGTGATCTCCACATGAATATGTACTTGCAGACTAAATTTTATATTTTTTTTAAATTTTTTTACTATATTTTAAGATAAGTAGAAAATCACTTGATCTGAAAATTCTGGACCATCCAAAAACAGTGTTTTTTACCTATTTAAAAAGACAGTAAAAAAATTCTAAAAAATAGAAAATTTAGTCCACAAGTATATTCTCATATGGAAATCATGTTGAACGGTTCGGATCGACTGTTAGAATTTTGAAAACAAAAATATTGATCCATAGTACGGGCCAATCTGTGCTATGCATAGTACCATAGACTCACTCATAATAATAATAATAATAATAATAATAATAATAATGATGATGATGATTTGATGATGATAAATTAAATATATAAAAAGAGTGTCAGACTCCTTTCCTATTAAAGTTCCGTGAACAAATTATCAAGGGATTATAACACATTGAAATTAAATTGACATTAAAAAAAAAAAAAAACTAACCATTGAAATAAAAAAAAAAAATCTAATTTTCCTTATTTTAGGAGTATTTAATTAAATTGACATTTAAGTCCATACATTTATTGTAATATACATGGTAGATTTGAGAACGAAATCAGCTATTTTTCAGTTCTTGAAGAAAAGCATGACCCTGCTCTCCTCTATCCTCTATCTCTCTCTCTACCTCTCTCTTCTCATTTATTGTAGATTTGGGACGAAATCAGCTGTTTTCCTTGAAAAAAAAGCAGCATCCGCTCATCCGTAGATTTGAGGCAAAGTTAGGTGATACCTCACCTCACCGGGTCGGTTGAGATTGCATTGACCAGATCGAGTAGATTTTATTTCAATCAATTTGTACTCGAATTTGATTAGACAGGCCAAGCATGCATGCGCTTGGATCACCCCCCTCCTAATTACGATGGAGAAGTATCGTCCCATGTACTGTAAAAGATTCCTCTCACTTTACGGCTTGAGATTTACTTCCAATCACAGTGTCAAATTAAAAGTTCGGATTCGGTTCGGCAAGGTCAAAAATTCGTGATTCGGATATAATTCGGATATAATTCGGAAATAATTCGGTACAACAAGGAAGCACAAAAAAAAAAAAAAGAACCCCAAAAAAAACGTTAAAAAAAAAAAAGTTTGGCTTTTTTTGCGTTTTTATCGCGAATAATTCGTAACTCGCGTTGTATACGCATTTTATTCGCGAATAAAGCGTATTATACATTTTTCTACGTTTTATCGGAGTTCGGTTCGGTTATGTCGAAAAAACGAATTATACGCGTATAATTCGCGTATTATGTCACTATGCTTCCAATTACTTTGAGATTCGATTCAGGCTAGCGCAGGGCCGTATTATTGGACTTTGAGATTCGTGTCAAGTTAAAAAGAATGTTCCAGATCTACTAATTGTAAAAAGATTCCCTATTACAGTGCCAGGAGGATCTGAATTCAATTACGATGGAGAACGAAGCAGGTCCTATATCCATCGGACCTACTTTTGGATCCAATAAACTTCATGAACGTTCAATTCGCATTAAAATATGTGCGCACAAAAATTAAAATAGAAACACACAAATTTTGAAGCAGATCGTACGAATCATAAAATAGATCGGACAGTGTTTGAACCCGTCGAACTAAAGTAGGGCATCGGACCTACTCTCAAATCGTTAACCTAACGATTCAATGGATTTGACATGATAAATAGACGTTCGTGCATATGATGTAAAATATAATGTTCAAAATTATATGAATCTCTCACGAATGACTGAATCGAATAGTGCTATCGTGCATCTAATTAGCACCATACATCTATTTGATATTTAAAAAAAATATTTAAGTATTAAAAATAAAATTATAGAAGTGTTTGTCATCATTGATATAATACGAAAACTGATTGGTCATCCATAAAAAAAAAAAGCCTATTAAAACTCAAATACTAAAGTTTAAATTATTTGATGTAGAGCTTGCAATGATACTCGATATAATTTAAAGAGAAGAACTAAGGTGTTCTCAAGCTCACCAAGCCTCTTTGTGAGCTTAACTCAAAAACTTATTGGATTGATTTTAAACGATGCATCTAAACCATTCAAACCGATCTACTTCATGAGTGATGCGTTTACATGTCAAATTTTTAAATTTTTGAACTAATTTAGTAGGAAGTCAGAAGGTAAAAAAAATTATTTATAAGTTAATTTTAATGAGTTCATTTTTCATTATTTTTTGACCGCTTGACTTTATACTAAATTAGTTCAAAAAATTATAAATTTGACATGTAAATGCATCACTTGTAAAGTAGACCAGTTTCAACAGTTTGGATGTGTTGTTTGAAGCCAATCTGATAGATTTTGAGTTAAGCTCACAAAAAGAGTGACCTTAAGAACACCTAGTTCTACTCTAATTTAAATAATAAAATTTATGTTTATAATTTGATACTCGTAGTATTTAATTTAATTCAACTTTATTACTTGTACTATTTTTTTTTTGAAAGTGCATTTTATTACTTGTACTATTTGATGTAGAGCTTTCATTTCTAAGTTCAATTGAATTCAAATTTGACACTCATTCTGACCTCAGCCTCCACTAATGGGATCAAATTTATTTAGGCTCTAGTTCAGCTTATATATATATATTGATAATTGAGGCGTGCTAGAGTTTGAGATGGCATGTGTACCTTTATAATGTTATGCTCTACAACTAACAGTCATATACTCCAACTTTAATAATTCATTTTTTTTAATTATCATATGAACTTGGAATTTTGATTTCGTCCAAAAAAAAATATAAGAATTTCATATGAACTTCATGATTTAAGTCCTAAATAATATGGAGGTCACACAACTAGAAAGCACTTTTCAAGATGATAATTGATAACAAACAAAACCACCTAAATGATATTTAAATAGAGAAAATCACCTAAATTGATATTGAAAATATTAAACCCAAATCACCTAAATTAACATTGAAAGAATTAGTGGAATGTACCTCGATTAATACAGAAGAAATAATAAAAAAGCACCTTGACTGTCAAAAAATAAATTTGGTTAAAAAATATCTTAATCGACGAGTAACCCGAGTCACCATGGTGAATTTGGTATAAAATTCGGAAAATTCTGGTTTAATAAATATATATAAAAAAAATAACTCGACTATACAATGCATGAGAAGTTCGAAATTCAGATGAAAAAAATTCTTTGTTGTAATAATAAAGGTATGGAATTTAAAAGCTTGATCTTCATATTTCTGTAAAAAAAAAATACATTGCATGAAAAATTATATAATTGAAAACAAGAAAAGAGGAGTTAATTTTTTTATTTTATGTAGAAAAAGTGGAGTTAATTAACCTAGTAATTGTGGAAGAGGACAGATGGCAAATCATTAATTCCTAGTGATTAAAACAAATATCCAATTATAATGACATGCTATTAAACTTGTTAGCGAGAGAATAGAAATAAATTTTCATCTTATTTTTAAGAAAATATTATTTTTCTCTATTGGCCAAAATTAAAAGAACAAAGCAGGAACAAGAAAGGATCAAAGTGACATCTCACGTTTGTGATATAAATCAGTGTAAATAACGGTATGCATGTGCTCGTCGGACGGACATGGTACTGTCAAGTGATTAATCGGGAATAATAAAAAATAATTGGCTATAATTGAGACTAATTAGTTGATTAGTCGAAAATATCCGTGACGGTTTGATCGCTGCCAAAACGACTAATCGACCGATTAGTCGAAAACATCCGTGACGGTTTGATCGTCGCCAATGACTAATTGGCCGATTAAATTAATCGGCTTAAACAGCCGTTTTTTACAACACTAATATAAATAGAATGCGGATTGAGTTTATATATATAAAAGAATTTGAGGAATTCTTTTTTTTTTTCAAATTTAGTGATTATTAAAACTAATTCTCATTTCCTCTTAGTGACGATGTTGGCACTCTCCTTTGTTTTCCCTTTTATACTTCATAGTTCTCTCCGTTTAAAATTCTAATTTAATGAAAAAAAAATTACTTAACAAAAAGTTTGTAAATACTCTTGTGAAAATGAAATTTATAAGAGAAATTGAGGTTCTGATCACAAATTTTCTATTTAAAATTATATTTTTTTTCTACTAAAATGGAATAAATTGGATAAGGTCATAGTCATCATTACGCTTTCTTAAAGTGAACCAAAAGGTAACAAAAACAAAACACCAATTTATCTCCAGTCATATAAAATTGCCTGTGTTGTCACAAACCAATAAAATGAATGGAAATATCAAATTGGCTTTGATAGCTGCTTATAACTAATTACTAAATGAAAATCTTAGTGAATTTTGATCATTAATAATAAATCAATTGATGAATTTGACAGACAAAAGTGATAGATACATTTCTGTCAACATTTGGATTTAATGATAATTTATTAAAGAAGTGGACATATGCTTCCAAATGTTGGTGATTTACATGTGTAAATTTTAGAGAATTGTAACTAACTTGTACATAGGAGATATAATTATTTATATAAATATTAGTGCAATCCACTGTAAGTGAACTTTTCCGAAGGATATTTTGATAATAATAGGAGAAATTTCATGTATACCCCTCAAAAAAATCTTCAAAATTACGTATTCCCACCTTAAAATTTGAAATTACGTATTTCGCCCTCTAAACTTCTAAAACTCACAGATTTAGTCATCTTATTGTCTTTTATATTAAAACTCACTTTAAATTTATAAAATACCCATTTTACCCTTTACTAAAAGCATAAAGTTTGTAATTTTTTTTAAGGAAAATGTCAGCATTATAAGATACCCATTATACCCTTACCCTTTATCATTAATAAAATACCATTTGCCCTAAAAAACCGAATATCCATTATACCCTCCACCCTTTATAAGATACCCACTTTGCCCTCGAAACTGATCAAATATAATACTGATATTTTTCTTAAACAAGCTATACATTTTTTATGCTTTTAATAAATGGTAAAATGGATGTTTTATAAATTTAAAATGAGTTTTAATATAAAAGACAATAAGATGGGTAAATTTGTGAGTTTTGAAAGTTTAGAGGGGGAAATACGTAATTTTGAATTTTTTTTTTTGGGGGGGGGGGGGGGGGGGGGGGGGGGTGGGGGGGGGTTACATGAAATTCCTCTTTTTTAATATCACTTGGGTTTGACAATAGCTAATTATTATGAAATCTTGGAAGTGAACTAAAATTTTGTAATTCTCTTATTTTCTTTCTTTACTTTGTAGGATCATAGTATTGTAAGTCATATTTTTCTTTACTAAAAATATTGTAATATTGTATCGTATGTCTGAAATTTATGAAAACAATAATTAGCTTTTATGATATTAATTTACATCCATGTATCAACACACTAGAGTCACACATTCAAATTAAGGTTTCATCGTTACACCGACGACAATTTTTTCCAATAAAATCATAAAATTTGGTCAACAATATTTAATTAAAAAATCAAATATTTTATACTATTATTAAATTCATGTAGGACTCCACATAAATCTATCATAGATTCACAGCCCAAAAACAGAACTCCAAATAAAAACTGGACACGTCCGTTTCTCCCTCACTGGAGAGTGGAGGTGTGTAAAGGAGGCAATTCCGTTACGTTTTGACGCCGTCGCAATCATCACTCCCTTGTGTCTGGCGTGACTGCGTGAGCAGCCAGAAACATTTATTTAATCAGCTTGCGTCGGATTACACGTGTCAGTCTGCTTGTGGCCTACGCGAAACTGTGGTCCCCCTACCCTGCTAGCCGACATATGATGACGTGTCCGCATCCGATGCTCGCAACAACTCTCAGCGGTTTGATAAGGTTTCAAGTGCGCCGCTCTTTTTATTTATCCGGTCAATAAAATTAAAAAAAAATGAAAAAAAAAGACATAAAAAGTTTAAAAACTGTTTCAGCTGCCCATTTGCAAATTAGAATCCTTGACTTCAGGGACGGAGTCAGACTTTCAGACTATAAGAATTAAGCGTAAATGGAGAGTCAAGTATATAAAAATTTTCTACTACGAATGAAGTCAATTTTACACTATCCATAATATTTTAGTTTAACAATATTAAAATAAAATATAAATACAAAAAAAATTAAAAATGAATGGGGATCAATTGACCCCCATTCATTGAATGTGGATTCGCCTCTGCTTGACTCCTTGTTCATATAAAGATTAAATATTCCTTATTCTAAAGGCGCGTATTTGTTCTGTATTATCTCTTGAAGTATATATAGATTGGTCACCTATATTGGATTAGCATGAAAACCTCTTAAGATACTGATTCGGTCACAGTGCATTAATTTAATAAAATGCATGCGCATGATATATGATACCAGTTGTTTGGTCGAGAAACTGGTCTGCGCTTATTCCGCGACCAAGCGGATAGCATGTGGATATATAAAATTGTGTTATTCCATAACCTTAAAAAAAAATTGTGTTATTCCCTTCTCCGAGATGCTACGCAGACTGGATGTTCCGATCATAAGTCAAAGAATGTTTTTCTATTTAATTAGTTTTTCCTATATAGTGTTGGTACCATATATATATAGTACCGACACCATATATATACGGTGTCGGTATCATAAGTCAAAGAATGTTTTGCTATTTAATTGGTTTTTCCTATACGGTGTCGGTACCATATATATATATATGGTACCGACACCGTATAGGAAAAACCAATTAAATAGCAAAACATTCTTTGACTTATGATCGGAACAACCAGTCTGCATGGCATCTCGGAAAAGGGAATAACACAAATTTTTTTTAAGGTGCTACACGTAGCATAGAGGGCCTCCGTGCTACGGCTCAATATTTGAGTTTTCAAACTCCTAACGGTCGATCCGAACCGTTCAATATGATCTACATATGAATATATACTTGCAAACCAAATTTTACATTTTTAGAATTTTTTTACTATTTTTTTAGATAGGTAGAAAAACACTTGCTCTGAATGTTACATAATTTTCAGATCAAGTGATTTTCTACCTATCTAAAAAAATAGTAAATAAATTAAAAAATGTAAAATTTGATTTGCAAGTACATATTTATATGGAGATCATGTTGAACGGTTCGGATCGACCGTTAAAATTTTGAAAATTCAAATATTGAGTCATAGCACGGAGACCCTCTATGCTACGCGTAGCATATTAGCCAGATTCTATATGAAGTGCACTGTTACCCATAGGATGATAGGGGGCTGGCTACTATGCTTATATAAGCATATGCCCACATATGCTTATAACTCATTTTTGCGTTCCAATGTTCAAATGGTCGATTCGACCGTTCATCTTGTTCTCCATATTAATATGTGCTTGGAGACTAAATTTTACATTTTTCTGAATTTTTTTACTATTTATTAAGCCACTTTGAAAATTGCTGATCTGGGTGAACAGTAAAAACAGTGTTTCCAAAATTCTGGACCATATGATCAGCAATTTTCAAAGTGGCTTAATAAATAGTAAAAAAATTCAGAAAAATGTAAAATTTGGTCTCCAAGCACATATTAATATGGAGAACAAGATGAACGGTCGGATCGACCATTTGAACATTGGAAACGCAAAAATGCTTATTTAAGCATATGTGGGCATATGCTTATATAAGCATAATAGCCAAGCACGGATGATAGCTATTATTCCTATGACAATTGAACTCTAATCCCCACTAGCAAGGGCCAGGGCCCTCCTAGTTAAAACTGTGATTTGGAGCCCACAAGAGAGAGGAGAGAGCCCACAAGAGGCCCGCTCTGCTTTATAAAAGCGAAACAACCTAACCCTTAGAGGAATAAAGGCCCCATGCATTAAACTAAACTTACTAAGGATCAACTAATTTACTGATGCTTGCTTAAGATGTTAACTAATTATGTTTTATTCAAAACCTTTTTGTTTTTATATAATTTAGACTTGGGATTCTATGAGTTGTAAGCTCTTCAAATTCCTTTTCGAGCTTAATTTCTTTAAGTGTGTTATCATAATTGATAGCGTCCAGATAATTTAAAATTTTAAACAACTCCTCTGCACTTAAATAATTTTTGGTAGTTCAGCAAAATAGTTCTTGTATAATTTTCTATATAATTTAGACTAAAATATCACGACGCTGTAAAATTGATACTCATTCTTCGCAGAAAAATTTTATATGATTGACCTCCATATATTTGATCACATAGTTTAAAGTCTGACTCCGTCTCTGGATGTAGTAGCCTACGATATGATTTAATTCTGTTTTCTACATTTGTGTCAAATAGAATATTGTCCTTGTATGTTTAAGACCAGCGTTGAGTTCATCAATTGGAAATTTGGAAAGGGGTAGAGAGGGGCTTGAGCTTTAGCTCTGTTTCTGTTTGTTTGTGTGGAGGGCAGAGAGGGGTTTGAGCTTTCAAAATTTGAAGTTGTTTCATGTTTCATTCAACCTATAAAGGAAAATGAAGGCCTTCTTTCAGCATCAGCTGGTAGCCTTAATTTCAAGGGGTTGATTTAATTTGCTTTGTCATTGTTCAATTTCTCTTTTATCTTATGCTTTTTAGTGGCCTTTAGTTGTCATGTAAAACAACTCAGATAGAAACATTATAGTGGACTCTATCTTGAACTTTGAATCAGTATTGTAAGGAAAAGCACAAACATTCTTTTATATTTTAATCATAATTTCAAACACCATTTTCCAATTTGACAATGAAAAATATTCCCATACACTTTCTAAACTCTGAAAGAGTTGCAAATATCAGGGGCGGACTCAGCAAGGACCAATTGTTTTCTTTAGATTTTGAATTTTTATGGAGATCTATAGGTTTAGATCAATTTTGCTTTCTCTAAAATTTTATTTGCACCCTATGAAATTCTAAACTGTAAAAAGGATTAAATTTAGAGCTAACATTAAAATAAATTTTTTGAATTTTGATTGGTAATTATGATTAGAAATTAGAGTATTAGAAATTAAAAGTTAAAACATTGAAAATTTTAAGTTATATCCGATTAACTATTTAAATCCGATTCGCTATTTTCTTGGCTCCGATGAAAATCTTGAATCTGCCCCTGCAAATATCTCATTTCCTTGATTTTTTATATTCAAGCTGAAAAATAATGCAATTACCCTATTAAAATGCTATATATGTCATGGAAAAAATTATTTACAGCTGGTTGGTACGTAATGTCATGCATCTTGTACCAAACACCTATAGTCCATCAGGCTTAAAAAGGATAAAATCTAGCACATAATTTGAGACTTATCTCCAAGTCACATTGTCAATGATATATACTCAATTATTGCTTTTATGTCCCTCTGATTACAGTTACATGTTCAAAGTTCAACATTAGCCACCAATTTTCTATTTCTTCTAGAAGAAGTGGTCCTAGATAAAAAATGTGTAATGCATGATGAATTGACTAGTAGAGGCGCAAAGGCGAGAAGGGGACCACATCTTAAAGTGGCAAAGAAGGATGCGCTGCAGCGGCCACAAATAAAGCAAACCTTGTGGCAACCTATTGACAACTATATGTGCCATTTTCGACGACTCGCTACATATATCGCTACTTATTTTGACCATATGTTGAAGACTTCAAATAGGCCTTTCGATCTTCTGTTGCGCAACATGTTCCAGCACAGAAGTCAATTCATCATATGGCTTTAAGATTCGTGCAAATCAAATCTTAAAAGATTTCTCAAAAATCCTTGTGGCATCCATCTATACGTTGTGCAGCGCGCTGCTAGTGCAGCAGTGGATCGACCAAATTCGAAAACACTTTTTTGAGTCAATATGCCGACGGTTGTACCACACGGGCGTTTACTAAATACAGTTAAATTTAAGATAAATTTTTTCTGACCACAGAGGTTAGGCCTCTTGATTTTTAGTATTTGAGTTTTGACCATATTCATAAGGTTGGTAATTAATTGGCAAGTACAATTTAATTTTACATTCCTAAATTGAAAGTAATTTAGCAAAACAACATTTTATGTACTATAACATAGATAATATATATGAGGAGGGATCTAGTTACCACAATCATTTTCTACATTTTCAAATTCCAAATCATCGATTCAAACAGTTCAACATAATCTCCACAATAAAATGTGCTTCCAAATCAAATTTTACATTTTTTTGAATTTTTTTACTATTTATGAAGTATTTACAAAAACTAGTCAAATTCAGACCATTGAATTTTGTACCCATCTTAATAAATAGTAAAAAAATTCAAAAAAAAAATGTAAAATTTGATCTGGAAGCACATTTTATTGTGGAGATCATGTTGAACGGTTTGGATCGACAATTTAGAATTTGAAAATGTAAAAAATAGTTGTGGTAACTTTGTTGTAACTCAAAATTGTGGTAACTAGTCCCTCCTCAATATATATATATATATATAGTGCTTGGCTATTATGCTTATATAAGCATATGCCCACATATGCTTAAATAAGCATTTTTGCGTTTCCAATGTTCAAATGGTCGATCCGACCGTTCATCTTGTTCTCCATATTAATATGTGCTTGGAGACCAAATTTTACATTTTTCTGAATTTTTTTACTATTTATTAAGCCACTTTGAAAATTGCTGATCATATGGTCCAGAATTTTGGAAACACTGTTTTTACTGTTCATCCAGATCAGGGTTTTTCAAAGTGGCTTAATAAATAGTAAAAAAATTCAGAAAAATGTAAAATTTAGTCTCCAAGCACATATTAATATGGAGAACAAGATGAACGGTCGGATCGACCATTTGAACATTGGAAACGCACAAATGAGTTATAAGCATATGTGGGCATATGCTTATATAAGCATAGTGGCCAGCCCTATATATATATATAGAGATGAGCTATGCTACTCCATGGAGTAAAACGCGTTGGTACTTCACGCCGTATTTTTATTTTGAAAGTCCAAACGACCGATTCGAACCGCTCAACATGATCTCCATATTGAAATGTGCTTGGAGACCAAATTTTACATTTTTTAGAATTTTTTTACTATTTATTAAGCCACTTTGAAAATCTGAAAATCCGGGTGAACAGTAAAAAACAGTAAAAATTATGGACTGCCGGATCAGTGATTTTCAAAGTGGCTTAATAAATAGTAAAAAAATTCTAAAAAATGTAAAATTTGGTCTCCCAGCACATTTCAATATGGAGATCATGTTGAGCGGTTCGGATCGGTCGTTTGGATTTTCAAAATAAAAATATAGCGGCGTGGAGCACCAACGCGTTTTACTCCATGGAGTAGCATAGCTCATCTCTCTCTCTCTCTCTCTCTATATATATATATATATATATATATATATATATATATATATATAACAATTTAAAATAAAAAATGATGAAATTTGTGGATGTTTTAATTTTCATCAAACGATTGAACTCTTCAAATTTAAAGAGATCTTATTAAAACATATCAATTAAAGAATTTGAATATACTCAAATTAATAGTATATATGAAATTGACAGGCAATACATATGTTCAATAAAATACTTGTAATTTTATATTTTGACACATATGGAAACCACAAGGCCTTAACATCTCTGACCATATTCTTTCTGTTTTTTCTGAATTTTAAATTTAAATTTTTGTTTAAATTTTAATATGGCTTGTCTTTCTAACTTCCAACTGAAGATAACATTTAGACAATTTGCTACTACCAAGTCATTATTTGGCTACTTCTTTCTTTTTTTCCACTCTCGCTTTAACAGCGACCATAAAGATTCTTATTCTTGTTTTATCCGGCGGATAAATTAATTAACAGTGCCGGTATTCTCACAATATATAGAATACTATATATATGACCAATAGTTGTCATATCCACAAGAATAACTACAATTGTATTTTTTTATCCTTGCAGATAAAACATATTTTTGTAATTTATCAACGCATGTATTATTTCCGGTGTTCTAAATAGCGCCCTTTAGCGGTGCTATAGCGCTGCTATAGTGCCGCTATAGCTTTTTGAACCCTAAACGCTAAGCTATGACATCAAAATGCGCTAATTGAGTTACGGCCGCTATAGCGGTAATAGCGGTCCGCTATAGCGCATAGCGCATAGCGTGTAGCGCAAATAGCGCGCGCTATGCATAATGGGTGTTTTTAGGCAATTTATATGGGCTTTAAATAAAGACCTAAAAAAGTTAAATAAAAGCCCAAACCGAAATCAATTAAAAGCTTTGTTGCTACAGATTTTTTAATTTGCCCAAACCGAGAAGGAAACTCTTGTTTAGGTTATTTTGAAATTTGAATAAAAAAAAAATAGATTATGTCATGAATCATAATGCTTAAGATATTTTGAATAGAGAAAGATCGATAGTTTATGATATTACTATGGATATTTTGAACCGCAATTTGGACTTTGTACTGGTTCAATATGAATATTATAATTTCTTAATTAATTTGGTGTTATTTATTGTTCTATGAAACTTTAGATAATGTTGATATTTAGTACAAATATATAATATAATTTTTGTAAACAAAATAAATGCTACGTAGCATAGTTTCCGCTATAGCTACGCTATTCGTTATAGCTTTTTTTGTAGCCTTCCCGCTATAACGCTATAAATGTTATTTAAAACATTGATTATTTCTGTTAAATTAAAAAAAAAAAAATTAGCTAGGATGTATACAAGTAGTAACCTTTGGAATTTTCGTTAAAATAATGATGGACAGAAAAGAATCCATGAAAAATTAACAAAACTTTAAATTTAAGACTAGTAAATTATCACAAAGTATCATATCGACTGACTGATTAGATAGATATTATTTTAAATTAACAACATCTACATATCTGCAATTTAAATTGTAAATCAATCACAAGATGATGTGATACTTTTATATAAATTCTTAATTTAATAATCTTGCAAATTTTAACAATTTTTTATATATTAATTACTATAATAAAATTATAGTTATCATATTAATGTTATTAATTGAGACGAATATGATTTAATAATATTGAAATAAATAATAGCAAAAATATTTCTTGCTTAAGTTTTTTTATAAGTCAAAGATGGCATTGGAGTCAAAGAATTGAGTCAATTAAGTTCACACTTCAAATTAATTATGTGCATTAATTTGATATATTGGCAACATAATGCACGTGCACATTTTTAGCTTATTAATTCTCTGTTCAAATTTATGTACTCACAGTCTCCAATATTTAACCATTCAATGACCTAATATAAATAATATAAATTCAATATCTTCTTTTATTCGGAGAATACCATACTTAGTTTCTACCCGGCCGATATTGACCATGGGAAAATTCTTTGTTATTAGATAGAGCTTACTATTATAACTTGTAACTTGTAAGTCCCTTGTCCACCAACCTCAGTCAAAGGAAAACCATATATATATACCCTCCTTATATTCCAAAGAGGAAAAAAGGGAGATAAGAGAGAGAGAGAGAGAGATGGAGGTTTTTTCATACAAGTTCACTAGAGCAATTAGGGCACACTGGAGGAAAAGAAAGTATCAACGCCTTGAACAAGGTCGTAAACGAACCACGCTCGTGACTCGGCTTGGCGATGGCCAAAACCGAAGAAGCCGGTTTTTCAAACTCCGGTCAATTGGCCGGTTTCGGATTCGGATCTTGTCTCCGATTAGGCTACTTGCCCGACTCCGAGATGCGTATGTCAATGCCATGTTGGGCCTAGCTAGCAAGGGAAGTGCATTTTCTACGAGAAACGGACCGGAGGCTTATTGGACCAAGCGGATACCTCAGAGTGGTTCAACCCGACTCGGATCGACTGAATACGAGAAGAGGTTGATTGCTGAAATTTACAAGTCACTTGTGGCGTCTGGTGAGGTTGTTTCCATGTTGAGGAGAAGTGATCAGGAGGTGGAGTTGCATGCAAGCTAAATAATAATAAAAAAAAATAGTACATAGTTGTTTTCTTGTTTTCTTGTCATGTTTGTTTATTTTTTTGTTAGCTTTTTGTTTGGTTGGTAATTATATATGTGGATCATATGAAAGCTTAATTAGCATATATGGTCCGAATTGTAAGGAGATAAATGTAAAATACCTATAAAGCAAAACATATTGGACACAAGTTATTACAATGATCCATGCATGCTCAATATATTTTGAAGAATTGTTAGTCAATATTCCTGAATCCTGGGAGAATACTTAATTAATTGGAGGTTAGAATTTGTTATATATGTTGCATGTTTTCTAGATGAAAAAGTATATATTATATATATTATATATATATATATATATGGGTTAAAAATAAAAACATTAAACATATTGGTAAATTTGTTATCTTATAATAGAAAGCATGTAGTTAGCACCCCTGTAATTACATGTTTTCTAATTAAATAAGTAAAACTCGATCACTTAGACATATACCAAGACAAGAATAAGAAGCAACGAATTAGTTTATTTTTTTTGGAGGCCATAATGCAAAAATTGTATTAATTTACGTGTGGTATATGATCAGCATTGAAAGTCCAAAGTGGCGACGTCGCTTTTGACCCCCAAAAAGTACCTTTCATTTATGACTATTAAGAAGAAAAATACAACAAATTAATATCATTTGTTGATCTTGCCTCTTGGTTTATTATAATACGATTGGGAGATATATATAAATCGGAATTAATGAACTCTGCTGTTATTCTACTAGAAAAGCAGAGTTTTGCTTTTCTGATTCCAATCATTCAAAATTTTTCATTCGTGTATCTCGATAAAAAAAACTTTTTTCATGCACAAATCTCAATAAATTTAATGGTTGGGATCAGAAAATCAGAACTCTGCTTTTCTGTATCCATATAAATCATGCATAAATGTTGACTATTTGTGTACAGTTCTTGCCTCGTTGATTTTTAAAAGGATTGTTTGTTAGTTTTTTTTTTTTTTGAAAATAAGGCTCGAGGCCCGTTTCATATAGAAACAAAGTAACTTACAAAATATCTGAAAGTATTCCAAAATCAAACGACAAGAAACTAAAGTATATAGAAAGCCATATTCGGCACAACAAAAACTCCTAACAGAGAACTAGAGAGGATAGACAATCCTTCTAACTAGAATATAGCAGAACTGTTTTTAAAGGGAGCGGGACACCATCTGGCACTCAGAGGAAGGGTGCAGCTCCTGCAGAGGCATTTCCTCCATGGACTTCGGTATCCAGTTATTCTCTTCCTGAGCAGGAAACTCTGCTACGCCCCCTGTCCAATAAAGAATGAGGTATACAATGTTATTCACAATTGATCTAACAAAATCAGGTGAAGAGTTATTAAAGCAAATGTTATTTCGTAGAGTCCATAAAGTCCACACAAAGGCACTGATGGAGACCAAAAAGCATTGTTTGATTTTAAGGGTAAAGCAAATCCAAAGTAGAGTACTTCCTGGAAGGATTGTTTGTTAGTTAACTATCAGGGAAGTATAGGTGAGCTAGTTGGCTTTGTTCACAACATATGGTTTATTTTCCAAGCTAGCTATTCTAGAATATATATTATGCTTCGAATATTTTGTTGTTCCAGTGCATTTGTCAAATATAAAGATCTCGTGATATTCCCTGATCATCAATGTCTAAATTAAGTAGCTACTTTTCAAAAAATCTAAGACTTTTAATAGTTTGATTTTCACAATTTTTACAAAATGAAATACCATATATATTTTGTACCTAAGATGTGGCGGATAATCTCTAATCCTAACATATTAACAGTTAAATTACATCAAAATATAATCAATTGTAAGATCAGCTCATTAATAGACCGAGTTGAGTCAAGATCAAACTCGTCAAATGAGGAATCGAATCCGTTCGTTTTCAGATTGTACTAGTACAAGTGAGCTATTTACGAGCTTTTTCCGAATCGGTCTTGAGCGAACCACAAGTTTTTTTTGCCTTTCCTATGGAGTACTTGGGGACTTGGAGTATATACTTTGTCTATTTCAACTGGATGTATTGCCAAACCAAACTGGCAAATTCATTGGTATTCACTATTCAGTGATGAAACAAAAATAAAGCAAGGTTAGCATGTTTTCTTTGACATAGAAGCAAAGTTAATGGCTCAAATAGAAATGGCCTAAAACTTCAAGCTGATCATGAAAAAATCAAATTTAATTTTGGGCTCATTCAAAACCAAAAAATAAGGTAACAATTTACCTAAGGTTTCAGAGTTGAACACAATTACACGGCCGGGTTTCTATTATTGGGCTGGTTTATTCTATAGAAACAGATAAAAAGCTCAATACTAAGCTGGCCCATTACGGCCCGCTTAAACTGACTACTTCCACTTGACCACTTCTATTATTTATAGCTGATTTTGTTGACTGTGACTGCTCTGGACCAAACGTACACAATACGCTCGAGTAATTAAATGCATTTAAATAGAGAAAACATTAAGAAATATCAAATCGCTTGAGACAACCCAGTAGTTCTTTTTTGACTAAACCGTTCCATGATTGATAATCTTCAAATATATGAGATCCGAGAAGGTCCGATGTCTATCGGACCTACTTTTAGGTTCAACGAGCATGTGACCGTCCGATCAAATTTAAGATTTGTGTGCACGAAAATTAAAACATACATGCACGAATTTTAAAGCGTTCTGCACGAATTTTAAAGCAAATCGACGGTGATTAAACCCATCGAACAAAAGTAGGTCCGATGGGCTACTCTCAAGTGCAAATATATAGTCAACTGATCTTATCGAACAATTTATCCCAATATAAATAGTATACATACCCATTAAATCATTTACATTCATCAATCATCACAAACTGCTCATTGCAGTTCTTCATTAAAGCAATGGCAAGTATTACATCTCAGGTTTGCAAGACCATTCAGTCATCCTGGCGTGCACCGCTATTACCAGAGACTCGACGTACCGTACCAAGCGGTAAAAGTCGCCATGCTCGGGACAGCTCGGCGCTCATGGAAACCGAGACCCGTACAACTCATGTTCAAAAATCGTGCTAAGGTTTGTGTCGCCACGCAAACTGTTTTACTAAGGCACAGGGATGCCTATGTGAACCTGATGCTAGCGTTGGCTGGAGGAGCCGGTCGGCCCGCAGCAACGCTTACAAGCAGCAGGAGTTGTTCATGACAGGCTTTGGGTTTTAGACGGATGCCCGAAAGAACGACATATGAGGTCTCGGGACAGAGCGAGTTTGAACGAAGGATGATGATTTCATATATATAACTTGTTGGTGCTCGGCCGGAATTGCCGGGTGTGCCTAAGAGACAAGTGTGGCTGTATATTGGAGTAACTAATTATCTGTGGTTAAGCTCTACAGAGTTGTGTTTTCTTCTTTAGAAGTTTGTGTGTGAACCATCACATGAATTACTGTAGGTTTATGGAGGTCATTAATAAAATCCCAAAAGGGCGTTCTTCTGGATAGTATAAAAGTGTACCTTGTGTCCCGAATTTATTTTTCAGGATACTTGCTCTTTTTTTAAATTGTCACGGTACAAAAACTTGAAAGGCCCCTTATCCCGTTTAATAGTATAAATCGTTTAAGTACTTTGACTCTATATCCAATTTGGATTGGTATGCTAATTAAAATAGTATGAAAAAGTGTTCAGCTTGTTTCATCTTATGAAATTAATTTCGGTAATAAAGATTGAATTAGCAAAATAACTTAATTAATCTAACTATTACAAGAGATAGAGAGGTAAGACATGGAATGAAATTGTATTTTCTTGATTGATCTTTGATTACAACTATGCTCTATAATATAGAGTCTGTCTAATTACAATTATGCCACTAACAATCTCTTAACAACTTCTAACAATACTTCTAACATCATCTTAACAACCTCACTAACAATATTATTAGCACTAACTAACTTCCTAACTGTCTCTATTACGCCCCCTCAAGCGAAACATAGTGCGCGGTAGCAATGTTGAGCTTGCTCTGAAAAGAAGGAAAATTGATGCCATAATCTCAAGTGCCTGGTTCTTGCGATTTGAATCGTCAAGTTTGGGTCTCTTGAAGGTTAGAAGAATGTAGGGAGAGAAGAAGGAGCTCTTTTGGCTCAAGAATGCTTCCATGTACTCGAGAGGCTCGTTTGAGTCCTCTTTGAAAAATAAAACCAAAAAGAAAGAAAGAAAAATTGAATAGCTCATGGCTTTGCTAACAGTACATGTTTTAAGAGGCTTTGTTGCTCTCTTGTCTCATCTTGGGACAATCATTGTGGAGATAGGAAGAAGAGAAGAGGAAAGGGAGCCCGGCATTAGTTTGGCTTGGTAATGTAAGAGAATTCGGAGAGATTTGGGAGAATTTGATTCAAGAGGTAGAAAAGATGAGAACTTTGGAGATTTTTTTTTTTTCTCGGCCTGATATGTGGACATAAGAATGGGCTGTGGATCGGTAGGTATCAGATTCTGTTTTGCAAAATTAAAGAATGGTCAGTTTCTGGGAAGCCTTCAGTAGGTATTGATGTATGGGCTTGTACTAAATGGGTTCTTGGACTTGTGCCAACTTTGAGAGACTTAGGAAAAAGAAAGAAAAAGAAATGTCTAATCGAATTA
>JAJGRW010001056.1:27839-138990 GCA_025461045.1 Carex parvula | reverse complement strand
GGATACAAATGTTAACTTATTTCGTTGTGTTTGTCGGTTGGTAGTATCATGGATTTATTGTTTTTCTTTTTTATTATTTTTTGCATGAACTAGTAAATAAATTAACTAAAAATTATTACTTGAAAATTTCAGAGCTCCGTCAATTTTCGAAATGAGAAAGAAAGAATGAGACGAGAGAGAACGATCTAGATGTCTCTGGGTCTTTTATGATCTGGTAGTGGCGTAGTATGTCATGACGTCCCATATATTTTTTTTTTTGGTTGGGATGGCTTGTGGCGTCCCATTTAGAATATATAGCAGTTTGACAAGCTGTGTAAGTTGCACAACTAATTCGGACCACTTTCAAGAATCGCTGATTGTTAGAATTTGAATTAACTATTATATATATTTGTTATTGAGGTATATAGTATGGAATATTGATTTTACAGTATTCGTGCTAATTAAATAACGGTTGGTTAGATAAAAACTAATACAAGTTACTGATACAATTTGCTTCTAAAAAGATGCATATGCACGATAGAACATGCAAATCATGTTACCTCCTTCACGCTCTTATTCTCTTTCATTTATGCATGGAAATCTTCTTGAATTGTTAAAACATATTATGTTGTCTTTGTCATGTTTTTAATCAACTCTTGGACTTATCGTACGTTATCTTGAAGTCATCAAATCTTGGACTTTATATATTTGTACTTATTCTGAAACGTATTTTTTTTTGTGCAAACAAATATGCTGAATTTCTCTTACAACACCTGTCATGCGCCTTTAATAAATCTAAGCTCAGTTGAGATTTTAAAATTTACCAAAATTTGCATATTAGATATAAAGAGAAGGGTTCAAATGCTTCTATTTTTTGTGCCTCAACCTTCATTTATAAAACTTAATAACTCAAAATTTAAACTTAAAAGTCAAAATAAAACGTTAGATATGATCTACATCAGTTTTATCTTGCACATGTAAAAAATTATAACATTTCAATTTTGTTTTGGTTGTCATCAAGAGCTTGCAAAAACGTACTAATGTGGATAATTTCTAGACGTTTATTTTTCAACCTTGATTCCATAAAAACAAAATTGAAATATGATTTTTTTTTATGAGCACATAGATAAATAACATAGATTACATCCAACGGTCTTTATTTTGACTTTTAAGTTGTAAATTTGAGTTATTAAAGTTTTTAAAAATGAAGGCATGGTGGAGACACAAAAAATGAAGGCATTTGAACCCTCCTCTATATAAAATGTATCATTTAAATAGGCATTAGTTATTAGTGCTAATTCAAAAATAGATCAAATCACCTTGAAATACCCTTATGGTGTATTGATGCATGTATTTATTCATGTTAGTAAATTTAAGCCACATTTTAGATCCTAAATTCACTAGAAATGACTATAATCTAAGATATAATCAACATTTGGACAAAAGTCCATATGTGCTCATTTTGAAATTTACATCAACTTTTGCTGAATATATTTACATAAAGTTGCATGCTATATATGATATGTAATATGTATTTTCAACAAACTTGGTCCATTTGAGTATAATTGCAATCACCAAAACCGTCAAAAATCTATATATATCATATCATTAAATGCACATAGTTTATTTGTACACAATTAAAAGATACATCAAATATTGCGCTAATAACTCGATTACAATATATTTATGTACAAAATGTTGTACGTGACATACCGTGCTCTAAAACAATTTGAACCACATTTTACATCCTAAAATTGCTAAGAGTCAAATAAGCTCGATGTGAAAGCAAAAGCTTCATTAAAATCATGAGTTCGAAATCTACAAAGTAGAGAAATCATCTATATATATATATAGAGAGAGAGAGAGAGAGAGATGGGCTATTGTACTTCGCGAAGTAAAACCCCCGTTTACTTCGGGCCTATTTTGTCATTTTGAAAATCCAAACAACCGATCCGAACTGTTCAACATGTTCTAAATATTGAAATGTGCTTGGAGACTAAATTTTACATTTTTTGGAATTTGTTTACTATTTATTAAGCCACTTTGAAAATTGCTGATCCGGTGGTCCAGAAAATTTTACTGTTTTTTACTGTTCACAGTGGATCAGCGATTTTCAAAGTGGCTTAATAAATAGTAAAATTTAGTCTCCAAGCACATTTCAATATTTATAACATGTTGAACGGTTCGGATCGGTTGTTTGGATTTTCAAAATGAAAATATGAGCGTGAAGTAAACGGGGGTTTTACTTCACGAAGTACAATAGCCCATCTATATATATATAGGAGTTTGAAAGTGTGTTGAGTGGCTTGACCCCAACTCATAATTTAAGGGAAAAAAACAAGTCTTGCTTGTGTTGATTCTCAAAAATACATCAATTTTTGTACGTAATGCCCATAACTTTTAGCCAATTTGTACCATCATTCAAAATCCTAAATCCAAAAGTAGGAATTAATGCAAATGAAATAGTCGTCGGCAGTAGAGGTTGAGGTTTAATTTTAGATATAATATTACATATATCATAAAAAATATTGAATATGCAGGAAATTTTGTAGTTTAGACTATAAGTGTGAATTGTGAATTTTGGAGGAGAAATATCTAATTATAGCATACATGGAAAATCAGTTTGAATGAATTAGTTTAACCCCAGTTAACCGTGATTTTTATTTTTACCCAAAAAAAAAATATATTTAATATAAATAACCAGGTTTTTAAAATATTTTTATTTTTACCCAAACCGCTAGGATTCCTAGCGGTCCGACTTTTTAATTCGGACCGCTAGGATTCCTAGCGGTTGGAATTAAAAATTCAGACCGCTAGGATTCCTAGCGGTCCGAATCTCTTTTTTTTTTTGAAACTTATAAATAGGCTAGTGCGTAGAAGAGATCTTCAGTGAGGTCTGGAGGGCTGAAGGGAGGGAGGAAGAGGAGGGCTGAAGGGAGGGGAGGAGGGAGGAAGAGGAGGGCTGAAGGGAGGGAGGAAGAGGAGTTCTGAAGGGAGGGACGGAGAGTCTGCTGTCAGGTAATTTTTTTTATATACGTATTTACTGTTAATTACATACGTATTAACTGTTAATCACATACGTATTTACTGTTTATATACGTATTTACTGTTTATATACGTATTTACTGGTTTACTACTGTTCAAATACGTATTTACATATGTATTTACTGTTAACATTTACATACGTATTTAATTGTTCACATTAATGTTCACATACTATTTACTGTTCACATTTACTTGTTACCATCGTATTTACTGTTCACATACGTATTTACTGTTCATATTTACTGTTTACATCGTATTTACTGTTCACATTTACATACGTATTTAATGTTCACATTTACTGTTCACATACGTATTTACTGTTCACTTTACTGTTACATACGTATTGTACTGTCCACATTTACTGTTCACATTTACTGTTCACTACGTATTTACGGTTCACATTACTGTTCACATACGACTCATTCACAACTGTCCACAATTGAAATCAGTAAACTGACCAAATATTTGTCATTTATGAATGTAGTTATTGGCCATGTCTATTGCAATTTCAATACATTTTGGAGGAAAGTTCATAACTGACCAGTATGGAGTACGTTACTCCAAACCTGCAGCAAATACGTACTGGGTTGATGAAAATTTCTCATTTGAGCAGTTGCAATCGCTTATTTATGAAGCGAGCGGCTACAATAGGAATCGCTGCCAATTACAAATTCAGGCCCGAATGGTCCACGCAGGAAAGTATGTCAAAATCACATTGGGAGATAACGGGGCATTGAGAGGTCTAATAGCGCAGGTTTTGAGGTCTGGCGAATCATTATTGGAAGTTTTTTGCACGCAGAATTCGCGAAGAGCCAGGGGCCGGAAGTTCAGGCAAAAATTCGGCTGCCCAACATTATCAAGAAGATAATGAACCACACACTCCTTTTATCGTAATGCCTGTACCAGAACCGGAACCAGAAATATACAATAATTCACCCCAATCTCCACCTTTTGTCCCACAACGAGTACAATCTCCACCCTTTGTCCCACAACGAGTACAATCTCCACCTTTTATCCCACCTGTATCCATGTATGAAGGTCCTTCATCCTTACCTGGGCCTGAACCAAATCCTCACCCCAGACCGCCACCAGTACAGGAAGATCCAAACGAGTCGGAAATTTGAATTTATAAACGAGATACCGGAGGAGAATCTGCAAACTGGGGATGAACTGGGGGAAGAAGAATGTGACATTAATGATGAAGGAGGTGAAGAAGATGAAGAGATGAAGAGAAGAATACACACAGCCCACTGTGAGGCAGAATAGAGAGAATATGCCGTTGGGTGGCCGCTCTGAGACTCACCCTTTTGTAAACTTCAATGACACATCTGCTTTCCGAGAAGCAGATATTTCTTACTATGGTCGTCGGGTTGAGTACAGGAGTGAGCTCGCAAAAGGCCAATACTTCGTAAGTAAAAAGCAACTGACGAAAAAGATCATAGAGTACCATGTTGACAAGAACAAGGAGATATATACGAAGAGAAGTGACACATCCCGGCTGGAATATAGATGCAGCACTCCGGGTTGTCGTTTCAAACTGAAGGCAAGAGCAACAAATGCCGGAGATACATGGATGATAACTGAGCAAGACACGCCTCACACATGCGAATCTGAGTTTGAAAGGTCGGACCATGCACAACTCACGGCATCAATTATCGCAGACCTCATCGAGAGCGGCATTAAGGAAGACCCCACTATGAGCCTCCGGAGTGTGGCACACTGCGTGAGGGTTAGGTTTGGCAGTATAACCCCGAAGTACAACAAACTTTGGAGAGGTCGTGAGCTTGCAGTTGCCCGGCAATTTGGGAGTTGGGAAGAGTCGTACAATTTTATGAAACTATTGCTTAACGGGATATGTTACACGAATCCCGGCTCAAAATACCAATTTCTGACAAGTCCGAGGATCGATAAAAATACAGGACTGGTCAAAGAAGGTGTTCAGCAATTCAGGGCCGTGGCATGGGCTTACGGACCATGCATTACCGCATTTGATTACTTAAGGCCGGTGATCAGTATAGATGCAGCCTTCCTTTCTGGGCGGTATGAGGGCAGACTTTTGATGGCTTGCGCCTATGATGCCGATAACCAATTGCTGCCTCTAGCATTTGCAATTGTACATACGGAGAATGAAGAGAACTGGGGTTTTTTCTTACACTGGCTTAGGATTAATGTGATTGGTGTGAATAGATTCGTATGTGTTATATCGGACCAACACAAGGGTATCAAAGCTGCATTGAAACCTGAATACGGATGGGATGGGGATAATTTTGTGCACATGTATTGTATCCAACATGTTGCAGATAACCTGGTCCAGGCGTGTGGGAAGGACAAATGGTACGGAACTAGGTTCAAACAAGGAGCCAGGAAGAAGAAGCCAAGAAGGCTGAAAGAGATGTTCGAAGATTTTTGCGCGGTATGTCTAATATTGTCTAATTTATATCATTTTTGTTTCTTTTAGATGCATTTTGTCTAATTTTGCTTTGTTCTATTGCAGCAAAATCCAACTTGTAATGCTTTTCTGAGGAGAGTGGGCAAAGTACGTCCTGATGATGTCATGGAGCCGTCAAATTTTGAAAAAAATTTCCAGACCTGTGATGGAGGGTACCGATTTGGTATCATGACAACAAACGGCTCTGAGTCCCTGAACGCTGTCTTCAAGGATAGCCGAATGTTGCCCGTGGCTGCACTTGTAGAGGAGACATTCGCCAAGTGCAACAGGTGGTTTGTTCAACGGCGAGAGGCAGCGACGGAGCAAAGCAATGCAGAACAGCCTTTTTCCAGACGGGTACATGTTAAGCTCGCCAAACGGTGGGAGAAAGCTACAAAAATGGATGTCATCCCATACTCGCACGGCGAAGGTAATTACCAAGTCACGGGCCCAAATGAATATGTTCCAGTGGTCCAAATGCAGGATGGAACTATGTCAATTATTCATAGAAGGTTCCAGTATATCGTGACAGTCGGGCCAGAGAGAAAAGTGGAATGTACATGCAGAGGTATCCAATTAACTGGGATTCCGTGCGCTCATGTGTTAGCGGTTTGTCGTAATAGAAACTGGTCACCCAACCTATTTGTTGCCCACTGGTATAGGGTGGACTACCTTCTGAGTACTTGGAATGCACTGTTTGTTCCTTATGGCAATCCTGAAGATTGGCCTATGACCACTACCCCTAAAATTGAGCCAAACAGAGATTGGATACGGCGTGGTAGGAGAAAACACATCCGGCAAGATATGACCATGGATGAAATGCAAGGTAGGCGACGGGGGCACCGTCCTCGCCGTTCCACTTCTGACAGGCAGAGGCGAGGTATGTCACATCCATTCCTAATTATTTTCGGTTCCAATGTTAAATAGCTTACTAACTAACATATTTGGGCTGCAGAGGCTCATAACGCAGCAAATGTAGCAGAGAATGAGCGAGTTATGGCAGAGGCAAGTGGATCGCAAGGGCCGCGGCGAAGCACAACCAGAAGCCGTACAGCAGACCGTGAAAATGCAAATATGATGTTTAGGGAGGCAATGGGAGAAGTACGGGCAGGAGGGGAGTTCTTTGGAATGCAAGGGCCTTCAGGTACTACCCAGCGAAGAAGGAGCACAACTCAAGTAGGTAGGAGGAGCACATCTGGCGCAAGGCCATCCGATACAGCACACCAGCAAGAAGAAGGAGTGCAACCAGCTAGAAGGAGCACATCTCAATTAGGAAGGAGGAGCACAGCTGGTACAGCTAACGAAGCGCAAGCAGGACCGTCCGGTACAGCTAACCGGCAAGACGAAACAGTGCAACGAGATAGAAGGAGCACATCGTCATGGGGAACTGGTTGGCTCAGGGGATTAAATTTTAGCAGGAGTCGTAGGAATTAACTTTATTTTGTGAAGAATTTTTACTTTGAGGTTTGTATGAACTTTATTTGTATGTATTTTATTATGTTGCAGTTGGGGATTTATTTTATTACTTTGAGGTTTGTATGAACTTTATTTGTATGAACTTTATTTGTATGTATTTTACTTTGTAGACGAGGAGCATGGACAGTAACAATCGAGGAAAGGGCGAGGAAAAGAAATGCAATTGGGGCTGCGGAAGGAATAGAAAGGACTGTCCAATTTGGTCTAGGAAATGTGTGCAAGGATCTGCTGATGATTGTCGGACAAATGACATATCTGATGATGATTTTGTAGAAAACCCCTACGGCTATGGATTGGGAAAAAAAAAAGATGATGTACAGACGCCTGAGACGAAGAGTAAGGCTAAGACTAAGACTAAGACTCAGGTTAGCACGTCGTCTGTTGTTACCGAGCCGTCATCGTCAACCTCGGACGATGATTTTGTTCCATGTACGTTCAAGACCGGTAAGACGAAATAGTATGTTGTATGATGGTTTGAAGCAGATATTAAGTTTGTATTTTATATTTTGGATGTTATTTCTGGATGTTATTTATATTAAGTTTGAAATAGTATGTTGTATGATCGTCAATGGATGTTATTTCTTTTTGTTGTACGAAACATAACGAAACATAAATAAACTACACTACAAAAAAATAGAACATAATAAAACACAATAGAAAAAAAAATAGAACATAATAAAACATAGAACATAATAAAACATAACGAAACTACACTACACTAAAACTACCAAACTAAACTAAACTAAACTACCATAATAAAACATAACATAGCACAACTAAACTAAAACATAATAAAATATACCCTCTATCCATCGTACTGCGAAGGGGAGAATCGGTGAGGTGGTCTACCCCTGTTCTCTCTACTGAATCTGCGCTCATGCCAATCCTCCCACTGAGGCTGTCCTGCCTGCACGGCGCAAGCTGGTGTAATATGATCCTCGAGGCTGTCCTGCCTGCTCATCGTAAGTGCTGTATCCCATGGATCCGAGGCCACGTCGGTAGCTGGCGGTGGCGTGGGAGTATGGAATATGGATGTCACAAACTGGGACTCATAATCAGCCTGAGTCCGGCTACCAGAGGCCTCCCAATCGTGAGCCATCTCTGAATACGGCTGACGCGGTGGCGGAGAGGCGGCTGTGTCGGCATATATGTCTGCAAGGCTAAAACTCATCCGGTCATCCTGCATCTCTGGAGACTCATGATGCTCAGGCTGTGTCGGCATGTATGCAGGACCCTGCAAGGATACCAAAAATTTGGTAAATTTTAACTATCTTTACTTACAGTAAAAGCATAAATAAAATAAAGAATCACATACCGGGGGGAGAACTGGACGACCTTGCTCGTCACGGTAGGCGTGCCAACCGGCCATGTACAGTACCCAACGATGATAATCCCACTCTGGCTGCTATGATGGCTCCGGTGGCATCTGGCTGTTCATAACAGGTGGCGCGTCAGGCTCGTCCGGCTGTACTGCGCGCCAATCAATATTCTCTCCGGCGTCTCGTAACATGGTGACCAGCTTTGCCTCCTGGCCGTAGTCCGCAATGCATGGGGCAACCAAGTTCAACATCGCGTGCCCGACCGCTCTGTAGCCACGTTTTCCAAGACAAACGATTGAACGCGCGGCACCTTTAAGCGCTAACAGCAGCTATAAAAAAACGTTAGAAAAAATTAAAGTTATGATAAAAGGTTCATAACGCATAAAAATGTGTTGTTTTAGATGCATTACCTGGCGAGCACCTTTCCGGCCAGTAGGGGTATAACCATCGTCTTCGAATATCTGTGAGCGAAGAAACTCGCCGTAATCTCCCTCTATATACACCGAAGCCATGCCGACCCGCAGGTACCAAGCCTGATATCTCAATAGGGGATCTCCCTGGAACTGCATCGTATCAATCTCCGGCATCTGCCATAAGTTGGCACTCATATTGCCCGCCTTGCTGTAGTACTCCGAGTGATAATCACTCCAATCTCTATCCCAGTGATTACCGTGTGTTATCCTGTAATTCATATGTCAGTTGCAATTTAAAGACAAGAACTAATGTTAAGTACAAAAATGCTTAAAAGAACATAACTTACCCGTGTAGCCTCATGATCGCAGATCTCGGGACGTCTGGATCTGCGGGGATGAGTGGAGGAAAATCAAACTGGCGGAGCACCCGGTCTGGCCAGTGGTGCTCCACTATCCAGAAGCACACCAGCGGTCCCCTGTAGAGCCACATCTCCCGATCATCCTCTACAATCTGCGGCAGCCTCCCCTCAGTGTATAGCTCATGGTACGGAGTCCAGCGCACCTGCGTCTCACCCAGACTCTGAATCTGAGATCGGACCGTCCTGATACCTGCTGTCTTCCCGTGAGGGTTGTCCTTGTACTCATGATGTCCGTACCATCTCATGCCGAATGCCAGTCGATTTCCATTTTCGGGCTCTCCCCATGGATCCTCGTTCGGCTGAGGTACCCCCACCGGTAGCCGTGACCACGACCAATGCTGCAGAAGCAGTACTGGCCCGTAGATTTGCTTAGTTTTCCGCTATATTTTGAAGAATACCAGCCGTCAGGGGCAAGTTAAATAATTAAAATAAGACAACAAGTGCATGACAAGGTAGGTAATTAAAATAAGACATAAATAACATACTGACCTTGCAACCGTGGCACAGGTTCGAGTAGAGATGTGCTAGGACAGCCCCACCCCAGTTGTACCTGACGCTCGACGGCTCAAGGTCTCGCAGCAGCTCTAGATACATCATCGGGATGGTATCACCACTAGAATCAGCAAACATGACAGAACCAAATAGGTCCATCACGAATCCCCGTGTGTATCTGTAATATCAAAATTATAGAGCAACTCATTTTTCCGCATGAAACAGAGTACAAAATAAATGTAATACAAATAGTTTGTATGAGTACCTCTGAACCTCGATCGGAGTGGAATCGCTACCTATACCTCTCGTAAACATAGTTCGCAGCTTCGTCTTGTCCAGACTGTACTTGGACTTCCCCCCGTTGCTGCGTATATCTGGCTCCGCTCCCAACAACTCAGCGAGCATGTAATTAATCGTCGTGCCATCTGGATCTGTGGGGTCAGATATGCCACCAACGGGCACGCCCTGGATAGGCAAACCCCATAGAGCGCTAACGTCCTGGAGAGTCACTGTCATCTCTCCAAAAGGTAAGTGGAACGTGTGCGTCTCGGGGCGCCATCGCTCCACTAGTCCTGCAATCAGGGACGCGTTGATGGACTTAGCCTCCGACTGTAGAATATCGACCAAATGCTGCACCCCCAAATTTTGCAGATACGCCTCCATCATCGGGAAGTACTGCATGTCCGGATACCGACCCCTGGCATTCATAATTGCCTCACTCTGCGTTAAAAAAAGTGAACAACATGAAAACCTAAAAATACAAAAATTCAACAAAATCCAAACTTTAAAAAAAAAAAAAGTAATCAAGTACCTCTTTAGATGCCTCTGAGACTCGGTGCTCACCGTGAGGCATCCATAATAAAGGACTGAAATGATCCTTGCTGTCAGTGGGAATGGGCTCATCAACCGGGTCGGCTGCGGGTGGTCTCCTAGGCCGTCCCCTAGCCATCCTACGTTAAAAAAAAGTTAAACTTGCTACAATTGGCTAAAATATGCTAATTGCGGAAAAAATATGCTAAAATACGCTAATATGCAAAAAAATGACTATGGAGTCAATCATAACATGCATGATGCCAATAAGAACAAAGAACCACTCCATACAAGCATATTTTTATAAATTTGTATTTTTTTAAAGATAAGGTTTCCATTAGAAATGTATGAAATCAGTTAATGCAAACTAATTTCATTTCATACAAATTAATGCAAAATAAACTTTCAAATATACAACCAGCAAAAATAACTCATTTATTTGTTGCGAGTATAATTTGTTTAATCACACAAATTTGATGATACATATAGTACATATTAACCTTGGAACTATAGATATAGTTTTTTTTTTTTAAATAGACGTAAAGAACAAAAATAAGCTCGTATTGTATAATAAGCTCGTATTATACAATAATATTTTATACAATTGTATGATTTTTGCAGCCTAATATATTTAAAAGTAATTTGAATTATACTTGCACAAACATATATATTTTGAATTGCTTTCTCTTTGCACTACAATTTGAATCTTTCTTCTCTCACGCTTTAAATCTGATCCATTTAATTCGATCATGATAAGAAAAATGAGTTCATTTGAAGGTAGTAATGATTTAATTCTGATCCATCAAACATACAAATGAAGGAAAAGGGTTGGTAAACTCTACTGAAAAATTAGCGAATGGTCACAAAAATTTAAAATTTAATGGTTGAGTCTATGTGATGAAGAGACAGTGTTTGATGAACTAACATCTGGCATGTCTCAATCTCCTAAATTATTCTAAATTACTTGATAAAATTTAAGTCGAATTATTATATACAAAGCAATGATATATTGTAAGGTACCAATTCAATGAATAATGAAATAATTTTTGAGTTCTCTTTTATTTTTTTTCCTTGCTATTCTGCCATCAACGACTCTCAAATTTTCTCATCTCTCTTGCTCAATCGTTCAATTCCACATTTTCCTATCTTCATTGTGATCGAGATCGTGAAATTTAATTCACTAAGCATGATAATATATAAAGAATTGTAAAAGAAATTTAATCCACATTTTCCACATTTTTTTCTCATTTTTTTTTCATGTAATGAAATGTAATTGTTATATGAGTTAAATAATCGATGTTATTTTTCGAACAAGATATAAATTATTTTTTAGCACCACACGATAAAATTAAAAATCTCATAATTTTTTTTTATTTTTATGTTAGAAATAGAAAGTTCACAAAGGAAAACATCTCTAAAAATATAATATTATTCTGAACCATCTCATCTAATTTAATATCTAAAACCTTACAAAATAATTTGAACCATAATTCACAGAAATTATTAGATACAATTTCTATAACCTTACAAAATAAAATAAAATCACAATTGCATTCTATAACCTCACAGAAATTATTTGAACCATAATTGCATTTTATATCTAAAACCTTACAAAATAAAATCACAGAAAGTTTGAACCATAATTTGAACCATATTAGATACAATTTCTCATAATTTGAACCATATCAGATGCATATTTTGCATTTTCTCATAATCTGAACCATATCAGATACAATTTCTAAGTTATTCACAGAAATTCACAAATATTGACAGAATTTTAACCTACTTCACATATTCACAGAAATTTACCCCAATTCACAGATATTCACAGAAAATTCTAACCTACTTCTACTTCGACGACCGGCAGTGAAGAGGCGGAGGGACGGTAGGCGGAGGGACGGCCTAGGAGGGGCGGAGGCGGCGAGGCGGAGGGGTGGAGGCGCGCACCTTCTTTCCTTTTTCCTTTTTTCTGGCGGATCTGCGTTTTTCGGTTTTTCTGGCGGAGAGGCGACAGAGAAGAGGAAAGGGAACACGGGCCGGCTAGGCGGAGAGGCGGCGAGGCGGAGGGGTGGAGGCGCGCACCTTCTTTCCTTTTTCCTTTTTTCTGGCGGAGATCGCGTTTTTCGTTTTCGATTTTTCTGGCAGAGAGGCGACACAGAGAGGAAGAAAGGGATCACGGGTGCGGGTTAGTTCGAATTAAAAACTCCGCCCGCTAGGATTCCTAGCGGTCCGAATAAAGAATTCGGGCCGCTAGGAATCCTAGCGGTTTGGGTAGAAATAAAAATATTTTAAAAACCTGGTTATTTATATTAAAATATATTTTTTTTTTGGTAAAAATAAAAATCACGGACATAAAAGCAACACTAACATGCGTATGTTTCAGTTCCTTCAACAAAATATAGATGAGAGACTCATGCAAATAACATGTCAAATCCACGAAAGAAGCATTATTTAAGAATAGACAATGATAAAGTTCTATTGCGAACTTCTGAACATGTATGCTAGATATATGGTAGTGAAACTAATTAAGCTATTGGAGGATTATTGAAAAAAAGAAAAACACTATTGAAATGTATCCACTGCACAAATGTCACAGTGTCAAAATGCTTCAAATTTGTCCTCTTTCATTATACTATAATAAAAAAAAATAGTTATATTGTTCAATTAATATCACTTGACTTCATACAAATTAAAGGTATTATATTACCAACTTATTTTGCTATGCATTACAATTAATTCTAATTGTAACATGATAAACCGTGTCATGGTAGAGGGCATTGCTTTTGAATAGAGGTTGTTTTTTTTTTTTTTACTTTTTAGTGATTGATAATATCATATGCGGGACATTTATTTACCTTTAGAGTTGAGGGGGCATCATTATTTATGATCTATCTATTTTGAGGTTTCACTGTTTCAGTTCAATTTAAATAATACTCCTTTTACAATTGGGATTTTCCAAAAAAAAAAAAAAAAAAAAGTTGAGATATCTAGGATGCAAATTTAGCTAATTCTGAACACCTCTGTTTCATTATTTCGTGAGGGCAAAACAACAAACCAATTCAAAAATAATTTCTTTAATTTTCATTTCTATGAGCCGTGCCGAAAAGCATATCTCAGATCCAATTACTTCTTCCTTTTCTTTTGAATTCTTATTTAATTCTCGACCCAGAACTTAACCAGGCCCATACAATTTTCTTTTTACTCTCGGCCTTTTTCTAAAGCTTCATCTCTTGAACACATTTTACAATTTCGTTATATTGTGGGTCTATTAGGTGTTTCATGGGCCAAACTTCACTCAAAGAGATGTGCGGCCTTTGTTGAATCATAGTTTCTATAAAAGTTTGAATTCATAAAAATTGAAACTATAGAGTCTGAATTAATAAACATTGGAGTTTAAACGAAGATGATATCATTGGAAATATAATATTGTATGTTTTGCTAATAAAGTTAATGCATGTTTTACTCATAAAAACAATTATTAGTTGGTCTGGAATATTCTCTAAAACAACACAAACATAGAAAATATCATTTGAATGATCATCATAATATATTGATTTTGTATGTTAAATAATATAATTATTATATAATAGAGGTATCAATGAATGTTATACGGATTGAATAGAAGTATATTCATATACGTACTCATTAAGATTATCATATAACGGATGGATTACAAATATTTATAAATTAAAACTATATTATATAGAATATATTCTAATAAATAACATACCAGTAAATATAATAGTTTTAACTACAATATGTGCGTAATATCATAATGTATAATAAAATAAATTATCAATTAATTTGTTAACTAAACAATATGTAATGAATATTGTACAAAATAAATATTCTCACATTAAAAGTTAGTAGATTAATTAAATTGATTAAAAAATACATACATGATTTTTACGTAGATTACCGGATAAGAATTTGCAATAAAACTATATTCATCTGATGAAACTAATGATATATTTTTCTTTATTATGTATCCTTTTATATGATAAGCAATAAAACTATTCTTATTCGAACCTTATAAATACGATATGCAAATACTTTGAGAGAATATAAATATTTTATCGACTGTTTATTAATTATCAGGAATATTTCCTTTGTTTTTTATTCTAAATTTGTTTTTATTCGATGAAACTAATGATATTTTTTCTTTATTATGTATCCTTTTATTATGTATTCTAAAAACAATAATTTTGTACCTATCTTAATAAATAGTAAAAAATTTCTAAAAAATATAAAATTTGGTCTTCAGTAATATTTTAATGTGGATATTATGTTGAGCGGTTCGGATCGTCAGTTTGAACTTTCAAATTGAAGATAAAAATATTGGGGTACGATTAAGACATGAAGCAATGAGGCATTTGAGCCCTCCTCGTACAAATTAATTATTTTGGTGAAGTACCATTGGTTGTTTATTATCAGAAATTCCTTTGTTTTTTATTCTAAATTTGTTTTTGTTCTTGTGCAGGCTATTTTTCGCCACGGACCGTTATTAATTACTCCGTGCTATTCCCAGTCAACTATAAATTATGTATAATTGTTCGTTAAAATTTAACGGTGTGGCACATTTTTAGTGGATAGATGATTAAAAAAAATATATATTTCGGATTATAGTCAGCACCGATCAGATAAATTTATGATTCAATTTTATTTTATTTTTTTATAACCTATAATTCGATTTGACATGCACATAACGCATCTTATTCATAAAACCAAACAAGTCAATTTTATGTATTAGGACTAATCTTTTGACTAAGTATTGGATACCAATCAAACATATATATATGTCATCCAATCAAATTAAAAGGCGTTAAATTAAATTCAACTAAAATATGTCATCCAATCATCACTGCCTCAAGTTTTGGATTATTCAACTGAAAATGATTTGCCATTCTGCCATTTCAGATCAAGAACAAAGTCAGACTTTCGAACTATAATGATCAAACACATATAAATCAAATATATAAAATTTGATATAAAATTAAGGGGTCAATTTGACGGTTACATATCATTATAAATACCTTAATTTTCAATGATGTGTGACGTCAGCGATGAACAGTGACACCCCTTTTATCTGCCCTTCGATCATTCATCAATGCATCAGATCAGTTCGCTCCTACCTCATCTACCGTCATCTACAATTACACAACTCACTCTCCGTCTCCCGCGATTTTGCCCAAAAACATCAATTTCTCGCTTTGCACCGCTCACGTTCCTGACTGTGGGCGCAGCTGTCGCCTCCTCTCCCTCCGCGATCGCCACGTAGCCGTTGCCCGCAACATGTCCCTCTCCGCTTTCAGCGCCTCCTCATCTGCAGTTTTCGTCGGTATTTTCCACTCTTCAGATCACCGACTTCACACTTCCCCTCATTCCTGCCGCTCATTTCCCTCTTTCCCTATTCTGAGCAGCGGCTAAGCTTCTCCCTGTGATTTAGCCTCCTCGCCTCCTCTAGGTTCGGTTCTTCCCGCTCGTATGGTATGATTCCTCTCAAGGTCAGTAATTTCTACCACCACTTCACTATTTTGGCAACAAAATCGACTGCCTCCAACCAACATTCATAGTCAGCTGTCAGAAAGTTTGAGTACTAATCAAACCTAGCTTACAATGTCAGTTCTGTTTCAGATAATTCATGATTGATAAAGCCATATTCTATCTGACCCCATTTTCCCTTAAATTTAATTGATTTTATTCTAGCTTTTCCATCACCTAACACAGATTGTGATTATTAAATTTGGCTGTGAGGATTCAATCTTAGCTTCAAATGTCAGTTGTGCTTTAGATAATGCGTGATTGACAAAGGCTATATCTATCTGAGTCTATTTTCCCTTGAAATTAATTTGATTTGGTTTAGATTTAATATTACCTGATGATGATCGAGTCCAAAAATTGAGGTTTACACAGCTCCAGCACCCTGAAAAGGGTGAACCTCCTGTAAGCTTTTACTCTCATATGACATTATTGGATTATTTCTGAGGGAAATATGCATATTTTCCAATTAGGTCCCCGCAACTCAAATTCAGTCAATTGAGTGCACCAAAAAATTAAAAGGTGATCGTACTAGTGTTAATAAATTCGGAAATGTTCAGTACTAATTCGACAAGGTATCACAATCCTTAGTATAAATAAATAAGGCCCTGGGACTGGTACCGTTTTCGGTTTCAAGTTGAACGAAATTTCCATTACGTGCAGTGAGCAAGAATCAAGTCGGTCGGCGCAGGAAGCATCATCCAACAGCAAAGGAGCACATTTTCAGGCAAGGTGAAAATTTTGCTCAATTGCATTTGTACCATTCTTGGTATTTGACTTCTAGATCAATTATGCTGGTACATTGCAAAAAAATTTACACTGGAAGAAAATAGCAATATGGTCTCATGGTGCAACAGATAATACTCAGAATGTTATGGTCAAGTATAAGTCCACCAAATAAAAACAACAAAGGTACATATTACAGATTTTATACAACAAAAGGGCAGCAAGCAATACATTAAGCGTTGTACTATTTTCAGACTGCATCCTAATTTAAAAAACAAACAAAAAAAAATAGTCTTCATAAGAAGTGAAATTAACTCCTTCCCAATATAAAGTATAAAGGAGATCGTCCCAAAAAATACGCGACTGAACATATTCAACATGAAATAGTGAACGCGTTTGTCTATTGAACGGGCGATTTACAGTATCCCTTTGAATTCTTCACAGTTACTTCTTTCCTCTCCTTTTTTTCCTCCCTTTGCAGTGTGTAGAAACACCTCTCCTTTTTCATTGTTTACAATTAGTGTCGTACCATTTGATGTCCTAAGAGTTTTAAAGCTAAATATGTAGCAATTCACATTGTGTTAATCTGGCATTAAAGATATAATACGTATCTAAACTTATATCAATCGAATTTAAGACTTCCAAAATGGAAGAATAAATCCGTCCTTATTAACTGTTCTTCAGAATCATCTCTTTTGTGTTCTAATATTTGTTGTTTCTCTCTACGTTTGATTTCCATGACTACTTAATGGGAGGCTACAATCTTAAAGTATTAAAGGAAGGTGCATATGCGTAGGTATAAAGGTACTACTTTTTTTCTCCATCATAATTCAATTTCTTCAACTCTGATCAAATGTAAAGTCAACCTGTTCTTTATGTTCCCAGATGAGAATTGATATGATTATTTCCCTTCATATATTACCTAAAGAAATCTGTAGAAATACAAATTATATGCATCTAAACATGTTCTATATGGTGTGCAAATTTCAAACATAGAATCAGAACCATTTGGGATATATGATTTTCATTGGAAAATTCCCTAAAATGCCCTTCGTAGTAACAATAGACCAATTCCTTCCACCTTCTCTATAATTCATGTGTATTATTTCGCGATATTCTTCGGTAAACTCTCAAATCAAGTACACAATAAGAAAAGCAAAGAATGAAATTTCAAGAATACAAAATGAACTCCAACAAAATCTTAATTCCTAGCATCTTTTAACACTTGACCACCAATTCTCATGGAAATTTGCCGGTTCCTCTTCTATATTTCTCTAAAAGAAATGAAATATAGCTGTCAAGCAAAGAGAATTAGGTATATCTCGGTACCAAGACGGGAGTGGGGCTACAGATATGAATCCATAGTCTGCTTGAACTTACAAAAACAGAAATATGAATCCATAGCACAGGTCAACCCATAATATGCATATTACCATATCCTCCCTCTTTCACTTCTCCAAAATCTCTTTGACAGCCAGAAGAGAGAACAAGCAAGCTTATCTTTTCAGCACCAAGTGATTGATTTTCGTGGCTCTTCCTTAGATGCATGAGGTGAGATATAAACTTCTACTACTTTGGTTAATGTATATATCCACAGTACATATCCAGCATATATGAATTAAATAGACCAAGAATCTGTTAGTAGACTATTATCAATATATTAGTTTTCAAAACTCTCAACAGGGGCATTTACTTTAAAACGTAGGAAAAATAATAAAATTTGATTTACTATGGTCAATGACAGAAAGATAAAATCAACCTCCGCTAAATTTTACATATTTATTTTGAAACATTAATTATGCATTTATCGGTATTTATACTGTCATGGCCCCATTCCCCTGAAATATCTCAATATATATTTCAAACCATCAACAGCTAACATCTTGTTTGGTAATTTCTCTCTGCAAAGATTGAAACTTCTTATGGCTTGATGTTGTTTAACCTAGGAACTAACCTTTTCATGGCTGGAGGTTGTTCAACCTAGGTGTTAGTTAGTTATTATTTGGGTGAGATTCGTGCAAGATTGACATTAAGGGTCTGGATCTCATTGTACCAGGTCAGGTACCCGACTGTACCTGAATTCATTTTACTTCCATGCCCAATTTTTTGACAAGTGAATAGTACCTGATGGATGTACAAGATATATTTCGATTTTTCTATTTTGAGCATTTAAAAAATAACTACCGCACCACGTAGCCAATATTCACATACCAGTGAATCATTTGTTAATTTTTGTGATCTGAGTCTACACAAATATTATGCTACCTTAGGTGATATCAACTCTAAATAACCAAAGGGCCAAATGAAATTCTACTTGCATCTCGAAAAACAAAGCTTCCTATGTTCTCATGCCAGAGAAATAAATCCACCAAAAAGGCATCAAGGTATGCAGTATGCTCCTTTTTACATTTCTCTCGTCCTATAATTAGATAAGAAAATATTAGTTACATCATTTTTCCTTATTATGATATTCCACCTATTATACAGCAATGTGGCGAGAGATGTTGACTCGGCCGATTTTTTTATTAATAGTAAAAAAACAAAATGAATATAGCTGAAGGGTGACGTCTATGCGGAATCAAACAAAGGAATAAAACAGAAGTAAAAAGATGCAGCTCCAGCAAGCTTCTTTTCCGAAGTTAATTCCCTTCTGCATTTACATATTTTCAATTATTCATATTTTTCTCCACATTGTACATTTAGGAAAATTCCGCTTCAGTCAACCATATGTTCCGAGAAAAAAACATTCACGATGTAATATTTCCACGAGATATCAATACTGGTGACTCCCATATAGAGATCAAATATGGAGATGCCTTTTCTTGTAAATATTGCCTTTTTGATGACTACTAAATGCAACTTCTTCCACTTCTTCTAATCTACATATCTGCATTCCTACATTGACAACACCATCAACATCAACGTAACCTCCACACACAGCAACACCATAATGGTTGCGGCAAAGCCGCAACATGAAGCACCTAGTTATACTATAATTTATATAGAAAATTATATATAAATATAAAAAATTCGAAAAAAATAGAGGTCCCCTACCTTGTTCCTACATCCGCCTCTAGAACGAACGGTCAAGATAGAAACGAACGGTCTAAATCTTTTGTGGAAAAGTCTTCAATAATTGCAAATGGACCCAACATTTTCGCGGATAATCTCTCCATATCCGCTACAACTGGTTTAAAGTGCACCCTGACCCTTGAGATATTTTAATTTGACCATTCTTATAACCATTTTATACCATTCGATCAAATCCAACGGTTCAGTTTCCTACTACAATCTTAGCAAGTAAACTACAAAAATGCGTAGTTCACATGAACTCCGTGCTAAATGTGCAGAGATTTTAACAGATCAGTTTTGGTTCCATGTAGCTCACGAACTATAGAATCAAAACAGCGCTGCATATTGTTAATGCACTGCAAGAAGCCAAAACTACTCTGTTAAAATCTTCACCCGTGCTAAATCATTCCAATCTCACCTCTCTGTCTCTCTCTCTCCCATCAATGGCTTCCTTGAGAGGAAATCCCTTGCTTTCTACTATTTTCTCTCTCTACCTCTTCTCTCTCCTATCCATGTCTACTTCAACAGACACCATCACCTCCAACTCATCTCTCTCTGGCACCAACCAAAAACTCATCTCTGCTCAAAAACAGTTTGCACTTGGTTTCTACCAGCCTCCCGATTCCTCCTACTGGTACATATCCATCTGGTACAACACCATCTCCCAGCAAACACCTGTCTTCATAGCCAACCGAAATGCACCGCTCACTGACCCTGCCACGGCCCGGCTCACTATTGGTTCCGATGGAAACTTAGTCTTGCTTAACGGGTCTAAAACTGAAGTATGGTCCACTAATATTACCGGTATAAACACGTTAAACAAAACGGAAGCAGTGCTGAATGATGGTGGAAACCTCTTTTTGAGATATGTGTTGAATACATCTAATGTATTGTGGCATAGTATCGACAACCCAACCGACACATGGTTACCGGGCGGTAAATTGGGTCTCAATAAAACAACTGGTATTAGCCAAAGGTTCATTTCTTGGAAGAATTCAGCTGACCCGGCTGAAGGTATATACTCTTTATTATTAGACCCAAATGGTGCCAGTCAATTTTTCATACAGTGGAACAAGGCTACACAATACTGGACGTCCAGTGGTATCTGGACCCAGAATTCTTATTTGAATGTCGAAATTTCCGACAATTACATATACAATTTCACTTATGTGAGCAATAACGAGGAGAATTACTTCATCTACTCGGAAAGACCTGGTTCTGGTACGATATCGAGATTTACAATAGATTATACTGGCCAAATCAAACAACTAAATAGGATCGACACATCAAAACAGTGGCTTCTGTTCTGGGCTCAGCCGGAGCGGACTTGTGATATCTACGCGCTTTGTGGGCCCTACAGTAGTTGCAATGGGAACAAATTGCCGTATTGTAATTGTTTACATGGGTTTTCACAAAAATCTAAGACTGGTTACAGTTTAGGGGATTATAGTGGAGGATGTGTGAGAAATACCAAATTACAATGCGAAAGCGGCAATCTGACTAAGGTACAACAAGATAAGTTCTATGTTTTAGATAACATGAAATACCCTGACAATTCACAAAGTATACCAGTTAATAGTGCACAAGAGTGTGAATCGGCTTGTTTGAAATATTGTACCTGCTCCGCTTATTCGTACCATAGCGGGTGCAATTTGTGGTACGGGAGTTTGTTGAATCTCCAAGATGACGGTGCCGGTACGCTTTATCTCAGGTTGGCTGCATCAGAATTTACTGCTAGTAAAAGTCACACGGGTTTATTTATTGGTGTAGTTATAGGTGGCGTAATTGCCGTGCTTTTTTGTATCATAGTTGTTTTGGTTGTAATAAAGAGAAAGAGAGATCAGAGGAGAGCTCGATTGTTAAAGGAGTCGAAAGGTACCTTAATTGCATTTCGGTACGATGATTTGCAATTTGTTAGTAAGAACTTCTCTGAGAAATTGGGTAGAGGAGCCTTCGGTTCGGTTTATAAGGGGTATTTACCTGATTCAACTGCTATTGCTATTAAACAACTAGATGGTTTTCACCAAGGTGAGAAGCAATTTAGGGCTGAGGTCAGCACTATCGGTATGATCCAGCATGTTAACCTAGTTCGTCTCATCGGGTTTTGTTCTGAAGCCTCTCATAGGCTACTGGTTTATGAGTACATGCCTAAGAGCTCTCTTGATGTGCAATTATTTAATTGCAGAGATGTGATACTAAATTGGAGCACTCGGTACCAGATCGCGCTTGGTACGGCAAGAGGGTTAGCATACCTACATGAAAAATGTCGGGATTGCATTATTCATTGTGACATTAAACCTGAGAACATTCTCTTGAATGACAGTTTGGTACCAAAAGTTGCCGATTTTGGATTATCGAAGCTTTTAGGTCGGGATTTTAGTAGGGTTTTGACGACCATGAGAGGCACCAGAGGTTACCTAGCTCCAGAGTGGATAACAGGTGTACCTATTACTCCTAAAGCTGATGTTTATAGCTATGGCAAGATGCTTTTCGAGCTAATATCTGGCCATAGAAACAACTCTGATCAATGGAATAATGGTTCATCGGGTTCGGATTTCTTCCCTACTTTTGCTGCTAGAAAACTAATTGAGGCCGATGTTTGGACACTTTTGGATCAAAAATTGAATGGAGATGCACCGATTGAAGAGATTGAAAGAGCATGTAAGGTGGCATGCTGGTGCATACAAGATGACGAGACCGCTAGGCCGACAATGGGACAAGTGGTGCAAATTTTAGAAGGCATTTTGGAGGTCAACACACCACCAATGCCGATGTCACTTAGGGTTATGGGGGAGAGCCCTGATTATATCAATTTCTTCTCTGATATTTATTTTGGTACGTCTTCGAAGACTCGAAGAATCACCTCAACTACCAGAGCATCTAGTCCACTAATTAAGAACTTGGGCTGAATTTGTCTAATTTATATTATTTAAGTTTCAAAGTTGAACTGTGATTGCTTGCATTATATGTATATTTATTGAGAATGATTATTTAGATATCAATTAGTGATTTAAATTGTAGAGAGTGAATGAGAGGATTTTGTTTATTATGTAGTTGTATAATGGCAAAAAGAAGCCCTATGGTTTTCATAATAAATATTTTCTAAATCTTTACATGGTAAGCTGAAGCTTAATCCCATAACAAACCACACTGATATTTTGGTAAGATGTTCAGAAAAGAAAAAAAAATCTAACACGACAAATGTTTTTTTTTTTTCTGATTAAAGAAAAAACATGGCAAAATTCTGGAAAAATAGTTGTATGGAATCAAAGGTCGAGAAGAGGTTCAAAACGTTGTAAATAAGGCAGCAGCCCAATTTGTTTGTAAAAGTTGTTTTAGTTTCGGCCCAAAAAGGCCCATCATCTGAAAATTTTAAGGCCTTGTTTAGATCAGGATGTGGGAGTATTTTTTGACAATTTTTGCGCCCAAGGATATTTGTTTTTTTTTTCAGGATGTATTTTAATTTTATTAAAGAATCTCATACATTCCGATATTTTTAGATGCTATTTTTAATAATTGAACCCGTGTCTCTCTGACTGCACTAAATCATTAACTGGTATTCTGCCCAACAAATATATTTTACATCCTTACAAATCAAAGAAGAGAATTAACTGGTGCAGTATAGCTTCGATGCGTTTTAATCAACCCTCTTAATCAAAGTATTTTTTAATTTTCTATATTGGACCCTAAATTGATTTGATTTTTTATTGATTTGTCAATAATATGAATTTTCCTGTTTATGATTGAATTTTAATAACAATTTGTTTCAATTATTTATTTAGATTGCAATATTTTGACTTGTCGCATCTTCATATTAAAATGTGCTTGGAGACACAAATTTGACGTTTTTTGGAAATGTTTTACTATTTTTTAGAATTTTTGAAAATAACAGCTTTTTATTAAATAAAAAATTATAAAAAATTCAGAAAAGCTTTTCAATAAATAAATTTATAAAACAGAAGTATTCTAGCCTAATGGCTTGTGCGACATTTACCTTGAGAATGGATGGGCATTATTATTTCTTATCTATCTACTTTGAGGCTTTGAGGTTTCAGTTCAATTTAAATCATTCTAATTTTACACGCTATTCTTTTTTTTATTAGCAACCAATCTGATTCGCAAACCCGGTCTTTCATTGAGAGAACCAAGCACATCGGATAGATTTTCTGTCACACCCCAAAACATGGGGTCGTGCAGTTACGCCGTGAATACACAGTTTCCTATGTACCACAAGGCAATTACATAATATAATTCTCAACAAGCATTTCAATTTGCCATACTTACCATTTAAGTAAAACAAAACTAGTGCAATATATATTTTTACCAAAGATTTATAAACAGCACTTATATATATTGCCATAAAAACTATACAATGACATAAGTAGATATTGTTTATATACTACAGTAAAAAAAACTAGATATACAATATTTCACATTTGTAACTAGCAACAAGGTCTGATTGAAGGATCTGTACTACAAAATAATTTACAAACCTTCAATCAGATAACAAAAACAGTGGTAGTAACACGGCAAATTTCTATACACGGCTTACTTCTCTCAACTGTAGCCCCGACCCTTATCCTTGTCTTCCTGAAATAAACATCCACAAATAAAAACCCACAGGGGGGAAAAGGGGTGAGAAATAACATCGATATTTCTCAGTGCAGAATTTGATTCGGGCTACTGGATTTGTAAGAAATCCATTACCAGAACTAAATAATCGCAATTTACAATAACAAGTTAATTGTGCAATAATAATGAATGCAAATGCTCGAAATTGATAACAAACGAGATTCAACATATATCAGATTCAAAGATCATCAAAGAACCCTAACACAAATTATTTGGACCTAAATGATGAAATAACTAGGTCAGGTCATCACTGATAGATATAAGGTATCTACCAATCTTTGGCTTAAACCATTCTATTAGGTCTAGTTTATAGTCAAATATAACACATAAATTCAATGATTCAGATTAACATTGACATTCATCAATAAAATACAAGCTATTGTCACCCTTACCAGAAGTGACCAATAAAACAATCGATTTACCACAATTTTACTATTTCTGCAATCACAATTTATATTATCCTCTACCCAACTGGTACTGGGTTCAGTTGAGGTCATTCACCGTATACGCATATGGATCCTGAATCAAAGTCTAGCGTCGACTCTAGACTTTGCAGTAAACAATAAAATAAATCAATTCGATAACTGTGGTTCCATTCAATTATCAGAAATGAGAGGACAAACAATCGATAAAACAATACCAAAATGATAAATCATCACAGTTATAACAATTCAAATGCTATTAGCTTACTTTATGCAAATGATGCAATGATGCAACGATGCAACGATGCTATCAATCAGAAATTCAATATGCTAACATGAACAGTTATTTAGTTCTTAGAAATAAAAATCAAGACAAATCCCGTGAACCCCCGCACCTGATCACGTGAGGTGCGTAGAGGATCAGCAATCACTAGATTCAGAACTTCAGACGATTCCGCTAAGTCGTGCTCGATCGAGTCTACGCCTATGTTAACATGGCATAAGTGAATTAGTAAAATCAAGTCCTATTAATTAATTATCCAACCCTAAACTCCAGCATATAAGTCACATATGCATACATATGCATATTTTCTAAATTTCAGGAAATGAATCTCATGTTCAGGTCTCATATGTCCATTTATAATTAACTTTCAACTTTTCATATTTCTAATTCATTAGAACTTTGTATACTCTCTAGTTTATATACTTGTTCATTTCACTTAGAATATATAATGTTTTCCCCAAATCTCATTTCTTTTAATTAACATTGGTACCCATTTTAAATAGTAGCTTCCATGCATCAACTATTCAATCTAATTTGGCATAGATTAACTATTCAAGGTATATAATCATTGGACAAATTAAATCAAGTTTAAGGTCAACTATAAGGTCCAGTAAGCATTCAATTAAAGTTTCTAGGCTCAAGGTCATAATTTCACTTTTCACTTAAGTCCCTCTGACATGGTAAATTTACTAACTTGGGAGATTTTGCAAGTTCAACCCTTAAACCTTGAAATATACCATAACCTAGTATAGGCACTGGTACGGAATGGTACCGGTGTCAATTGATGTAATTTTAGTAACTACATGCTCCAAATTCTATATTTTTGTAATAAAATTGGTACTTACAATGTATCAGTACCAACTAGGGTTTTAACAATACCTGACCCAAAACTCAATTCGGTACCAGATTGGTATTTTGAAACAGAAACTTAACAATTATTCATGTAAAACGAAATGTTTCTAATCTTAATTGAATGAAACAAGAAATCAGAGAATCAGTACCGAGCAAGAAAGTTGTTGTGCTATCAACCACTACTAGTAGTAGGAGAGAATAGAAATAGCACAAACAGTCAGCAACTTAAACCCTAGAGAAAGCGACCTCTAGCGGTACGAGAGACTCAGAAAGTAGAACAAGGGTTTTGAGAGAGGGGTTTCCAGAGAGAAAAGCGGTAGAAGTAGAAAGTAAAATATCCCTCAAGATAGGGATGACTTGAATAAACAACTTTAAACATTTATCATATTAAATTGAGCTACTTCAGATTTTTAAAGGGAAAAGCTACGGACCTGTTTTCATAATATTAATTTGAGCTGCGGCTATTATTTTCTCTCTAAGGCCTACGGCCCAGACACAAAGAAACAATATTAGATGCTTTAATCAAAGTTCAAAGTTTATATACTTTGTACAGTAAAATGACATTATGATTCAGGGATTCAAATTTTTATTTAGTTTACAAGTTTGCCAATTTTTTTTTTTATTATTTCTATTTTAGTTTCACAATAAAATTAATCTGATGCTTTAATCAATTTAATCAGTTACTAAAAATATTCTAAGCATCAGAAAAGTTCAAATTTTAAACCTAAAATTTATTTTAAATTTTTCTGTTACATTTTTCTAAAATTCACAATGTTACATTTTCACTTTCATAAAAGAACGGGTTGCTTCAAAAGATTTGCTAGGACGATCCATATGCTCAAAGGATATCAGCTTGCAGATCTTTTAACAAAGGGACTTCCAGCTCCTCGGCTCTCTGTTGCGTTCCAAGTTTCACATTTGCAAGGCTCCTGTATCTTGCTATCCCTTTATGAACATCAGAGATTTTGATGCGCTTTAAGATTTGTGCGTGCTCTGTTCTGAATTTCATGAGCACGAATTTTAAAACACATTGAATAGGCTAACACGCGCTTAAATCTAGGTAGCTAGGGTGAAATACTTAATCGTGAAATCCGAATTATTTAGACACATCATAAGGTTAGAAACCTCATCAAAGCAAACATGAATTTAGAGGTCAAATCGACGAGAAATTAACCAAGGAATTATGAGCCAAAAGCCCCTAGACTTCTCCAACTCGAATCACACCCGAATTTTAATTACTTTGTTATGAGCCTTTAGTTTTCATTAAAAATGAAATTACACAAAAACCCTCTTTTTTACTTTTATTGTTTAGTTTAAAAGTAGTTTACTTTAGTAAAAAATATTATTTTCCTACATCCCTTTGGATCGACACATGCATACTACAATAGATAGGTTGTGCGTTTGCAACTGATCTAATTATTATGTACGAAGGTATATAAATTTTAAAAGTTAAAAGTGTATAAATCATAAAAATATCCTATACCTAAAATACACAACATTTATGTGCTTATGAATGATTGTAAAGTAAAAAATTAGAAAATTAGAATTATAAATATTATTAGCTCTGAGTTTGACCATATTTGTAAAAAAAATATCGCTGTTGAATTTTGTGAAACAGAGAGATTGAATGAAAAGGAGAAAAATATTGATTATTTCATTCTGCTGTATATTGTTACAGTGAGCTATTTAAGCTTAAGCTAAGAGAAGAAAAGGAAAAATAACGGTTGCCTACTGTTGCCTATTTGCCTATCTGACCCTATACAAAAGTACAAACGGTAACTTTCTAAAAATACTGTACATAAAGATTGAGTTGCTTTTATTTATAAACAATAACTCTCTTTGGTGTACATTTAAACCCTATGATGGATATCCAAAACGGGTCTGAGGGTTATTGGATCCGATTTAATCTTTTTTCTCAACACTCCCCCTCAAGCTAGGGTTGTAGATATCGATTAACCCTAGCTTGTTTGTATTACTAGCGAACGGTTTCGGATCAAGACCCTTGGTAAATATATCCGCTAGTTGATCTTCACTCCGTACGTAGGGAGTCTCGATTACTTTGGCTTGAATTTTTTCTCGAATGAAATGGCAATCCACCTCGATGTGTTTTGTTCTTTCGTGGAATACCGGGTTGGATGCAATGTGCCGTGCCGCTTGATTATCGCAAAACATCTCCATTGGTTCTTGGATTTTAATTCCCATATCTTCAAGGAGTTGTTTGATCTATGTTAATTCACTAGCCGTTGACGCCATGGCACGATATTCCGCCTCGGCACTTGATCTTGCCACCACGGTTTGTTTCTTGCTTTTCCATGTGGCTAAATTTCCGCCTACAAATGTGCAAAAGCCGGTTGTTAATTTTCGATCAAAACTACTGGCCCAATTTGCATCGGAATAGCCACACATGTTGTTAGAATTATGCATTTAATAAAAATTCCCATACCGGGTGTCCCTTTTAAATATTTTAATATTCTATTTATAGCTTCTAAGTGCGGTGTTCTTGGGCTATGCATAAATTTGCTAATTTGGCTTACCGAGTATGATATACCGGACGGGTTACCGTGAGGTAGATTAATTTTCCTACAAGTAGTTGAAATTGATTTACATCATCTAACGGCTCACCATCCTCGGAGTTTAGTTTGTATTTACCGTCTATTGGTATGGAAGTTGGTTTACACCCCAATTTTCCGGTTTAATCTAACAATTCTAAAGTATATTTTCTTTGAGATATAGATAAACCTTGGTTATAATATGCAACTTCTATCACCAAAAAATATTTTAGATAACCTAAGTCTTTAATGTCAAATTTTTATCTTAATTGAAGTTTTATGGCTTTAATATTTTCTAAATTGTTTCCGGTGATGATAATATCATCTACATATACTAAAACGATAGTGGTATTTTCGTTTTTAATTTTGACAAATAGTGAGTGGTCGGCATTACTAACTTTAAAATTACAACAAATTAAATGAGAGCTCAATTTTTCATATCATGCTCTTGGAGATTGCTTCAACCCGTAAATTGACTTCTTCAATTTGCAAACTAAGTCACAATTTTGGTTTTTTTCATAACCGGGTGGTAATGACATATATACCTCTTCTTCAAGTGTTCATTGAAGAAATGCATTTTTAACATCCATTTGGTTTATTGCAACGGAAAATAAAATTCGTACGGTGTTCATTTTAGCAACGGGTGCAAATGTTTCACAATAGTCAATACCATATATTTGTGTGTAACCTTTAGCAACCAAGCGAGCCTTATACCGTTCCACGGTACCGTCGCTTTTGTATTTAATTTTGTATATCCATTTGCATCCTACGGGCTTTTTATTTTTTGGTAATTGAACGATTACCCAAGTTTCATTTTTTTTCAAGTGCTCTTAATTCTTCTCTCATGGTATTTTCCATACGGGATTTTTTATGGCCTCCTCATATTGGTTTGGTTCTTGTTTTTTTTCAATTGAGGTTAAGAAAGTTCTATGGTTGGAAGATACATTATCATATGTAATAAAATTTTAGATATGATATTGTACCTTGTATGTTATAAAATCTCTTAGCCGTGTTGAAGGTTGTGTTGTTCGAACCGACCTTCTTATCGGTGTTTCTCCTATGATTTGATCTCCTCTATTTGAGGAAATTTCCTCTATTTCCTCCTCATTTTCACTTCCATTTTCATTTTCGGTTGGAATTTCAACCCTCATTGGTCTTACCTCTTCTATTGATGGATTAAATTGGGGTAATGTAATTTTCTTGAGAGGCTCTATAATAAATTCCTCATGAATTTTTTCTTTGTAATATGGCTCATTTTCTAAAAAGATTACATCCCTAGAAATGTATAATTTTTTATCCTTATGATCATAGCATTTGTATCTCTTTTTTTGTGATGAATAACCCAAGAAAATGGCCTTAATGGATGTATAATCCAACTTGTCTTATCTATTTTTATGTACGTAACACGTACACCCGAATACTCTCAAGTGCTCAATATTAAGTTTTCTTTGATAAAGAATTTCTAATGGGATTTTAAAATCCAAATTAGCACTTGGCGATCTATTTATTAAGTATGTTGCGGTGAGAACGGCATCCGACCAATATGTTTTTGGTACATTATTTTAAAATAAAAGTACTCGAGAGTCATTTCAAGCAAATGTCTATTTTTTCTTTCGGAAACTCCATTTTGTTAAGGTGTATAATTACATGTTGTTTGATGTAGAATTTCTTTTTCTTTAAAAAAGTTTGAGAAATTTTGGTTTATAAATTTCGTTCCGTTATCTGATCTAAAGGTTTTAATTTTTGCTTCATATTGGTTTTCTATGAAGTTGTAAAAATCTAGAAATTGTGAGAATACTTCACTTTTATTTTTTAGTAAATATAACCAAGTTGTTTTAGAAAGATCATCAATAAAAATAACAAAATATTTGTATCCATTAAACGAATTAATTGGGACGGGACCCCATACATCCGAATGAACCAAATCAAAAAGTTTTTCACTTTTACAATTTGATAAATTAAAAGGTAATCTAGTATGTTTTCCTAGCTTACATGTCTCACAACTACTATTATCTAATTTTGAAAAAATTAAAGAGACTCTTTAAAATTTTGTCAGAAGGATGTCCAATTCTCCTATGCCAAAGTACGCTTAATTCTTCATTTTTTGTAGTGTTGAGGTTGAATTTTTCTTCTTTCAAAATATAAAGTCCATTTTCTAGAAATCCTTCACCAATCATAATCTTAGTTATCCGATCCTGAAAAATCACATTTTTTGTTAAAAAAATGAGTTCACAATTTAACTCTTTTGTGATTTTACTAATGGATAATAGATTTGATGAGCAATCTTTTATATACACGACATTTTGAATTATTTTTGAGAAAATAATTATTGAGCCTTCTCCAAGAATTTCCATTTGATCACCATTTGCTACCGTAACAAATTCTTTGGTTTCATATTTTTTAAAAGAGGTCAATAAATTTATGTTACCGGTCATATGGTCAGTTGCACCAGAGTCTAATATCCATCTAGAATTTTTTGGAAAAAATGATAAATTTGAGATGCAAATCATACCAGAGGTTTTTGTATTTCCTTGTTTTTGATTCATTAGATCGGTAAGTGTTTGAAGCAACAGCCGTATAGGATCTGGATTGGGGTTGCTAGTATCACCTCTCGGACCCGGATCAGACTTAACCCGTTCGGTCTTTTCATTTTCTTCTTTCGTTTCCGCCAAAAACCCCTTCTTCTTCTCAATATCGCTGTAGCCGCGTCTGCTCCGATCTCCTCCCTTCTTGTGCCACTTTGGTCGGAGGTGAGGGTGGAGAAACCAACAAGTCTCCTTGCGATGCCCCTCTCTCTTGCAATATTCACATTTCTCGGCAGTTCGGTCTCCTGTCTCCTCTGCCCGGAAGCTAGGGTTAAGGTTCGGTCTGGCAACGTAGGCTATAAATCCCTTCGATTCTGGGTTTTCTGGTGGCTGAGACCCCATTACCTCTCTCCTAGTTTCCTCTCTTTGTATCATCGAAGCCACTTCATCAGGGAAAGGAAGTTCGGCTAGGAGAAGAATCTGAGACCTTACGGCCTCATAGGTCGAATCAAGGCATGCTAGGAATTGAAAGACTTCATCTTGCTCCTCTCGTTTTTGAATTTCAGAAAGGTCAGTGGTAGGAGGTCGATAAACTCGAATTTCATCTTTTTTCTTTTGGAGAAATCCAAATAGGTCCATGGCTGATTGCCCATTCTGTTGTTTTGCTTGTTGGATGTCTCGTTGAATTTGGTAGAGATGAGCATAATTTTTCTTATGGCCATATAGTTTTTCGGCTCTTTGCCAAATTTCTAGTGCGGTATCTTTGTAAGAGAGCAAGTCGGATACTTGTGGTTCCATGGTTGCGAGTAACCAGGTGATCACAGTATGATCGCTTACTTTCCATTTTGCTAGTGCCTTTTTTTCGGGTTCAGTTGGAGGGTCTGACTGTTTGGGAGCTTTGCCTTCTGGATTGATGTGATCGCTTTTTTCTCGGCCGCTTAAGGCAAAGATAACTTGTCTTGCCCATATATGGTAATTTTTACCATTGAGCATTACACCTGTGAGTTTTTCATGGTTTTGAGCCATTGCGAGATTTTTGGTGTTGTTTTCAGTTTTTCTGATAGAGAGGCAGCACATCTGGTATGCTGGTTTTTTCGGTTTGCAGTTGCTGGTACTGCTGCTGGATTATTTTCTTTGAGTCAGGTCTTAGTCCCGCTCTGATACCATGTTGAATTTTATGAAACAGAGAGATTGAATGAAAAGGAGAAAAATATTGATTATTTCATTCTACTGTATATTGTTACAGTGAGCTATTTAAGCTTAAGCTAAGAGAAGAAAAGGAAAAATAACGATTGCCTACTGTTGCCTATTTGCCTATCTGACCGTATACAAAAGTACAAATGGTAACTTTATAAAATACTGTACATAAAGATTGAGTTGCTTTTATTTATAAACAGTAACTCTCTTTGGTGTACATTTAAACCCTATGATGGATATTCAAAACGGGTTTGAGGGTTATTGGATCCGATTTAATCTTTTTTCTCAACAATCGCCATCGATCATGCATTTTGTCAAAGCAAGATAGCTCTGATTTGTCAAAGCATGATAGCAAGCAACATAGTGATTTGTAAAAAAAATCATCGCCATCGATCGATCATGCATTTTGTTAGTCAAACAAAAAACATCGCCATCATGCGGCAGGGTTAAAAGCACGCCTTCCCTCTCTACAAGGCTCAAAGAGCTGCTCTGTTTCTCCAACACAAGCCACTCCTCTGTTTCTCCTTAAACAACCATAAATGGGAGAAGCCGATGCAGGCAATTTGATGGGCAACCTGATGCGCGCCCAATACCGCGCACATTATGCCATCATCCGTGTGGCCCATGCCACAGCACCAGACCAGGAGAACATCCAGCTTCGCTTCCTGGGTAGTAGCTTGGCCGTAATGGGGCAAATCAACGCTGCAGTCGCATATCAAGCCTTCGTCAACCCGCCAGCAAGAAGCTTAGCCTACCCTCTTCCAACATACATGCGTGTGATCTTCTCAGTCTTTCAAGGTTTCACCTTCATCTCTGGGATCACTGCAATGGCGATCGGCTGGCTCTTGTTTGTCATGGATAACCCCCGCCAACACCACCGTCTTGCAAAGATAATCCTGTTACTAATGCAGTTTGCATCTGCTTTCGCCTTGGGAATCTTACTCTTGGCCTGCTCTTCTTCGGGTTGATATGCATTAGTCTGTCAATTAGCATGCACCGATGTGTGTTGTGTACGTGTGTGTGTGTGTGTGTGTGCATGGGTGAGCGCATGATCTTCTTTGGCTTTTATTTTATAATAATCTGCAGAGTGCAGACATCTGTGAGTGTGTGCAGACAATAGACATCTGTTTTGTGAAGCTAATTAAATATGTAACTCTGTGTGTGCTTGCTTTACAATTTAATTATTTAATTATCAAAACGCAGTTTCAACGTAGGAGTGTTCATTGGATCTGCAGATTTATTTGATTTACAATTGAATGTAAAAGGTTCGGATTAAATGATTCGGTTTTTCGGTTAAATAGAACAATTCGGTTAAAATTTTGAATTACTTTGATTTTTTATATTTGATTCGGATTAAAAACCGAAAATACCGAACGACTGAACATATATGTACGTATATGGTTCAAATCCATATATTTTGGTCTTTTGACTTACAATGAAGAATTTTTATTATTTGAATATTTTAAAATATCTATGTATTTTGTATGGAATTGAATTATGTGTGAAATTTCAACAACTTATATATATATATATGGAGAGAGAGAGAAAGAGAGAGGGGTTTGCTAATATCAAAACGTTTGTTTGGAGCTGTGGTGCAACCAATTGATTTTTCAATTTTTAAAGTCGAAATGGTCGATCCAAACGGTTAGATATGATCTCTATATTAAAATGTGCTTGGAGATCAAATTTTACATATTTTGGAATTTTTTTTCTTATTTATTAATCCAGTTTTCAAATTGCTAATTTTAACAAACAGTGAAAAATTTCTGAATCATTGAAAATAACAATTTTAAACTGGTTTAATAAATAGTAAAATATTTCTAAAAATGAAAAATTTAGTCTCCAAGCACATTTTATTATAGATTGAATGTTGAACGGTTTGGATCGACCATTTGAACTTTGAAAATGTGAAAGCCGAAGTGTTTGTTCCACGGCCTAGGAACAAACGTTTTGATATTAGTCACATATATTTTTAGATAAAACATTATAAATATATACTTAAAATTCAAAAAATTATGCCTCGCCCTAATTTTTTTTCTCAAAATATGTTTATATTTCTATGCTTTTTTTCAGAAAAAAAAATATACTTAATATCCAAAATAATTATAAATGCATCTAACTATACAATTTTATTTTATCCTAAAAATCTTGGCAAAGTGAAGCAAATTCCTAATTGGCCACACAACTTTTTTTTAGATATTGCAAGAATACTTGTTGTCCGTTTGATAACTAAATTTATTAACTCAATGGCTTAATTGGTTTTTTTTACATGTTTAATTATATACTCTTCTTGACATGCTTTCATTACGGTTAGTCATTTTTAGATGTATTTATTCAAATTTTAGTCTACATCTTAAAACAAAAATAAAATGAATATTACACTGAAAAAAATTATTTAATGGGAAAATCCGGAACAATTTATTTAATTAGCATAAAGCAGTTTGCATTTAAGAAGTTTCCAATAAAATTACAACTGACAGTTGGCATGTCAAAGTTTCTTCTCTAGGTTGTACAATAATGTTTGCTTTTTGATTAACTAAACATTTAAACAAATAATCCGGCCATATGGTTTATATTCTACTAGGGGTGTTAATGACACCTTTTTACCTGTTTACCCGTTTACCCAATCCATATCGTATCCGAAAAAATGAGTAAGGGTAAGATTTTTTTTCGTTAGCTTATTGGGTACGGGTAAGGGTAATGATTTTTTTCGTTATCTTACCCGTTATCTTACCCGTTATCTAACAAGATAATTTTTAAAAATAAAATTATATATAGAGATATATATTTGCATGATACAATAACGTTTTGTATTGTACTAAATTTTCATAATACAAATTAGTTGTATTCATTATTATTATTTTTTTTCTTGTTTTGAAATAATTTATAGAAAATATAAATCGAGATGTTAATGGCACTTTTTTATCCGTTTATCCGACCCGTACCGTGTTCGAAAAAACGGGTAAGGGTAAAGATTTTTCTTAGTTATCATAACGGGTACGGATATGAAAATGCCGCCACCCGACCCGTATCGTACCCGTTGACACCCCTATATTCTACAAGTGAGAAATAAAAGGCAGGATTATTGTAAAAAAAAAAAGGGCAGAAAAGATTATTGCTAAAATGTAAAAGACAGAAAACGAACAAAAGAAATCGTTACAAAAAGGAAATAGAGTAGTTCAACAAATTAAGAAGGGCGGGACAAATTTGAACAATAAAAGATGAAAGAATGGAAAATCCTGACTGTCCGATCTGCTTTGACACAAATATTAAAACGATTTCGTACATTTTATTTCAGACAAATTTAACTCAAATTCTAATCAAACGATCCGGATCCAAACTCAAAAGTTTGATTTACTAATTCATGGAATACGGACTAATTAATAGCATTCATCCCAACAACCTACAACTTGTGTAGAATTAGAATACGCCAAATTAATATTGACTTGATAGTCTTTGCCTCAGTGGTCAAGTAGAAATTCTATTAATTATTGTGTCCTGAAAAGTGAAAACTGAGGATCATGATATCGTCTGACATATTATTGTTAAATAATTCCTTATTATCTGTAACATCATGATCTCATTTTTGTAAACGTCATCAATGATATGACTTACATGAATAGTGAGGCAAAGTGAAGCAAAATTACTTGTATATCTGCACCACCTGATTCAATTGAATTGAATGGTCCAAAATTATTCTTTTTAACTTGACATGAATCTCAAAGCACAAATAATAATACCCCTGCACCATTCCGAGTAAGAACTGGCTGAGAATAAATCTGAACCGTCCGTTTCAATTGTGTTGAGTTAGGTACCGGAACGATACGGATCCTTCAATTTTTTTTTTTTTTTTTTTTTTTTTTGGTTCTTACACGGCCCGTAGGCCTACTTCAACTGTTATAAAACAAACACCGGTTCACTACAGCCCCCCGTGTCCCGGACATAATGTTTCCCTTGCTGTGCCAGCCTATGCGCCATTTGTACCCCCGGATGCTCCCTGCCACAGTGCACTGTTTTGAGGTTATAGTGCCCCTGCGACTGAATTTTCCAAGCCCCCAGATGTCTTCATACGATCTCCAATCGTTGATCAGCGGTAACCTGTTCTGCAGAGATAGAACCGTCTCCATTGAGTCAGAGAACACCGTGCCCTCCCCATTTGCTCGTTGAACCAGTAATCGATAACCTTCTAGTACTCCTTTTGCTTCTGCCTGACTCGGGTTTATCGCCTGAATTGATTTGGATATCCAACATACCATAACCTCATTGCACAGTAAATAGACTCCAATACCCGCCTTACCCCCTTGTTCCCAAGCTCCGTCCACATAACATTGAAATTGAGTTGTGAGAGGAGGCTGTACCATTGGTTGTGTATATAAGCCGAGTGGCTGCTGTTGCTGCCCATTTGCCGGTACCATCCGCAATGTGATTAATTTTAATTGGCAAGCTTCTATCTCTTTTTCATAGAAGAGTTTACACGCTGCCATGGAATGATCCCTTTTCCCATACACCACTTCATTTCGGATCCGCCATATAGACCACATTGTACAGACAAAAGAGCACATCTCACTGTCGGACAAAACGGCCACCATGTCTGCCACCGTTTGGTGAAACCCCCCAGTGAGGCACTGTGATCGCAGTGGTACCGGAGAAATTATCCATGCCCTTTGTGCAACATCGCAGTAGAACAAAGCGTGCATCACCGTTTCCCGTTCTCTCTTACATACCGGACACAAAGGCGATAGATGTTGGATTCGTCCCGACAGAACGGCCATAACCGGCAGGGCATACACTCCTCTCCACACGAACATTCTCAACTTGGGTGTCAGTTTGCTTCCCTTCCAAACCCATTTCCAAAATCTCTGGCAGGTAGATTTTGCGCAGCCCCTTTCAGAAGTTGGTACGCTTTTCTTACCGAGAAGGACCCGTTCTTGGAGAAGGTAAAGATTAGGGTGTCTGAGGCAGGTTCTGGAGCAGGTGTAACCGTTTGCAGTGTAGCAATCAATAAAGCCCTACTGTAACCGAATAGCAACTGCAAAGCTTCAAAGTTCCAAATTCTTGATTGCTGGTGTATCAGTGATGCTACAGTGGCGTTCCTTTGTTGAGCTGTGGATGCTTTGAGATTCCGCCACCCTGGAAACCATGGTTGTGAATAGATTGGGATGTTGTCTCCACTTCCAATTTTCCAGGTGACATAGTTTGCCAGTATTGGTCTGAGTTGCATGATTTGTTTCCAAAGTTTTGAGCAGCCAAACCTTCTCTGTATTGTCCAGAAAGCTCCTCTCGGGTAATATTTTGCTCGAAAAGCATTCACCCATTGAGCATCAACTCCTACTGCCATCTTCCAAACTGTTTTGAGCACTAGAGCTTGATTCATCTCCTTCAAGCTTCGCAGCCCGAGCCTCCCATTTCTTTTGGAGTTGTTATCACATCCCATGCCACGTAGGCCATACTTCTCTTATCATGCCTTCCACCCCAGAAAAAATTCCTTGCTATTGCCGTTAGCTTTGTAAGGATTTTGTTAGGAATTACTATCGTTCCCATCGCATAGATTGGCAAGTTTTGAAGCACCGATTTTATAAGGACCAGCCGTCCCGCATGAGAGAGGAAGTTTGCCTTCCAGTGGTTCAACCGCTTTTCAAACCTTTCAATTAGGTAATCGAAAGCCTTTGTACCCTCCACCAAAATTGGGCAGCCCAGGTATTTCTCCTCCACATCTGCCTCGACAACTTGGCAAAAGTTCATAAGCATCGCTTTGTTGTCTAGAGTAGCATTGGATGAGAACCAAACCTTCGATTTTGCCGGGTTGACCGATAGACCTGAAACATCAGAAAAACTATACATAGTGACCTCATTTGGTAAGAGTTTCCCCATCAGCAATAGATCGTCGGCGAAGAGCGAGCAAGTCAGCGGGGTTGAATTTCTTGCGAGGTGGAGGCCCCTGATTAGACCCGATCTTAAATTCATGTTCAACGGCCGAGACAGTGGGTCCATGCTATTATGAATAGGTATGGTGACATTGCGCAGCCCTGGCGCAGGCCTCGTGTCGGGAGAAAGAACCCGTCACCACTTCCATTGATTAGAATTGTGAATCTAGCTGACGAGACACATGCCCGAACCCACTGGCAGAAAATTCTGGGAAAGCCATAAAGGTGCAGCAGGTGAAACAATATTCCCAATTTACTCGGTCAAAAGACTTTGTAAGGTCAGCTTTTAGAACAAATTGTTGATCCTCATTAAATGACTTTTTGAAACTGTGAATAATCTCACGGAGTAGGATGACATTCTCTGATATTTCCTGACCAGGGATAAACGCGGTTTGTGCGGTTGATATCAGAGTCGCCATTAGTGGTTGCATCCTTTTGGCTAATAGCTTTGATATTATTTTGTAGATTAGGTTGCAGACACTAATGGGACGAAAATCTGTAACCTTCAAAGGGGTTTCAGTTTTCGGGATTAAAACCAGGTGGGACTGAGCTATGGCCGGCTTCATGACTCCTGTATGAAAAAACCGCAAGACTTCCTGTAAAACTGTCGGCCCAAAGGACTCCCATTGTTGCTGAATAAGGGCAGCATTCATACCGTCTGGGCCCGGTGACTTTGTTGGGCCAAGAGATTGAACAACCCCCAATATCTCAGCCTCTGTTGGCATTGCCTGTAAGCCTTCCAGAGCAGACTCCTGTACCTTTTCAATTTCCCCCCCAATGTTTTGAAGGAGCAACCTCAGTTCATTTCGCCTGTTAATGGGGTCTTCCTTGTATATCTCCTTAAAATGAGAAACAAACAATCTTCTTATTTCGGCCTCCTTGACAAACCACTCACCCGCTTCATTCTGGATCGCTTGAATACGGTTTCTTCTTCTTCGCACTGTTGCAGTCATGTGAAAAAATCTCGTATTCTGATCACCGTGCAAATTCCAGTTGAGGCGAGATCTTTGGAGCCAATAGGCCTCCTGTGCAGCCAAGTACTGGTTATGTTGATCCTGTAATTGAGAAATTCGCCTTCTTATCGGTTCTGTTTGAGGAGCCTTAATTAGAGTCTCCATCTCTTTCTCTATCGATGATACTTCAGCATTGGGGTCCTTTCCCCCTTTTTCCCATGTCCGAATTTCTTTTTTGAATTTTGAACACAAATCCTCCCAAGACCGGTTCTGACAATTTCCCACCTTAGCACATAACTGAGGGAAATCATGCTGAGCCGACCACCACTGTTCTACCCGAAATTGTCTTATGCAGCGCCTCGGTCGCGTATCTGTACGAATTAGAATAGGCAAATGGTCGCTGGTATAATTTGGTAGATGAAAAACTTTTGAGTTTGGGAAGAGGTTAAGCCAGTTGGCAGTAGCAATACCCCTGTCCAATCTCTCCAGTATCAACTGCCTCCCTTGCTGATTATTTGCCCAGGTGTACGCCGGGCCCGAGTGACCTAGGTCTAGCAGGCCAGTTTTTTGCAGAAAAGCCCTGAACTTTTTATGTTTTTGTTTGAGTATAGAATTACCTCCCTGTTTTTCCTGTTGGCCGGTTATACAGTTAAAGTCTCCGATTGCGCAAACAGGCAACCCATGATTGACTGCATAATCAGCCAACTTATTCCACATCGCTTCATTCCTCCTATCGTCGCATTCGGCATAGGCCGCAAGAGCAACCACGGCCGTGTAGCAGGCCCCAACTGAACCTCTGCAACAATAAAGGAAGAAGAATTCTCTAGGATTGTGACCAAAACCTCGTTCGCCCACAATAGCCAAATGCCCCCTCCCCTTCCTCGAGAGGGAACGATCTTGAAATTTGGAAACTGTAACCGTGCAATTCGCTTTGTAGCAAGTTTTTCAGAACACTTAGTTTCAGAAATGAAGGCCATAACGGCCCCCGTGCTGCGGAGGTAGCGGCGTAGTGTCAGAATTGTCGAGGGCCCTCCGCTGCCCCGGCAATTCCAGGAGAGAATACTCATTGCGGCCTAGGCGGCACCTCAGCCAACGCCGAGGGTCTTGCCGCCTTGAAACGTCTGGTGATTTTTTGTTCTCCTTCGTCACCATTGTTGTTTGGGGATAGGTCAGGTGGAGGGGATGATGATGTGGCTCCAGTGAGTGGGTATATAATAATACCCGAACCAGGTGCAGTGTTGATCTCAGTGTGGGGCCGTTTGATTCCCGTGAGCGGTTCATCTATTGGGTTTCTAGTAGGCCTTGTTGTTTTTTGAGATGGGCTTAGAACCTTTTTGCTGAGTGGAACAAGTGTCTGATCCGTAATCCAAGCACCCCTAGTGGGCCGTAAAATCCCCTCAAGTTCAGGCCTATGTTGCCCCACCATTCTTGCTCTAATCTTTGCCAATCTGGCCCGGTCTGGACAAGAGGAAATTTCATGGCCCAGAGCCCCACAAAAACAGCAAATTCTTCCAATTTTTTCGTAGACAAGGTAAGTGACAGTTTCACCTATCTCCGGGTTTGTGATGGTGATTTTATCGCGGAGGTGCTTTGATAGAGGCAGCATAATTTTTGCCCGGAGATACTCTTTGCCATTGTATGAGGTCAAAACCGGTACTGAAATAGGTATCCCAACTTGGGTTATTAGGATGGTTATACCTTCCTCTGTTAAGCCCTTGGCCGGTAAGTTGTGGAATTGAACCCATAACTCGGCCTGAGTCAGTCTTCCCTCGTCTACTTCCTCTTCCGATGCACACTCTGCCACCAGCACGAGGTCCTGGCGATAAGTCCAGGGACCCTCGTTGAGAATTTTATCATAGTCACTCCTATTTGCACACTGAATAGTGTACAAGTCCTTCTTCTTCATTTTGAAGGAAGTTGAGGGATGCACTCCCCAAACCCGCCGCATTTGGCGCTCAAATTGAGATTGAAAGACCACTCGGTCAGAGAGGACCTTCACTAACAGGCATAAGTCCCAGGTTTCGGGGTTAATAGCTCCTGATGGTAAGAGAACTATTGCGCCTTCATCATTGCCGGTGGTGTGAAGATCGGCAAACTTCTTAATCAATTCCTCGTCGGATTGCTCCATTAGTCCGTGGTTCTTTTTATGGTGGTATGAGGTGGATGTTGCCTGGGAGAAAGATGGGTGTTGGGTGAAAGAGAGGAGGTGAGTGGTATTTTTGCTGTTTGTATTTGTAGGGGTTGGTCCAAGTATAGATGGTTTATTACTGTTGGTAGACCATGTAAGGAATTTGGATCTGATGAACGGTTGGGATGGGAGTTGGATAGTTGAGGGGGCTGCGGTATTGGGGTGACATAAAAGGGGGTGTTTGTGGGTGGGAAAGGTGGTAGACGAGAAGTTTCTATTCTCTGTTTTTCCCAGGTCTGAGGAAGCAGACTGTTTTGACAGGGTATGCAGCGGCTGCGCCCCCTTTGGCCTTTTGCCTAATACGTCAATGACAGCTGGCGAGAAGGGAAACATTTTTGGCATTTTGGGAAAATGTTGTGGTAGCTTTTTAGTGAGTATCATGCGAAGAGGGATTCTCTGTGGATATAAAACCCCGGGAGAAGCAAGGCTTTGGCAGGAATGCTTAAGATGTAGAAAGCGATACACAGGGCTAGCCAATGGGTGGCACATATGTTTTGCAACGTTGGGAGCATGCTCTCTACTCCTTTTATCACAAATCAGGTTAGCTGAGCATTTCTGCTGTGGACAGATCTGCATGGTACCGTTCTGATTATTTTGATCATATTGGTGCCCCAGACTCGGTGCACAACGTTCAGTCATGGACCCATCATCTTCTCCGGTGACATCATACCCGTTTGGGGGCTCCCTGTGTAGCATTCTGTAATGAGCATTCTCCATGCTTCGCCTAACCTGGTAGTCGTCCCCCAGTGGTCTGTAGGGCATCTCCTGATCCCATTGGGCATCCTCCCTAGGCCCTTCGCCAGCGGGTCCGGTATAGCCCTGTGGAAGGTCGTCATCCTCTACTACCCAGGCAATAATATCAACACGGCATGACGTCCATTTGTTTTCTGAGTGTACCGTAACAGAGAGAGGTATTTTGGAAGGGTCATAGCATCTTATGGTAAGCCTTAGGTTAGATCGATCTGGCCCCCTGTTGTTTGCCCCGTCAGCACTGATAGACTCCCCAAAGCCGGAGGTAAATAACTTGAAATAAAGGGGATGCCAGAATTCTGTTGGGTAATTGAAGACCCGGATGTAAACTCTGAAAGGTACCGGGGCTGTGTGCCAAGCATGCCGGTAATTCCATGGAAAGACGGATATAAATTGATCATGCGCCCAGCTTGCCAGGTCCTGTATAACAAAATCGCGCTGCATAATTTCCGGCAGTTCCACTATGTAACTAACACGGGAGCGGCGCAAGAGTGGGTACTCAATGGGAGAGCCTCCGTACTGGGTGATGAGATGGTTGATGAAGAAGGAGGGGTCTCTAATGGGGGCTTGCGGGCGGAAAATGATGAGGATGGAGTGATCTGCCGTATGCGCCATGAGATCCCGGTGACTACTTGGTGAGAAGTACACCGATGATCGATGAGTAGGTTGTTCTGCGAAGGGGTATGCGTTGGCCATGGTAACTGATGTAGATAGTTGGAGAAAAGAAGAGGGGGAGAGGGGAGGGTGGTGAGTAGAGCTTTGGGTTAGGGAGAGGAGGAGAGGAGAGGGGAGGGTGGTGAATAGAGCTTTAGGTCAGGGAGAGGGGTATGCGTTGGCCATCCATTAACAAGTTTCAGTAGTCCAGTAGCATTGCATCTCCATTTTTGAATCACAACTAAAATTTACAGCCCTAGCCATGGTAAATAAAAATTTGAATTCGATAGAATTTGCTGTGTAGCTATTCTGCCCCTTCAATTCAATTGCATCACAACTAATATTTACAAGGTTCAATCACACATTTTTCTTGTAGCGCAAACTGTGTAGCTATTCGTGTTCCGGATGGAATTTAATGTCTTATAGGTGAAAGGTCCTTCTGCAGTGCCGTGCAACATAGGTGAAGCCGCAGTAGAACTAAAAAAATTATGCGTCAGCGGATTATGGTGGGACCAGACCATGGCAACCTCCAATTCAAGAGAAAAGTGTAGATTTGATCGCCCGGAGCGAGCCCCCCTGAGAGGCAAGTGAAGTTGGTGAGCCGTTCAGGGGTGGGCAAAATTGTAACTCGCTCATTTACAGCTCAAGTTAGTTCCAATTCGAGTTGGCTGACTCGTTTAATAAATGAGCTGAGTTTGAGCTGACCCCAACTCGTTCATTTATAACTCGAGTTACATAAAGTTACACAGTCTTGGACACAAAAAATTCCAGAATAACCAAAATCAAACCCAAACTCGGCTCAAACTCAGCTGAAACTCGTTTATAATTTGTGTTGTATTGATTTAACTAGTTAAACGAGTTGTGAGCCAACTCGAGTGATAACGAGCTGAGTTCGAGTTGGCTGTACAACTCGTTATTACCATCCCAACTCGAGTTGACTCGTTCATTTATTTAATGAGCTGAGTTCGAGTTGGGGGTAACTCGCTCAAACTCGACTCATTTACAGCCCTAGCCATGGTAAATAAATTTGAATTCGATGGACAACAAAGCTTTGGATGCACTTTAAGATTCGTGCGCACTCGTTTCTGAAATTTGTAAATACGAATTTTTAAATGCAATGAACAACTCCAATGCTCATCGGATCCAAATTTAGTTCCAAATAATCACCTTTTTTTTTTTTGGACCGAGCCCAAGTCGAATAATCCATTTCCTTATCTTTCATCTTTATAAAATTTCTTTTTTTAATGGGCCGAGCATGATTGCCTTTTTTTTCAAACTTTAACCCGTGAAGGCCTAATGGGCCTGTTGAGCTAACCAGCTCACCTGAGAATTGAGAAAGCAGATTCGGATCTTTAACGGGGTTTGGATCGGAATTCGGGATTGGGAATTGATTTGCAAGCTGAGACGCTCTTTATCAAGATTCGGAATCGATTTTGATCGAATCACGGCCACAACATTACTAATTTTACTTCCTTTGTTACTGCTTACATTAATTATAGGATCAGATGCTTCTAATTCCACATAAAAATTTATGCTTCAGTTAAATTTTAAAGTTTGCACCTAAACAACCTTATCAACAATTTCATTCATCGTATGAGGAATTTTAGCATTTTCGTTTGGCAGAACTGAAAGATAATTTTGCAGGTTTGGATAAAATTGACAACTTTGTTTATGAAGAATTTTCTTTTATGATAAGAATGGAGTCAAGCCTTTTAACTTTAAATATTAAAAATATATTTTATAATTGAATTTTAAACCAACGGCTAGTTCTTGTTTATGAAGAATTTGTAAAGAGTCTACATGTTAAAAAATAAAAAATATCAAGTACCATATAAACAAACTCAAGCGTGTAAAACTTACAAAAAATGTTGAAGAATTTCTAATTAACGTTTCTAAAGATGGTCACGGCACGGGACACGCGAGTCACGACAAGTATACGATACGCGTGCCGTGCCGTTCCATGACAGAGCCAGCTCTGCCGTGCTATTTTTCCCACTCTAATGGCAATTGCATGTGCGGAGTTAATTTGGATTCAACACTTGCTCAAAGAACTTCATATTCCGATTATGGGAGCTACATTTTTTAGCCTCAAACCCAGTCTTTCATAAGAGAACCAAGCACATCGGATAGATTTTCACTTTGTAAAAGAAAAGGTTGCTTCAAAAGATTTGCTAGTACGATCCATATGCTCAAAGGATCAGCTTGCAGATCCATATGCGTTCCAAGTTTCACATTTGCAAGGCTCCTGTATCTTGCTATCCCTTTATGAGCATCAGAGACTTTGATGCGCTTTAAGATTTGTGCACGCTCTGTTCTGAATTTCGTGAGCACGAATTAAAACACATTGAATGGCTCTGTTATGGGACCCAAATTTACTTTCAAATAATCACTTTTCTTTTTTGGACCGAGCCCAAGTTAAATAATCCATTTCCATATCTTTTATCTTTTAAAAATTTCTATATTTTATGGGCCGAGCAAGATTGCCTAATGGGCCTAATGGGCCAGTTGAGCTCACCAGTTCTGTTCACCTGAGAATTATTTTTTAGAAGTTACAGAACCATAACAGAAGTTGCAGTGCCGTACCTGTTCCTGTCGGCCTTATCACCATTACAAATTTTAGTTCCTTTGGTACTGGTTACATTATTACAGGAAATGCTTCTAATTGGAATCCATAGATGATGCTTCTAGTTTCTCATGAAAATTTATACTTCAGTTAATTTTTAAAGTTTACCCCTAAACCGCCTTATCAACATTTTCATTCATCTTATTTTATTTATTATGATGACAGAGTTATTATTTCTCATAATTTCTCTCCTCATTTAAGGGATAATAATAAATGTTTGTATTTCTTCATAATTTTTTTTGTTATTTATTTTATTGTATAATCTTGAAAGAGTTCTAAAAATATTAATTTGTTTATGTCAAAATAATTACTTAATATAAGCTGTCTGTATATTTTGTTTGTTTTTTTTTAGAACCTAAAGAGTATTTTAGCATTTTCGATTGACACAATTGAAAGATAATTTTTCAGGTTTGGATAAAATTGACAACTTTGTTTATGAAGAATTTTCTTTTATAATAAAAATGGAGTCAAGCCTTTTAACTTTAAATATTAAAAATATATTTTTATAATTAAATTTTAAACCAACGGCTAGTTCTTGTTTATGAAGAATTTGTAAAGAGTCTACATGTTAAAAAATAAAAAAAATCAAGTACCATATAAACAAACTCAAGCGTGCAAAACTTAGAAAAAATGTTGAATCGAATTTATTTTAACTTGATATCTAATTTGGGTAGCTATACTTGATTTGTTATCATAAGAATGTAATTAATACAAACTGGGCTCTTACATTAACGAATTCGTATCCTCTGCATTGACTTGAAAGGGAATCTTTTGAGTTAATGAATCTCAACTGTCCGATCTATTTTAAGATTCATGCATATTTGATCCGTACTAATATTAAAAGACCCCCTATGTTATAGGCAGAAACTAAATAGTCTCCGTTTAAAATCAGACAGTTGAGATTTATTAACTCAAAAGATTCTCTTTTGAGGCAATGCAAAGATTATCTTTTTATTAATATTTATGTTTTGTGAATTAGTAATTGAAATTTCAATTTTCAAACTACAAACTTTTAAGTATGTGATTTAAAATCACTCGACATTTGTCTCTCCAACAATTATAAGATTTAAAGTTCATTTCATACACCATATATAAGGGTGAAAAAACCAAAAGTCAAAATTAATCGCACCTAATTGTTGATTTGTTAACGCATTTATACGTACAAACAAATTCTAAATGTAATAAATTTAAGACACATGTATGCTATTTGTGATATTGTATAAAATGAATAGTTCATTCTAATAATTTGAAATTCTACAATTAAATTACTAGTATAATATAAAATTTTCGTGGTAGTGTGTCAATTAATTGACTCTCTGTATTAAGTATTTAAATATACGAACCATTTCGCTTATCAGAAAAATTGGAAATAAAAATCGTTGCACAACCTGATATATTATATACAATACATGAACTAATTAAAGTAAACAATATGAGGCAATTGATTCTCGATAAATTAATTAATTTGGTTGCTAGGGTTCTCTACAAAATTTAATAAAACATTTTCAAAATTTTGACGGCACAAAAACAGAAAAAAAAAAAAAAAAAAGAGACCCGATCCATTAGCATCACTATCTGATTCAGTTTACGCTCACTGGACACTTTCGACGTAGAAGCAGAATCAGCCAGAGAAAAGAATTCTTTCCAGAACTTGATTCATACACCAGCTGGTGCACCATTCAGGCTTCTTTGGGTCCCTTGAGCCATCAGGCGACCCAATAACGAACAGTTCTTTCCCCATACGCAATACACCGGATCCAGCCAGAAAACGCCTCGTGCAGGAGATACCCTGCGGTCCCCTCATCCCGCCGTCTATGCATGGCACGTGTCATGGATATTTTGCTCGAAAGCGACAATATTCAGCTTACCATAATCTTCTCCATTACTACCTTAAAAAAGAAAAGAAAACGCCTCCAAATAAACACATTTCCAAGGTTTAAATCGTCTCCAGTACAATTACACTGGAGATCATGAAAGTTTGATCCGATGCGCGCCTGTTATAAGAAATTAGTGGATCAACACTAGTTACACTACTCTGTTTTCTTTACACCTCTGTTTTCAAATTTCAAAAGCAAATCCTCCTTCTTGATCAATGGCACCTACAACCAATTTCGCCATTGCCCATGAGTATGCAAAGGTTCGTAGTCCTCGTAGGATCTCATCCAATGGCTGGAGTCGCTCTGAGATTGTACTGAAGAAGACAGAGGATGAATCCAGTGAAGAGAGAGATGAGGTAGAATTTTTTATGAAGAAATCGAGCAGTGGGATGCAACGTCCGGGGGTTTGTGCTAATTGCCGCACTTCTAAGACTCCTCTCTGGCGCTCAGGACCCACTGGACCCAAGGTTTCTACTATTATCCTTTTTCTGTTTTATCCTCTGTTTTTACTCGAAAGTTGTTTTATCTGGAAAATTTTCACTGATCGCGTTAGATTGTAGATTGAATTTTGATTGCTCTTCTTTTTCTGTTAGAAGTTTCAAAGAATTGAATAGGAATTTATCGTTTGTTTAACTTCCAAAGGTTTTGTGTTATAAGATAACATTTTACATCCTGTTTGAGAGTTTCAAAATCAGATCATATAGACCTGAAACTTAATATGAAGTATTTTTAAACAAAATCTTATTAGATATTTCATAATTTTGTATGATTAACTTGTTTCCTTTGGATGTATTATAAGTTCCTCCATCTCAGTTGAAATTAGAGAAATCAAAAGTTTTAAATATACATGTCCATTGCTGTTTGGTGACGGATTCAATTTGTTTAATTAACTATTTTTTATACAAGTCTGTCAGATTAAAAGAATTATTTGCACACTTCCTATTATTCAACTAGTTTTTTTTGTGAGCGAGAATTTGATCCATTTTCTCACTATAATAGTCATCAATCATGCATTACTTTATGACACTGTTTATATTTTCCGATTTATTATAAACTACAGCAATCTCTCTAACCACATCGATTCATAAATTGAATTATAAAATAGAATAAAAGCAAAGAAAAAAAAAACTATTTTAACAAGTCTTTGCGCTGCACGAAGCCAAAATAGCTCTGTTAAAATCTTTTACAAATGCGAAAAAGTTATCTTAATTTTTAAAGTAAAAAATGTAGTGCTAATCTGCTGATGTCATAATTTTTACAGTCTCTGTGCAATGCATGCGGGATCAGATTCAGAAAAAGGCAACTGGAGGCGGGTGGGGGTAAGAATCCTCTCCTGTTCTTCACTCTGACTGGAGAGGAAACCTCATCCGAGTCACCTTCTACTAATGTTCTCACACTAGAAGAGATGAAGGAGTTGCAAAAGGCGAAGCAACGGAGGATTCTCAGATTCATCGCCAAGCGCCGGTTCCAGGAGATGCGCAGGCGGTTAATGGAGAGGTCCAGTCGGGATATAATGCAGGCTGCGCAGTTGCTTGTGTCTCTATCAAAGGGTGCCGCATAGCGCGTTCGTTATGTGAACGAACGAATATCGTCCTTTTCTGACCGCACGGGTTTCCGTTTCTTTCTATTTTGTCGTTTTCTGATAGAGGGATTACAGTTTACACTTTTACGTAATTTGTTTTCTTATAGAGGAACTTGGGGGCTGAAATACAAAACAAAAATGTTAGGGGTGTTTGGGTAAATAACTTATACGCACATGTTATAGGGTGTTAGGGGCTATTTTGAATGGTGAGAGACTGAGCACTTATGTTTTGTAGTTTTTACAGATTAAATCGAGTGAGTTGATATTTTAGTTATTCGAAATTAACAATTCTTTATGTATCATTAAATAATACTCACATTATAAGAAATTTGACTGTTGTATGTCGAAAATATGTCCAATAACATTTATATAAATTTACTTTTCATTTTTTAACTACTTAAAAATGAAGTGATACCTCCTCTTAAAATTAAGCGCATCGTCACATATTTAGGAAACGTGATGGGTTCATAACTTGGCAAGAATAGCGTGAGCATATCGGCTGTTTAATTGCCTGCATCAAGATTTGTATTTTAAATCAACTGCGCTACATATCTCTGTGTTCTCTCCTGTAACGGGTGACGATCAAATGATAATAAATTGTTGAAATACAGAACAGCACACATGCATACTTGAAAATGATCATGGGAGATCAATGGGCAGGCGACGCGTGGAAGGGCCGAATATTGCTGATGCTTGTTTCTTTCTTTTTGTTGCCGTGTAGCCGTGTAGGTATAAGTATGCTGTGGACAAAAAAAAAAAAAAAAAAAATATATATATATATATATATATATTTTATAGTATATTATTTAAAACATAGTCAGCGTGTGATGTGGTCGGTCATAAGCTTTTTTCAAAATTATTTTCAAAATAAAAGATATGTTTTGTATAAATTATCAAAATAGAAAGTAATTAATATGTTCCTTACAGAGTACATATACCAAACAACCATAAAACTGTTAACATATATTTACAAAGATTTACGGCGACTATTCAGATAAGTATGAATTGCGGAGGCTTGCAAATTATATAGGGAAATTACCTTCTATACAAATTTTTTTAATTTTTTTTGAATTCAAAAAGTCTAGTTTACCAACTGTATTTAATTGTTCATAAAGAATTCTCATTTGAATTTTGAACCCACAACATCTCACACAGAGGATGTTATCTTTTGTCACTGTATCAAAAACTAGTTCTTTCCTTTTATCTCTCATCTTATATTAAACATGTAGATGTTCTGATCCGTCAACAACTGTGATTTAATTTATTATATTTTAAACGGTTAAGATCAAAAAATTTTGCAATTGTGAATTTATGTGGTCATGTATTATCATTTATTGTATTGAAGTATGTATTTAGTTCTCTGAACACTCGCTACACTGATTTTGTCCTTATAATTTCTTCATATGAATATTTACATAAAAAAATTAATTGATTATAACATTTATTTCTTTCGTTTTATGTTATTGATTATAACAAATAAGAAAGTAATTAACATGTTTGCTCACTATGATTATCTTCCTATTTAACGGAGAGGTAAAGACAATATAGTTCATTTCATTGTTGAATAAAAACAAATTATAAAAAGATAAATATTGTTAAAAATGAAATATTTGTTTTGATTTGCTTCTATTTTTTTTTTTGTATTTTTTGTTTGAATAATAATTTTGAACCCGTAGCAAAGCACGGACAAAATACTAAAATACCTAGTACAAAGTTAAATGTGAATCATGTAAAAACTATTAAGATAAGATAAGTATGAATTCTGCGTAATATTGAATTTTGATAGAGTTCATATTTTTTTAATATTTTGTGTACTAGAATTATATATTTTCTATATATATCTAACGAGTCGGGAGGAAAATTTAGCTCACAATTATATATAATTCTACCACTATGGTGATAATATTTTATTTAAAAAAATAATTTTCAAAACAGATTCAAGTATATGGATACGGTCAATATATTTCACATATCCATCGGAAAAATGAAAATCAAACTTTCACCAAATAGTTTCCTCTTCCATGACTCGGATAAAATCACAGCTTCACCCTCAAAGTCAAATTTAATTTTACCACTATAAAGCGGTTTCAAATAATTAACAACTACCCAATCAATTTCATATTGAAAAGGGAGCATGTGTACGTGTATTTGTCTGATGTAATTCGGCCATTTAGGCCAACAAATTTTGCGCTGTTAGCTATCATTATGAGGCCTAACACAAACGATCCAATAAAAAAGGGTTTAGGCCTACTAATTCGCATCCTCTGAGATATCTCAAACTTTGAGTATCTTTCTGAAAAATCTCAACCGTTCAAAGACGGAACGCACGAGTCTCAAAGCACAAATGAATAGGCACCGTACACGTCGGTCATGCAAAAGTTCAGATATCTCAGAGGATTCCGATTCTTCGCCGACATCTTCGTTCCAATAAAAAAAAGAAACGGATAATACAAGTGTCAAGTATATATTCATCGTTGTCGTGGCACAATGAACAGGCGCCAGAATAGCGCGGTCTCCTCTTACCAAGTCTCTCCTCGCGCCACGTCTCTCTCTTGTCATTCTATAAGAAGACCTTGCCTCTCGTCTCTCTCGAATCATCAATTTACTTGCAATAGTTCTAAATTTCTAATACCCATCCCCAATTTTACAAGTAACGAGTTAATCAAACTACAAGAAGCAATGACTATGCTGGCGTGTGTGGAGTGTGGCACGAGGAGGAACCCCTGCCGGTGCCGAGTCGTGGGACCGACACTCGGGGTCTTGGCTTTTGCCGCAGCGGCAGTGGTGGAATGGCCGGTGGGAGCGGTGGTGTATATCTTCAAGCACATGAAAGGCCGACGCATCATGGGCCACCCGGGTAGGGTTGTTTATCCCAAAGTGTCCAGGGCAATTCCCATTTAATTTAAGGTTCAATAAATGAAGATAGTTGCAACATGTGTTTGTTTTTATTATGGTTCATGTCTCTCTATTTGTGAGTAATTAATAAATGACATTTGTGGTTTTTGTGTCATTGTATGGAGGTGCTAATTATAATTGTGTAATGTATTCCTGTATTTTGTAATTTAGAAATAAAATATGGTAAATTTTTATCTTGCATATATAGTAGTTAATTATCTTCAGAATGATGGAAACCAAATTAAGACTTCAATTTAATCACATTGCTCACTTTTGATAGAAGAACTCCAACCATGCTTTCTTGCTGCACGTGTCCCCCTGGCGAGGACACATGCAGCTGTTTGAGGAAGGGATGGGGATAAATGTTTGCGAGAAGCAAGGCATTTGGTGTTGAACCGGCAACGACTGTTTTTAAAATAAAACCAGTCGGCAGGAGCCCCTCCCTTCTTAGCTTTTTTTCTTTGTTTATTTCACTGCAGCAGCTCCTGTTAATTAGCAATGTACTTGTATTTAAGCCAACTAGGTACTAGGTAGGCCTAATTTATCACATCAACTGTAGACTCATTAGAACTTTATTTGTGAAGAGTTTTGAGTAGTTCAGCTCAGTTTCTTCTTGTTACATATTCAGAATGAGAAGAGCTTGGATCCAATGGGGTTCTGGACCGTCCGATCCATTTTAAGAGTCGTGCGCACGAATTTAAAGCAGACTTGAAAGTTGCGGATGCGAATCTTAAAACAGATCGGATGGTCATCGAACCCATCGATAGTTGTGGACACGAAAGTTGTGGATGCAAATTTTAAAGCAGATCGGACCGAAATTGACCTCATTTAGAATGGCTCTGTATCTTATTCTGATATGTGTGTGAAAAAAGGAGAGTATCAGAAAAGCAAGCAATTATCCCTCTTGAGCAAGGAGTCCATATTCTCTGCATTAATGTATCCGTTTGAGTTAATTTTTTAACCATCCGATCAGAATTCGAGCTAATCTAAATTCACGCCCATAACGCACGGGACTCTTTAATATTAGTGCAGATTTAGATTGGACGGTTCAGATCTTAAATTACATTATGAGTTAATGCAGAGGATATGAATTCCTTAAAAGTAGTGGTGGAATAGAGGTAGAGAAGCGAGAATATAGATTTCCTCCTTGGAAAGATTTAAGAATATTTATTATTCTAAGAATATCAGAGAATATAATACTTAGGAATATTATTTTAGAGAATGTGTTATTATTATGTTGGATTCACACATAGATATTGCTTTTAACATTTCGTAATATATAGCATTACAATGTTTTTTTTTAATGACCATCTCTTCCGGTGCTTCAATTAATAATATATGATTTTTTATTGCAGTTTTACTTGTTTGAAGGTTTTTTTTTTTTTTTTGCATTTTTACTTGTTAATATAATTGCAATTGGCGTCAACTTATAATGTAAAGGAAAAGATTTAATAGTTTGATTACACTTTTACTTGTTAATGTATTGCAATTGATGTCAACTTATGCAAAAGGAAAAGATTTAATAGGACGGTAAGATTAATGGATGTTACTCATGTAATTTTCTAAATAACTGTTTAACTAATTTTTAGAAATTAAGGTCTCTATAGTTTCTAACTCTCACATTTTTGAAATTAATTTTAGAATTTCTATTAAGTCATGTTAGCAATAAATTAAAAAAGAGAAAAAATTTGAACTAATAATTTGATCAGTATGGAGTTTTATAAAATAGTTTCTTAATAAAAAAATTTACTGCATAGTTCCTAAATAAGAAACGTTCCTAAATAAGAAACTCTCACATTTCTAAAACTGAATTAGAAACTGTTATATTAAATTAGAAACTCTAATAGTACTAAAGATGTTCTAATAGAGATATAGTACTAAAAATGTTCTAATAGAGATATAGTACTAAAAATGTTCTAATAGAGATAACCCATCCTTTTCGTCCATTTCTCTTTTACTCCTACACTTTATCTCCCTTCCCTTTCACTTTGTGTGAACCAAACATAATAGTTGTGAAAGGGATGTAATTTATTGTTAGATATTTAGAATGTTATAATTAGAAGCTTTATTTTGTTCCTAAAAGGAATTTGAGATAGTGACATAATGACAACCTTGCGTAGACAAGTTGTCAATTCTAGGGGCATAGATTTGACAGAGCATTTTGTCTTCATGCAGCATATAAACTATAAAATCAAAATAACATTGTATATAATTCATACGCTGTATGAAGCCAAAACTGCTCTGTTAAAATATTTAACCCAATTCTAGCATCCTCCATACCAACCAGATATTTTCTTCAACCAAAAGAGAAAAAAAGAAGGAAAAGTGAGATGTGGCAAGACTATCTCTCCTCACGCCACGTGTCTCTCTTGTTGATCCATTTATGATATTTGGTAGATATGCTTGTCTTTTCTATAAAGAGGAGTTTGCCCTAACTAGTGATGTTGATTTTGTTGGTTTTTCTTAACTTTAAAATATAAAAACAAATATCGGATAATTTTCTGAAAATACATTATAATTAAAATTGTGTTATTGGATCGTGCAAAACACTGTTCTTATGCGAATTCCGTCTCAACTGTGCAAGATTTGGAACCGCAACCAAGATAATCCGGGTTAGTCAACTTCTTAGGACACGACCGTGGAAGTGACTGATGATAACTCCTTGATACCCAGCAATTTACCGAATAATATTATTGTAATAGTGAAATGGAAATCTAGAGAAATATGAGCAGGTTGCTTTTCTGTTTCTGAATTCTATTCAAAAGAATGTGGAATAGGATGATTTATATTTAGAAAATGAAAACGTCACTGCATGAATTGGGGAAGAGAGAGACAAAACTACCATAAGCATTGAATATCAAAATAGAAAACGCATCTATATGATGTTGTGAACATATTTACTATTAAAGAGTTATAGATGTGAAATTAATTGTCACTAAGAGAAATAATTTACAATGAAAAAATATATCTCAGTTTTAATTATATATATCTATATCAACGGTCACATCAAAGGAAATGATTAAATCTCATACTGGTCAATCAACTGGGGATAATATGCAAATATATTAACTTGAAATTTTGAGTTTTAAATGTTTAAATTTCAACAGATTTTGTTCGGATACTAGTTCAATTAGCAATTTAGCATCACAAAATTGTAATAAAGAAAAAGAAAACTAGACTTGTTCTTATTACTTGAATAATATTGGTACAGAACCAGTTCATTCTCTTACTAAGACGCAACCTTGTCCTGTATGAGAATAAAAAACTGTAGGGGTCATCTGATAACTCAAGAACAGTATAGAATACTCCTTCTCTACTATTCTATGCTATTCTCAATTTTTAAACATATACACTGATTCAATAGACAATGATAGGCAAAACTTTCAAGTGGAACCCTAATATTTTTATTATTACCAAAACTTATTAACTAAACCTTTATTTTCAGAAATGGTTGTACTACTAAACCTCAAATAATAAAACTCAAAATAAGTATGAAACAGATAAAGATGCATCTAATATTGTATGAAGATTAGAATAACTGATAATTAATTTTTTGTAAGTTTTAACAAAGTGTATAGAATATGATAGGGCCATGTTCCACAGGCCCTTTAACCTACCTTTTATGGGCCATGAAAGACCAGGGATTCGGACACTCCTTAAGAGGTCAACTCGGAGTCTATACGAAAAGCCCAAGCTCTGTTTAAACAGGGCCCAATAAACGGCCTCATAAGGCTCACCCGGAAAATGGCTTGAACCGTTTTCGTGCGGGATAACTGCCGATACGGTTTGCATAACTGCCAAAGTCTCCCATAATCGTCCGGAATGGCGGTTATGGGCATACTATATAAGGTAGGAAGTCCCATTAAACACAGGGATCAAACTTTTGCTAAGAGTGATCGCATAGGTTAGAGTCCAAATATCTCCAAACCTCTCCGAGTTTCCAACTCAGTCCACACTTCGGCCTATCATTCATTGGCATGACGAACTCACAAACCTCTCCGAGTTTCCAACTCGGTTCACACTTCGGCCTGTCATTCATTGGCAGGACGAACTCACAAACCTCTCTGAGTTTCCAACTCGATCCACACTTCGGCCTGTCATTCATTGGCAGGACGAACTTAGCTCAATTCACTACTCATACGACCTACTCTCTCCGAGATAGAACGTATCAGATGAAAATAAGGACTAGAGTTTCTAGGCATTAACTGTTAAAAATGTCAAAGAAAAATGAGAAGCACATCAATTCTAATGTGGACCGAACAAATTTTGCGGTGTTAGCTATCAGGCCCAACACATAATCCGTTGGTAATTTTGGAATTATTTCGAGTAATGGAAACTTTGGATGCTATATGTGTCATGTATAGATTCGTCATGGCCTCGCTCAAATAAATATTTGCTACAGGTGTTAGAGCATCTACATCGCAGTTGTTTTTTCAATTGCTAATCTGACGTGGTAAGTTTTATTCAAATTGCTGGGATGTAAGATAATTGCTAAATTAGCAAATTTGCTTTAAAAACAAACACTTTCTAATTGCCACACTGGCCAAAACATCTATTTCTAACCGCGCAACCCAAGAGAAATCATCTATTCGCTGTCTATTTCTATTCGCTGTCTATTTTCTATTGGCTGTCCCTCTCTAACTGGCCAAAACATCTATTTTACCGATGCGACACCTTTAAAATTAAAAATGAGTTAATTTCAATTATCTTGATAACAGCTGTAATTAATTGCTTTTCAATTTCACCGCTGTAGATGCTCTTAGCTATCAGGCGGATCCAGAATCTTCAGGAGGCTTAAAAAAATAATGAATTAGATTTAAATAGCTAATTAAGTACTAAATAAAAATAATGTTCTAACTTATAATTTCTAATGCTTTAACTTTTAATTTTAATTATTAATCAGAGTTTATGAAATTTATTTTAATTTTAATCCTAAATAATTCAAATTACTGATTAAAATTTCATAAAAGGAAAAAAAAATTAAAAGAGGATAAAGTTAATCCGGATCTATAGATCTCCATAAAATTTAAAATTTCAGAATAGACAGTTGTCCCCTTAGTTCAACTTGGATCTGCCTCTAATCAGGCCTAACACACAAATAATGGAATTCAAATCCTCTTAGGTAACAAAATATTTCTGTTTGGATCACGACTATCGATCGAAATTCGGGATCAATTTGGGTGAAAATGGAATGGATCAATCAGGCCACTTTAATAGTCATGCGGATTTTGATTGGACGAACCGAATCTAAACAAAATTTTATGTTGCCTTAGTTTGTGCTCCAGAAGTTTAAGTAAAGGGAGAGGAGAGGGGAGAGAGGAAGGGGCGATTTTAAGAGCATTCACCTGCTCCATAACACCTTGTTTGGATGGAGAGTAGAAGAAGGGAGGGGCGGTGAAGAATAGAAGAGAATAGAAAGGAAAACTAACATATTTAATATCTTTGTGTTTGAATGATTAATTAGGAAAAATAAATTTAACTTTTTTTTCCGCCTTATTTTTTATTTGGTTAGTTAAAATTTAGAAGGTTAGAAGGTTTGTAACAAATAAATTTTAATGAAAATTATATAGGTAAGATATATGATTGGATATTTGTGTCATTTTTTTTGAAAATATTTGTAACTATTTTTTTCATTCATTACACTTCAAATCGAGAGGGAAATCAATTCTATTATTTACAATAAACTTTCTCCCTCCTATACCCTTCACCTCTCATATAATTTTGTCAACCAAACACAATTCAAATAATTTTTTTTTTTTCTTTCTGTTCCATCCTTTCTACTACTCTCCACCCAAACAAGGTGTAGGTTTATATGGAAGGAAGGAAATAAGTTTGTAAATTGTTGGTGTTATCTTAAATATGACTATTTTGTCCTCATCAACAAATTTCCACGTGAGCACGTGTAAATTTATCTATGAAGGAAAAAAAAACAAATTTGCAAATAACATCACTCAAAATATCAATCATTTCATTCAGTAACAAAACTTCGGATTTTTTTTAAAAACCATAATTAAAATAATTAATTTTAAATAAACAACATGATTGCGGCGAGATTTACAAAAACCATCAAAATCGAATTGCCAATTCGGTCCGAAGGATTTTTTTTTCTCTTGACCGAATTGGCAATTCGGTCTGGCTGTTTTTCACAGTTCCCCGCGAATCGCTGTGTGGCCTTGCGTGTAACACTGCCTGGACCGAATTGCCAATTCGGTCCAGTTTTTTTTTTTTTTTTTTTTTTTTTTAGAGATACTAAGAAGAACAAAATAAAGAAATCTAACACTGAAAATTTAAATTTTTTGTTAGATTACTTCTTTTGATTTATAATTAGCATATTTATACTAAAACACACTAAATTACTTGAAATTATGTTGAATTACACTATATTACAATAAATTATGTTGAATTACACTAAATTACAATAACTTCGTTAATTATGTTGAAATACGGTAAATTACGCTAAAATAGACCGATCATGTGCCATCTTTCACGAATCATAAAAAATAGTAAAAAAATTCTGAAAATAGTAAAAATTAGTATTCTACAATTTTATTATGTAACTAATTTACTGAGCTACTTGGATTGAATAATAGAAACAAAAATCTTAATCGGAAACTTCAACTCAAGTTTTGAGGCGCTTCTCTTAGTTTTTTGGCAATTCTGAATTTCAGAATTCAGCATTGCTAGCACAGACGCATGCGTGTTTTCGTAAGCTTTCCGAAAAGTGGTCATTTGCTGAAATCGAACACTCGAGCGTCATTTTATGACCGTTTGAAGTTTCGATATCGTTTTTCGCCTTTTTAATGAAGATATCGTTCCTATTCATATGTAATTTAGCGTAATTTATCGTATTTTAGCGTAATGTAATGTAATTTAGTGTAATTTAACTAATATAGTGTAATTCAACATAATTTCAGGTAATTTAGCGTATTTAGTATGAGGAGGGATCAAGTTACAACAAATTTGAGTTACAACAATTATTTTTTTCATTTTCAAAGTTCAAACGTCGATCCAAACCGATCAACATGATTATCTAAATAAAATGTGATTGCAGATCAAATTTTACATTTTTTTGATTTTTTTACTATTTATTAAGATTGGTACAAAATTCAATGGTCTAAATATAACTATTTTTTGTAAAATAGTTAATAAATAGTAAAAAAATTCAAAAAAATGTAAAATTTGATTTGCAAGCACATTTTATTGTGGAGATCATGTTGAACGGTTTGGATCGCCGATTTGGACTTTGAAAATAAAAAAAATAGTTGTTGTAACTTTGTTGTAACTCAAATTTGTTGTAACTTGATCCCTCCTCTTTTAGTATGAATATGCTAATTATATATCAAAATAAGTAATCTATCAAATAATTTTAAAAAAAAATTCAAATTTTGATTTCTTTATTTCGCTCGTCTCTCAAAAAAAAAAAAAAAAATACCTGGACCGAATTGGCAATTTGGTCCAGGCTAAAAAAGCCTTTGGACCAAATTGCCAGTTCGGTCTGGCCTTTTTTTTTATTTTCTGTGACGTTCTTTGTATAACCCGTGAAAAACAGCCAGACCGAATTGCTAATTCGGTCCAGAGAAAAAATCCTTCGGACTGAATTGGCAATTCGGTTTTGATAGTTTTTGTAAATCTGACCGCAATCATGTTGTTTATTTAAAATTAATTATTTTAATTATGGTTTTTGATAAAAATCCCAAAACTTCTTAGGTACATTGAAATACGTGTTGCGCTTTACATTTTAGTCAGCAACAAAAAAGATAATGTGGGCCAGTCGTAGCACAAAAAAAGAAACAAAAGAAGGACGCTACAGGTCATGTATAGATTTGTCGTGGCACAAGATTAACCCGCCTCCTCCTAATAAGTCGCTCCTCGCGCCACGTGTCTCTCTTGTCATTCTATAAGAAGACCTTGCCTCTCGTCTCTCTCGAATCATCAATCACTTGCAATAGTTCTAAATTTCTAATACCCATCCCCAATTTTACAAGTAACGAATTAATCAAACTACAAGAAGCAATGACTGCGCTGGCGTGTGTGGAGTGTGGCACGAGGAGGAACCCGTGCCGGTGCCGAGTCGTGGGACCGACACTCGGGGTCGTGGCTTTTGCTGTAGCGGCAGTGGTGGAATGGCCGGTGGGAGCGGTGGTGTATATCTTCAAGCACATGAAAGGCCGACGCATCATGGGCCACCCGGCTAGGGTTGTTTATCCCAAAGTGTCCAGGGCAATTCCCATTTAATTTAAGGTTCAATAAAAATGAAGAATAGTTGCAACATGTGTTTGTTTTTATTATGGTTGGTTGAGCTCTCTCTTTCTGAGTAATTAATAAATGATATTTGTGGTTTTTGTGTCAGTGTATGGAGGGGCTAATTATAATTGTGTAATATATTCCTGTATTTTGTAATTTAGAAATGAAATATGGTAAATTTTATTTTGCATATATAGTAGTTAATTATCTTCAGAATGATGGAAACCAAATTAAGACTTCAATTTAATCACATTGCTGATGACTTTTGTTCAATGATCCGTCTGTTACGAGACAAAACTCGCGGACTTTTGATAGAAGAACTCCAACCATGCTTTCTTGCTGCACGTGTCCTCGAGGACACGTTGAGGACACGTGCAGCTGTTTGAGGAAGGGATGGGGACAAATGTTTGCGAGAGGCAAAGGCATTGGGCGTTGAATCTGCAACGACTGTTTTTAAAATAAAACCAGTCGGCAGGAGCCCCTTCCGTTTTTCACTCATCAAACATCTCAGTTGTTAGCTTTTTTTTTCTTTGTTTATTTCAATGCAGCAGCTCTATTAATTAGCAATGTACTTGTAGTAAAGCCAAATAGGTACTAGGTAGGCCTAATTTATCACATCTTTTTTTTTTTATTGCTCTAATTTATCACATCAACCGTAGACTCATTAGAACTTTATTTGTGAAGAGTTTGAGTAGTTCAGCTCAGTCTCTTCTTATTACATATTCAGAATGGCTCTGTATCTTATTCTGATGTGTGTGAAAAAAGGAGAGAGTATGAGAAAAGAAAGCAATTATGGAATCCATATTCTCTGCATTAATGTATCCGTTTGAGTTAATTTTTTAACCATCCGATCAGAATTCGAGCTAATCTAAATTCACGCCCATAACGCACGGGACTCTTTAATATTAGTGCAGATTTAGATTGGACGGTTCAGATCTTAAATTACATTATGAGTTAATGCAGAGGATATGAATTCCTTAAAAGTAGTGGTGGAATAGAGGTAGAGAGAAGCGAGGATAGAGATGTCCTCCTTGGAAAGATTTAAGAATATTTATTATTCTAAGAATATCAGGGAATATAATACTTAAATATGATTTCATTTAGAATGTGTTATTATTATGTTTGATTCACACATAGATATTGCTTTTAGCATTTCATAATATATAGCATTTACAATTTTTTTTTTTATTAATGACTATCTCTTCCGGTGCTTCAATAATATATAATTTTTGATTGCAGTTTTACTTGTTTAGAAGGGTTTTTTTTTTTGCATTTTTACTTGTTAATATAATTGCAATTGATGTCAACTTATGTAAAGGAAAAGATTTAATAGGACTGTAAAATGAATGGATTACTCATGTAATTCTTTTAACCTCATAAAGTTCTCATATTATTGATCTCCGAATCAGATGTAACAATCCTTTTCGTTCCTTTCTCTTTACTCCTACACTTTACCTCCCTTCTCTTTCACTTTGTGTGAACCAACCATAATAGTTGTGAAAAGGATGTAATTTATTATTAGATATTTAGATTGTTATAATTAGAAGCTTTATTTTGTTCTTAGAAGGAATTTGAGATAGTGACATAATGACAACCTTGCGTAGAGAAGTTGTCAATTCTAGGGGGTATAGATTTGACAGAGGAATTTGTCTTCATGCAGCATATAAACTACAAAATCAAAAGAACATTGTACATAATTCATACGCTGTATGAAGCCAAAACTGCTCTGTTAAAATTTTAACCCAATTCTAGCATCCTCCAGAACATTCGGATATTTTCTTCAACCAAAAGAGAAGAAAAAGAAAAGTGAGATGTGGCAAGACTATCTCTCCTCACGCCACGTGTCTCTCTTGTTGATCCATTTATGATACGGGGGTCCGGATCCTCTAAAGTAACTCAATCTTTGAGTTTTGGATCGAGACCGTCCGATTCAAATTCGTCGTTCGAGATCGTCTCGATTTCGTCGTCGGGATGTTTGCGCTCACTTTGGGAATGGATTTTCACGGATTCGAATCGGACGGTCTAGATCGAAAACTCAAAAATTGAGTTACTTCACGGGATCCGAATTTCTGGGTAGATATGCTTGTCTTTTTTATAAAGAGGAGTTTGCCCTACTAGTGATGTTGATTTGCTTCGGATACTAGTTCAATTAGCAATTTAGCATAACAAATTGTAATAAAGAAAAAGAAAACTAGATTTGTTCTTATTTACTTGAATAATATTGGTACAGAACCAGTACATTCTCTTACTAAGACGCAACCTTGTCCTGTATAAGAATAAAAAACTGTAGGGGTCATCTGATGGATTCGAATCAGTTGAAATTCCGAAACTAATGAACAGTAATTTTGAAATCTCTACAATCCGAATCTAGCCATCGAATTTTTCCGAAAACGCATCTCGAAACAGTTTGACGGCTGGATTCGGACTACAGCAATTTCAGAATTACTGTTACCGGTCTCGGATTTCAGCAGATGCACTTCCGTCATCTGATAACTCAAGAACAGTATAGAATACTCCTCTATGCTATTCTCGATTTTTAAACATATACACTGATTTAATAGACAATGATATGCAAAACTTTCAAGTGGAACTCTAATATTTTTATTATTACCAAAACTTATTAACTAAACCTTTATTTTCAGAAATGGTTCTACTACCTAAACCTCAAATAATAAAACTCATTTTAAGTATGAAACAGATAAAGATGCATCTAATATTGTATGAAGATTAGGAAATAACTGATAATTAATTTTTATAAGTTTTAACAAAGCTTAGAGAATTTTTCATGAAAATAAGAACTAGAGTTTCTAGGCATTAAATGTTAAAAATGTCAAAGAAAAACGAGAAGCACAGTAATTCTAACGAGGGCCGAACAAATTTTGCGGTGTTAGCTATGAGGCCCCAACACATAATCCGTTGGTAATTTTGGAATTATTTCGAGTAATGGAACTTTGGATGCTACATGTCACATGTGTCATGTATAGATTCGTCATGGCCTCGCTCAAATAAATATTTGCTACAGGTGTTAGCTATCAGGCGGATCCAGAATTTTCAGGAGGCTTAAAAAAAATAATGAATTAGATTTAAATAGCTAATTAAGTACTGAATAAAAATAATATTCTAACTTATAATTTCTAATACTTTAAGTTTTAATTTTAATTATTAATCTAAGTTTATGAAATTTATTTTAATTTTAATCCTAAATTTAATTCAAATTACTGATTAAAATTTCAGAAAAGAACAAAAAAAATTAGAAGAGGACAAAGTTGATCCGGATCTATAGATCTCCATAAAATTTTAATTCAATTTGGATCTGCCTCTAATAATGCCTAACAAATAATGGAATTCAAATTCTCTGTGGTAACAAAATATTTATGTTTGGATCACGACTGTCCGATCAGAATCCATAATCAATTTGGACAAAAATGGAATGGATCGGGGCGCTTTAATAGTCATGCGGATTTTAATTGGACGAACCAAATCTAAACAAAAAATTTATGTTACCTTAGTATGTGCTCTAGAAGTTTAAGTAGTGAGAGAGAGGAGGGGATGGGATGGGATGGGAGGGGAGAGAGGAAGAGGTGATTTTAAGAGCATTCACCTGCTCCATAACATCTTGTTTGGATGGAGAGTAGAGGAAGGGAGGGGCGGTGAAGAATAGAAGGAAATAGGAAGGAAGATTAACATATTTAATATCTTTGTGTTGAATGATTAATCAGAAGTAAACTTTTTTTCTCTTATATCTTTCAACTCTGATATAATTTTGTAACAATTTTTTTCCATCCGTTATATTCCAAATCAGAAAAAAAAAAATAGATTATATTATTTAGAAACATGCAAGATTAAACTTTCTCCTTCCCATACCTCAGAAATAATCTTGTCAACCAAACACGTTTCAAATGAAAATTTTCTTTTCTTTCCCATTCCATCATTTCCACTACTCTCCATCCAAACTACCGACATTTTTATTAATATCCAAAGTTTAATACAAATTATTAATTATACCCAGAACTCAACTCAATATCGATATACCCAAGCCGGCCACGGCTATGTTCCCTTCCCTAAGCCGGCCATTTTATGGCCGGCTATGTACCTTTTTTTTTTTTTTTTTTTTTTTTTTTTAGAGAGACACTATGAAGATCAAAATATTGAAATCTAACTCTGAAAATTTGAAATTTTTGTTTAAATTATTTGTTATATTACTTCTTTGATGTATAATTAGCATATTTATACTAAAATACGATAGATTAATTGAAATTATGTTGAATAACACTAAATTATGTTAAATTACGTTAAATTACATTAAATTACTTTAAAATACGGTAAATTACGCTAAAATACGATATGAATAGGGACGATATCTTCACTAAAAAGGAGAAAAACAACGATGAAACTTCAAACGGTCATAAAACGGCGCTCGAGTGTCCGATTTCAGCAAATGACCACTTTTCGAAAAGCTTGCGAAAATACGCATGCGTCTGTGCCTACTATGTTGGATTCCGAAATTCAAAATTGCCAAAAAACAAAGAGAAGAGCCTCAAAACTTGAGTTGAAGTTTCCGATTAAGATTTTCATTTCTATCATTCAATCCAAGTAGCTCAATAAATTAGTTACATAATGAACTTGCATATTACCAAATTTTACTATTTTTGGAATTTTTTTACTATTTTTTATGATTCATGAAAGATGAGCAAAATCAGTCTACTATAGCGTAATTTTGTGTAGTTTAGTGTTTTTTTTACTGTATTTCAGCATAATTAGCGAAGTTATTATAATTTAACGTAATTTAATATAATTGAACATAATTTATTGTAATATAGTGTAATTCAACATAATTTCAAGTATTCTAGCGTATTTTAGTATAAATATGCTAATTATACATCAAAAGAAGTAGAGGAGGGATCAAGTTACAACAACTATTTTTTCATTTTCAAAGTCCAAATCGTCGATCCAAACCGTTCAACATGATTATCTAAATAAAATGTGCTTGCAGATCAAATTTTACATTTTTTTGAATTTTTTACTATTTATTAAGATGGGTACAAAATTCAATGGTCTGAATATGACTATTTTTTGTAAAATACTTAATAAATAGTAAACAAATTCAAAAAAATGTAAAATTTGATCTGCAAGCACAGTTTATTGTGGAAATCATGTTGAACGGTTTGGATCGATGATTTCGACTTTGAAAATAAAAAAATAATTGTTGTAATTTGATCCCTCCTCAAAGAAGTAATATAACAAATAATTTAAACAAAAATTTCAAATTTTCAGAGTTAGATTTCAATATTTTGATCTTCATAGTGTCTCTCTAAAAAAAAAAAAAAAAAAAAAAGAAGGTACATAGCCGGCCATAAAATGGCCGGCTTAGGGAAGGGAACATAGCCGGCCAGAAAATGGCCTGCTTGGGTATATATCGATATTGAGTTGAGTTCTGAGTATAATTAATAATTTGTATTAAACTTTGGATATTAATAAAAATGTCGGTCCAAACTAGGTGTATAGGAAGGAAATAAGTTTTTAAATTGTTGGTCTTATCTTAAATATGGCTATTTTATCCTCATCAACTTTCCACGTGAGCGCATATGTAAACTTATCTATGAAGGAACAAATTTGCAAATAACATCACTCAAAATATCAATCATTTCAGTCACTTAGTCAGCAACAAAACTGCTTAGGTACAAAAAGATAATATGGGCCAGTCATAGGTCTCGCACAAAAAAAAAAAAAAACAAAAGAAGGACGCTACAGGTGTCATGTATAGATTTGTCGTGGCACAAGACTAACACTCCTCCTCCTAATAAGTCTCTCCTCACGCCACGTGTGTCTCCTTTCAATCTATAAGAAGCCCCCATTTAAATCATCAAGCATTTGCAGTGTTGAGTACCCAGCCCCAATTTAAACGAATCAAACGATCTGAGTTCCTTTGCAACCAATTTAATTACAAGAAGCAATGACTCTGCTGGCGTGTGTTGAGTGTGGCACGAGGAGGAACCCGTGCCGGTGCCGAGTCGTGGGACCGACACTCGGGGTCTTGGCTTTTGCTGTAACGGCAGTGGTGGAATGGCCGGTGGGAGCGGTGGTGTATATCTTCAAGCACATGAAAGGCCGACGCATCATGGGCCACCCGGCTAGGGTTGTTTATCCCAAAGTGTCCAGGGCAATTCCCATTTGAAGTTTCAATAATTGAAAAAATAAATCAACTGTTATTCTCAGCTGACAGTAATCTGTTATTCTGATTCCAACTGTTCAAATTTTTCAATGATGCACGAATCTCAATGAAAATAAACTATTGAGATCGGAATAACAGCAGATTTTATTTCCCAATAATTGCAGATTAGTTGCTGGATGTGTTTGTTGTTTTATGTGCAATAGGTTAATTAATTAGTGGGTTGAGTCTCTTTCTTTCTGAGTAATAAATGGCATTTGTGGTTTGTATCATTGTATGGTAGATTATTGGTAAACCCGAGGTGCTTGTGTAATTCTTGTATTTAGTAATTTAGAAGTAAAATATGGTAAATTAATTTTATTTGCATTTTAAGATGTTCATGCAACTTATAAAGCAATCAGCAAGGCAGCAAGTACTTTTAAATAAGTAAAACAAAATTATTAATAAACACATCATTATCTGTAAATTAAATGAAAATATTTATTTAAGTGAGATGGAGATGTTCTAAAAACAGTAGTAGACATAATGCTCAGTCATCGGATCTGAGACGTTGGATTGAAAATCCGCTGATCAGGTCCGTCCAAATAATATTTCCAGAGATTTCACTTTCTTTTTAATTTTTTCTACCTTTCATGTGCATATTTAGGCAAATTGAAAACCACATCTATCGGTCAAAATATATAAATAGTCAGACATGCTACTTGGCATATATATATATATATATATATGGGGCTGGCTACTATGCTTATATAAGCATATGCCCACATATGCTTATAACTCATTTTTGCGTTTCCAATGTTCAAATGGTCGATCCGACCGTTCATCTTGTTCTCCATATTAATATGTGTTTGGAGACTAAATTTTACATTTTTCTGAATTTTTTTACTATTTATTAAGCCACTTTGAAAATTGCTAATCTGAATGAACAGTAAAAACAGTGTTTCCAAAATTCTGGACCATATGATCAGCAATTTTCAAAGTGGCTTAATAAATAGTAAAAAAATTCAGAAAAATATAAAATTTGGTCTCCAAGCACATATTAATATGGAGAACAAGATGAACGGTCAGATCGACCATTTGAACATTGGAAACGCAAAAATGCTTATTTAAGCATATGTGGGCATATGCTTATATAAGCATAATAGCCAAGCACTATATATGTATATATATATATGAGGAGGGATCAAGTTACAACAATTTTGAGTTACAACAAAGTTACAACATTCATTTTTTTCATTTTCAAAGTCCAAATTATCGATCCAAACCGTTCAACATGATTATCTAAATAAAATGTGCTTGCAGATCAAATTTTACATTTTTTTGAATTTTTTTACTATTTATTAAGATGGGTACAAAATTCAATGGTCTGAATATGACTATTTTTTGTAAAATACTTAATAAATAGTAAAAAATTCAAAAAAATGTAAAATTTGATCTGCAAGCACATTTTATTGTGGAGATCATGTTGAACGGTTTGGATCGACGATTTGGACTTTGAAAATAAAAAAAATGATTGTTGTAACTTTGTTGTAACTCAAATTTGTTGTAACTTGATCCCTCCTCATATATATATATTTATATGATACGTGTAATACACGTATAAATATTTATACCGACATATCGTATATGAATACAGTCTTATAATGACCCGACCCGACTCGAGATGGTTCCAGATTTTGAAGGTAAATATTTTAACAGAGCAATTTTAGCTTCATACAGCGCGGGAACTATAGAATCAAAACAACTTTGCATATAGTTGTGCGCTGCCTGAAGCTAAAACTGCTCTGTTAAAATATTTACCCGATAATAGTTGCTTGAATTTTCAGTGTTTCATACAGATGATTAAGTGATGTAGTTGCATATTAATAAATCGCATTTTATTAATATGATGCACTCTCCTGATAAGGCAACATGTCAACCGTTAAATAAAAAAAAAGGTGCTACAGTATCCCTTCTACTTTACAAGGTTTGGGTGCAATCATCTTTGGAAATAACATTATTAATCTGACTTGACACATTTAATTCTTTTTTCCCTTTTAATTATCACCTATATTAGCATTACAATTAAAGCTTGAGATATATAATCTATATAAAATTACTTCAGTACGATAAAATCAAACAGGTCAGGTTATACCGAATCGAGATCCAGTGAAGTAACCCAATGTTTGGGTTTTAGATCGGCACCGTCTGATTTGAATCTGAGATCATCTATTCCGAAGTGGAGCGTACACATCCCGACAATAGATTCGAATCTCGAGACTATCCCGAGCGATAGATTCGAATCGGACGGTCTCGATCCAAAATCCAAAAATTGAGTTACTTTAGAGAATCCGGACCCGGTTATACCCGTATGCGACACAACCCATACCAGGCATGTTGTAAACGGCAACAGGTTCCTTTCTTCAGAATGGTTCTTGTATCTTATTCTGATAAGTGTACGAAAAAGGAGAGAGGATGAGACAAGCAAGCAATGCAACTATTCCTCTTGAGCAAGTGGAGAAGTGAGAATATAAATTTCCCGAAAGAAATCGGCTGTTATTCTTTTGGAATAACATGCATTCTTTTTTTCATTCAACTGTTGATTTTTGTTAAGATTCGTGCATGAACAAATTTGTACAGTTGGATGAGAAAAAACAGGTTCATGTTGTTCTAAAGAACAACAACTGATTTCTTTCGGAAAATCTATATTCTTAAGAGAAACGAGAATATAGATTTCCTCCCTCTCATAATCAATATTTTCCTTTATCCTTGGAATAACAAATATTCTTAAGAGATGGAGCAAAATCAGGAGCAATTCGTTTTGTGTTTAGCCAAGCAATTTGTCGAACACTCTTGAGCAAATGCAAGATGCAAAACCCTAGTGATGTTGATTTTTATTTTGTTCGGATGCTAGTTCTTGACAAATTAAGTAGCTAGTTTCATTGCAACTATGAGGTAAACCGGTTGGTTAAACCGGTCTTAACCGGTTAACTAACATAAGCATACATCAAGAGAATCAAACCAATTTTGCGTATACATTGAAAGTGAAGGAAATAGGAGGGTAAATGGTATATTATAGTCAATTTCATTTTTAAAATAATTAAATATAAAAATAAATAAAAAATGGAGATAAAAAAAGAATGTTAAGTTTTTATGAATATTAGATACTGTGATGTGGTGGTATTTATGAAATAATTGACTATTTTGAAATTTTATATGGGTACATTAGAAATTTTCTCTTAATTATACAACAAATGAACAAAGTAGAAAAAAACCTTAGATCTACGTTAGTTCCTCGGCTCTATAGTCTATAGTGTTTACTTATCAAAATTTGGGCCTTAAATTTGGGCCTAAATAATGAAGGACATTTGCTGCAGTTCTCTTCATTTATTGGGCCGTGATGATAGATGTCTATTAAATTGTGGCGCATAACAGGAGACAGACTTTTAAGTTGTGAAAAAAAAAATGTAATTTATTATTACATAGTTATAATTAGAAGCTTTATTACTACAGATATAGAAAGAAATTTGAGATATGTGTAGCCAATTAATTAGGCTAGCTAGTCACATCTACAAAGGGGTGACAAAAAAATTCGCGAAAACGAGCGAGCCACGAGTCATGTTTTTAACTCAAATTTGAATATTGGCTCGCTTGTTTTAAAATGAGCGAGCCACGAGATACGTTTAACTCGGCTCGTTACCAGTCATGTGGCAAAAAAGTACGTGGTTTTTAACTCGCTAAAAAAAAAAACTCAGTCGTTTCTGACTCAGTCCCAAAACGAGCGAGCCACGAGCTTAGAATTTTTAATGGTGATTGATTTGTACAAATGATTTTTATGGTGACTAATTTGTACAAATAATTTGCGTATCTCACATGATTTAATTTGATACTACAAGACGGCACAGTGCCAATGGTACCATTTCTATTTTTACAATATTTGAAATGCTTGCTATTTTTTTGAATTGTGTCTTGAATCCAAACCCAAACCCATTAATTTATTCGAATCTGAATTTAGTTTTTGCCTACTCCCAGCTCAAATTCTAGCTTCGCCACTGACTATACACTGGCACAATGTTATAATTTGATTACATGCTTCCTCTCAATATTCCTTTACTTTCTTCCACCCGAATCCCTCATTGGAGAGATCCCAATGCGACCGAATCTATAATTTAATTTCATCAATAAAAATAAAAGAACCCATCTTGTTTTCAACAAATTTATTATTAATTTCTAAAAATAAAATGTTTGCCACAATCCCTTTTTATAAATGCAACATGGATGCACGTCCCAATGTACGAATTCTATCCTCTGCATTAACTCAAAAGAGAATCTTTGGAGTGAATGCATCTGGACCATCTGATTCATTTTAAGATCCGTGCAAATTAAATCTGCACTAATATTAAAGGACTCTTCTGTTAAAATCAGACAGTCAAATTGGCTCTGTTTAATATCAGATGGCCGAGATGCATTAACTTAAAAGATTCCTTTCTGAGTTAATGCAGAGGATATGTGTTCCCAATGTACTCGGCCACAGCTATCAGTTTCCAACGCATTAGCAATTATTAATTACGAGTTCGTGAAGACTATTATATTCATCATGCATTTAAGGCACATGTATATATTTATATAATGTATGTATTCTGACTCCAATAATTCAATACAAACCCCCTCCCACCCTCTCTACCTGTAAGGGGCAAAAACTTGTAGCAATTCGTCTCTCCCAATGGATGAGTTGGGCCAAACTCGGTCGAGATTTCTTGCATTGTACGATCGCCTGAAGCACGAGATAATGCATGATACCGACATCGAGTTCACTGAAGAGATGCGACTACAAGTGGAAGAGGTATGATACTCGAAGGTTAAACCACTTCTTGAAATCATGGTTCAAATTTCATGAAAGCCAGAACATTATATTTCTTGTTAAAATCAAAGTGCACCTTATATATGTGGTATAAAGTGAGGAGCCCATATCCTCTAAGGTAACAACATATATTTATGTTTAGATCCGGACTAATTCAGTCTGAGATAGAATGCACGGAGTCTCTTAATATTCATATGTATTTTAATCAGATGATCTGGATCAAAACATAAATATTATGTTATCTTAGTTCTTAGAGGCTATTCGGTAACAAGGGATTAAATTTCTTTAAGATTTAATCCGCTTCCTTTAGCTTCCTTAGCCGCTTAATCTTGCCAAACATCAATTTCTTAGTGTGGATTAAGACCACCTCCTTTAACCTTATTTTGCTTGGATCTTAAGTCATCTCTATTTTTTTCTTTAGCTTTTTTAGCTTTTACTCACGGATTAAGATAACTGAATATCAGTTCCTTAGCACTTCTTAAGTTTAATCCTTCACTCTTAATTTCTTATTGCCGAACAGTCCTTATGTGATATGAACAATTAATAGACCAATAAATTATTTGCTCTTGACGGTCAACTGGTAATAATTGTCTCTCTCTCTCTCCTGCGCTGGTTACTTTTCCTCTTTCCAAGGTGAGCTGAATTTAATTACGTACCTGCTCAAAGGGAGGTCAAACAAGGCCTAGTATGCACTTGGTCCATTTAAGCCCAATTTCCCAATCATGACCAGCCCATGATTAATTAAAAAGCCTAGTTAAGGCCACTAATTTGAATCTGAATCATCTGAGTTTCCTTTTTGCCTCATTGACAGATACTGGACTACAACGTACCAAGAGGTGAGCCTGATTAATTCCCTTCACATGCTTTTGAATCTAATGCGATACATTATTTGATGATGTGCATTTTTCATTCATTCAAATTAAAGGGAAGTTGAATCGTGGATTAGCGGTGATACATACTTACCAAGCATTGAAAGGAGATGAGCTTAATGAGGAGGAGTTCTTCCTTGCCAGTATGCTTGGCTGGTCCTTTGAATGGGTAATTGTATTTCAAGAGAAGAAAGAAGCATATATATATATATATATATATATATATATATATATATATATATATATATATATATATATATATATATATGTATGTATATGTATAGGAATGCATTTACTGATATGATTTTGCTAAATGTGTCCAGCTTCAGGCATGTCTGCTTGTTCTAGATGATATCATGGACAATTCGCAAACTAGAAGAGGCCGCGCTTGCTGGTACAGGCAACCAAAGGTGATCTAATTATTCTTTTTATTATTTGTCGGATAACTTATGTATGAATGTATCAAATATATGGTGGCGAACATATTGAATATTCCTTGATTCGGTATCAAACTATTTGTAGGTTGGCCTTAATGCAATAAATCACGGGATTTTGCTTAAAACCCACACACATAGGATCATCAAGAGATATTTCAGAGAAATGCCCTATTATCTCGAACTAATAGAATTATGTGGCGAGGTACCTCATAGATCGATATTTGCTGTTTATGTCGAATTGTAACAATTAATCCTACTTCTTTCGGTAATAAACTTCTCTGTGGCCAGGTTGCATATCAAACTTCTATGGGCCAAATGCTAGACCTTGTAATTACACATGAAGGAAAGAAAGATATCGGAAAGTACACCATGCAAGCGTGAGTTTCTAAATTTTTTTTTTGAGGAACAATCGGGTCAAGCCCGTATTTCATTAACCGTGTTTGGTTACAGATTTTGGAGTTTCTGAGAGAGTTTCTAAATTTTAAAAGAAAGGAACTTGAATTTTAGTCCCTTTTATGCTACAAATTTCACTTTATTCTTTTTCTTACATTGTGCAGATATCGTCGTATTGTCATTTTTAAGACATCATATTACTCATTTTACCTTCCAGTAAGTTGCCATTTTTGCACATTTCTTTAAGACAACAGTCATATTTTTAGATTTTACCTTGCAAATTTCTTCAAACTATGTTATGATGATTTCAGATTGCATGTGCTTTACTTTTGGCTGGTGTAGAGTTAGAGAAGTTCAAAGGCATAAAGGAGATACTTGTTGAAATGGGTGTATATTTTCAAGTACAAGTAATAAAGAAAAAGTATCTCCCTTAGTTTATACTTCCTATATTCAATGAAATTATATATTTTGATTCCTCCCTCTGATTTGAAAATATTTTAGGATGATTACCTTGATTGTTTTGGTGATCCTGCGGTGGCTGGTAAGGTAAGTAATATTTACCTTTATTTTGTGTGAGTGTTGTTGTTTGTATTCTCTTTTAAGGTTGTAATTTTGTATTAAATCAATGACAGATAGGGACAGATATAGAGGATTACAAGTGCTCTTGGCTTATCGTACAAGCACTTGAGCTTGCAGATGAAGATAAAAAACAAATACTCTATGTAAGTCTATATATATAATGGCTAATATCAAAACGTTTGTTCCTGTATCTTGAACAAATATTTTGGTTTATACATTATTAAAGTCGATCCAAAACGTTAAACATTCAATCTATATTAAAATGTACTTGGAGACCAAATTTTATATTTTTTGGAAACTTTTCACTATTTATTAAACAAGTTTTAAATTCGTTGTTTTCAAAGATTCATAATTTTTCACTGTTTATTAAAATCAGTAATTTTAAAACTGGCTTAATAAAGAGTAAAAAAATTCCAAAACAATATAAAATTTGGTCTCCAAGCATATTTTAATATAGGGATCACATCTAACGGTTTGGATCGACTGTTTGGACTTTGAAAAGAAAACCAAATGGTTGCATAGGGGCTCCGGAACAAACGGTTTTATATTAGCCAATCTCATATATATATATATAATAGAGTTGGGCTATGGTACTTCGTGAAGTAAAGTGAGTGTTTTACTTCATGTTTATATCTTCAATTTCAAAGTTCAAAATGTCGATCCGAACCGTTCAAGTTGATCTCCATATTAAATTGTGCTTGGAGACCAATTTTTACAATTTTTTACTATTTTTTTAGAAATTTTTAAAATCACTGGTTTTCAGAAAATCGTGGACCATAAAAAATTTCAAAAAAATAGTAAAAAATTTCAAAAAAAATGTAAAATTTGGTGTCCAACCACAATTTAATATGGAGATCAACTTGAACGGTTCGGATCGATGTTTTGAACTTTAAAATTAAAGATATAGACGTGAAGTAAATACTCACTTTACTTCGCGAAGTACCGTAGCCCAACTCTATATATATATATATATATATATAGGAATTGGCTAGCATGCTATGCATATATAAGGGCCCTCCGTGCTACGGCTCACTTTTTGAGTTTTCAAAATCCTAACGATCGATCCGAACCGTTCAACATGATCTCCATATGAATATGTACTTGCAAACCAAATTTTACATTTTTTAGAATTTTTTACTATTTATTAAGCCACTTTGAAAAAACACTAATTTGTACACAACAGTAAAATCTGCTGGACCATTGGATCAGCGATTTTCAAAGTGGCTTAATAAATAGTAAAAAAATTCTAAAAAATGTAAAATTTGGTTTGCAAGTACATATTCATATGGAGATCATGTTGAACGGTTCGGATCGACCGTTAGGATTTTGAAAACTCAAAAAGTGAGCCGTAGCACGGAGGGGCCCTTATATATGCATAGCACCATAGCACTGTCATATATATATATATATATATATAGAGAGAGTGGCTAAGGTCAAAGTGGTAGTTCCTGAGCTATGGAGATACCACTTTTTGAATCGTCTGATTCGCTTTAAATTTCGTGTTTCAATTGATTTTGTCGCTGATCAAAATAGATAGAACGGAAAAAATAAAAAAATTCAGCGTCTCCGTTAGTCTAAAATTGATTTTCTTCCCCATCTACCCGCCTCTTCAGCTTCCGCTTCCCCTTCTCTCTCCCTATTTCCTAAATCGCCTCTTCAGCTTCCTAAATCGTAAAACTTGCCGATTCTTCTCTTCTCTTGCTACGGTTCACCTCTGATTCTTTTGAGGATCTATCTCCGACAATTGGTACCTATTACTTTTTTTTCTCATTCGGTTGTATCTCCGACAACTGGTACCTGTTACTTTCGAGGATCTATCTCCAACAAATTAAATTCGGTTGTAGATTATTGATTACTTTTTTTTCTCATCCGACAATTGGCACCTCTGATTCTCATTATTCAAACTCCTGGAATTGGTTTGTTTAGGATAATTTCCTGGAATTTGTTTATTCACTTATGTAGCAAAAGGGATAATAATTCTCATCCGAAGCATAAATTGGTTTGTTTAGCAAAATGTAGCAAAATTGGTTTGTTTAGCAAAATTGGTTTGTTTAGCAAAATTGTTTAGGATAATAATTCACATATGTAGCAAAATTGGTTTGTTTAGCAAATTTCATATGTAGCATAATTCTCAGCCGAAGCATAAAAGGGATAATAATTCTCATCCGAAGCAGAATTAATGTTTCTACTTGGTTAGGTTAATAGAGGAACTTTTAGAAGCAGAATTTCAAAATTTCAAAATTTTCAGATTCTAGAATTTGAGTAGCAGAATTATTTTTTTGGTACCAACTAGAGAAGGAAGTATTATATGTTTTTCTCTTGAGTTAATAGCAGATTTTCTCATTAAACTATTGATAGTGCTTTTTTTTCTAGCAAATGTAGATAACAATTTGAATTGTAGTGCTTTTTAATCTAATTTGTAAGTATTATATTTTTTTATAGATAAATGGATGATTTGGATGATTTGGATGATTTGGAAGTAGATGAAATAGAAGATGTGGTAATAGATGGAAAAAGAGAGGGAATGAAAGTGAAGACGAATCTGAATTTAAGAGTGAAGACGAATCTAAATATGCGAGTGAAGACGAATCTGAATTTAAGAGTGAAGATAATGAAGATGCCAAAGATGAAAGTGCATACGATGATGAAGATTATGGGAATGAAGAAGACCTATTTTGAGAGCTTGGCATTTACATTTACTATTATGTGATTTTAAGAAATAGTAGGGTTTTTGGTGCAATTTTTGGTCAAGTTTTTGGTGAATTATTTAATTATCACCTGGAGATGAAAGGTTTGAATTATCGTATAGTTTTTGGCTTTTAAAGAACATAGTTTTATGGTTTTTTAATTGACAGAGGAAAGTGAGTAAAGAGTGAGTGATCTGCTGTGTATGTACTGTGGTGGTGGTTATTGATAGACTGCAGGCTGGTTGTAGGGAAATGGTTTATTTAGAGAATTAATTATTTTTTTTCCTTTGTTTTCCTTTTTTGGGATCCCTCACCGTTGTTGTATTAAACAGCATAGCCTAAGTTATTTTGTCTTGGTTAACACATGAATAGCCACTTGCTTAACACATGAATAGCCGTTGTTATATTCAATTACACATGAATAGTCAGTTGCGCAACTTGAGCAAAAGCCTCACTAGGATAATTCAAAATTGATTAAAATGATACATCAAAAGAATGGAGTTTTCCTAGAAAAATAGGATATGATCTCTATCTAGTATGTATATATATAGGGAAGACACACCATTAACTTTGTTCTCTACCAGAAAGTACCAGAAAGTATGAAACATGAAACAGTATCAACAAAAAATATGAAATGAATATGATAGAGTAATCCAAGTAATAAATAAAAAAAAAACAAAAAATATCATCCCAGCATGGAGTTGCAAACAGTGCTCATACATAATGTTAAAACTGAAACAAAAATAAAGTTAACGGTGCTCGTACATAATTCAACCTAATTCTAGCACAATGCAAAATATTGGAAATTAACTGAAGTTAGGCATGGTTTCTTCATGTGGTAGTTGCACTACTCTTGACGACGATATGCAATTACACCTATCCACTGAATAAGTTATTCACCCTCCATTGCGCTTGCTTAGGTTTGTCATAAGGCTTCCCTTCTACCTTGCACTTGCTTTGCCATATCCTCTTAAAAGCTAATCCAGCAAGTATTATTGCCTCTGACAACCCGACTGTCCCGACTTCAATTGGGGCATTGAACAGGTGAGCGATCATGTTAACACATCGATTCTGCATAACAAAAGGCAAAGTAGTTAAATTTACTGATATATATATTTTGTCATTTACTCATTTTACAATCTTCTTCACAGACTAACATGAAACTTTTCAACTGCAAATTCAGTGAAGGACACATAAGAAAATAAAATTTCTTACAGAACAGTGCAATAAAACCACTTTTCTCATCCATTAAAATGCATTTTCTTGTTACCAAATCATTTCTTGTTACCTTTAGGCTGAAGATTGATCTACATATTTCTTAAATGCAGCAGAAACGAAATGAGCATTTATTATGGTTAGCTAACCATTGCAATATCTGATTTATTTAGGAGAATGTTATGGATGATTCACAATTTTCATTAAATCATAAGAAACTTTATGAATAAGAGCAAGGGTATAATGAGAAAAGGTAAATTCTGATAACACTTAATTGTGCTTGAACAGACTCATATGGGCCAAGTCTTTGCGGTGACCAACGTCTATGGTCCTAGCAGAAAAGTTGAGAGTGCTACACACAACAATAAACAAACCATGGCTACTGATGGGGGGACCCGTATCCTCACAGGTACCTGACTCAAGAGAATTGACACGGATGGCCCAGATTTACTCTCAGCCGGTGCCTACTCGGGATGACATAGGGGGTCAGTATTATTTATGCTTTGAGATTCGTGCTAAGTGACTCAACACAATTTTAGACCGTCCGATTCAATTCTCTTGAGTCAGGTGACCTGAGAGGATGTGAATTCACTGATGGGGTACTTCAACCTCGTCAGGTGGTATGTTCACCGGTCAGCTGACCTGAGAGGCTTTAACTTGATATGTAGCTTTAACGATCTGATTAGAGATTTTTGGCTAAAAAGGAACTCGACCAGTGCAAAGAATCAATTCTAGCACTAGATAGGTTGGAGGAACAATGACCGTTGCATGTCCAGGAATTCAACCTCAGACAGTTTCATCGGCAAAAGGCATACGAACTAGCAAAATTGATAGAGGAGCGATGGAGGCAGCGTTCTAGGTGCAAGTGGCTCAAAAGTGGTGATAAAAACACATATCCAATATGCATCTATTTCGAGAACAATTACCAAATTTAATTGCACATATTTTCCCAAATTAATTTCATTTTGAAAAATTCAATTTCAGTTTGTTAACATAGCAGGGGAAGAAAGAGAGACTCACCTGATGCAGAGCGCACCGACTGTCGCTTTCAACCAGAGCCGTCGCTCGACGTGGGGGTCGAAAAGGGGATCGGAGCGATTCCTCGACGAAGGGGTCCGGCACCGGAACAACGAGGTTTCTAGCGACTGGAGGCAATGAGAGAGAGGACAGCACGAGAGTAGGGGAGGGTGGTTGGAGGACGGGCGCGCAGAGAAGAGGCGGTCTAGGTTTCGCACGGGGTCGGGGAAGAGTTGCCTGCATTTCCACTCTCAGAGAGAGAGAGAGAGAGAGAGGAGATGTTAAAACCTAAACTAACGGAGAACGGAGGCGCTGAATATTTTTTCCGTTCCATCTATTCTGATCAGCGACAAAATCAAATCTCTTGAAACACGAAATTTAAAGCGAATCAGACGATTCAAAAAATGGTATCTCCATAGCTCAGAAACTACCACTTTGACCTTAGCCACTCTCTATATATATATATATATATATATATAGAGCTTGGCTACTATGCTTATATAAGCAAAAGCCTACATATGCTTATAACTCATTTTTGCGTTTCCAATGTTCAAATGGTCGATCCGACCGTTCATCTTGTTCTCCATATTAATATGTGCTTGGAGACTAAATTTTACATTTTTTGGAATTTTTTTACTATTTATTAAGCCACTTTGAAAATTGCTGATCTGGGTGAACAGTAAAAACAGTGTTTCCAAAATTCTGGACCACCAGATCAGAAACTTTCAAAGTGGCTTAATAAATAGTAAAAAAATTCAGAAAAATATAAAATTTAGTCTCCAAGCACATATTAATATGGAGAACAAGATGAACGGTTGGATCGACCATTTGAACATTGGAAACGCAAAAATGAGTTATAAGCATATGTGGGCTTTTGCTTATATAAGCATAGTAGCCAAGCTCTATATATATATATATATATATATACATACTTTTTACTCCATTTTATTTACAACTTTTTAATCCTGGGGATAACTGTTCTTCCTATTATCTTTCTGAATCTTCAGGAGAACTATGGAAAATCAGATCCAACTAGTGTGGAAAAAATAAAGAACGTATATCGAGAGCTTGATATTCAGGTACGTATGTCAGTACTTTTGCTACTGATTGTTAAATTTTTTATACTATCAATTAGTTTGACAAATTATTTTACTTTTAATTTTTCATGATTCTCCACCGAAAAGGGCTTATTTACAAAGTATGAAGTAGAAATCTATGAGAATCTGCTGTCAGCAATAGAAGCACAGTCGAGTTCAGTTATGCAAGAGATACTGAAGGCTTTACTAGAAAAGATTTATCAAAGGAAGAAGTAGACCTTTACATAGTTGAAAGCTAGCTTGTTATATTTTTGTACTGTGATATGGTAGCTGGTACATAAAATGGCGACTATATATATGTTCTCATATAAGAATTACATATGTATTTATTTTATGTAATTCAGCTCTTTTGTCTTTTACCCGCATTCTTGTTTTATAAACTCACAAACAGACTGAATTTTCTACTTCATATTTCACCAAACTAGCTAGTTAACGAACACTGGTAAATTAACGCGTTAGCTGGTTCACACTGGTATATACATTAGAATACCCATGAAAAGATTTGGTTCATTGGTAGTTATGAAATGTTGATTATTGATCCTGGATTGAAATCTTGAATCTAAATATTGAACTGGTTAGTTTCATTGATGCTACCTCTGAGCTGCATTCTACTAATGGTGAAGTGCAAAAATAATAATAGAGTAATTGTCAAAAAGTGCAGATCCCCATTTGAAATTCTGTCAGAGTGCAATAGAAAGAGCAATAGAGAGCGGAAAATTAGCCCATTAAAAAGAAAAAGAGCAATACAAAAAAGAGCGGAAAACAAGCTTAGTCGACTAAGCGGAATGGTAGCTAGCGCTATAGAGCGGGAACACAAGGAGACCGTTGGAGAGCGTCGGCCACCACAAGAAAAACAAAGGAGAGATCGATGAACTTCCAAAAATAAAAATATAATAATCGGGGTTTTAACTATGCTCAACTCTTACAGTGCAATGAGTAAAAAAACCGTTTTTAAAGTTAAGAGATAAACTAAATAACTTGAAGTGTTTCCTGATAAATAAGAAATTAAAAAAAAGTATGTGAGGGTATAAAAAAATTTAATCTTATTTAAAATTGATATTCTAAAAATTTAGTAGCTTGTTTCACAAGTTCCATAATGAATCAAAATAGTAATGATGAAGTCTAAATACCTAGCTATTATTAATGAGTTTAAAATAAAAACGACAAAATGTCCAAAAATAGTGATAACATAAGCATAAATTCTATTCAAGCAAAAGATCCAAGGCTTATGATTAGACCCGAGGATATAATTGTAAACTGTGATGCATCATATGGAAGTGAAATAGTGGTGTTTGCCGTAGTTGTTCGAAGTTTTAATATGAAATTTATATCCAATTAATCATATAAAGGGACCCTTGATGAAAACTAATTTGCATAGGGAGCACTCATCCTATGATGCAGAAGCGGATGCACTGCGATTCGCAATAGAAATTAGGTTGGAAACAATTACACGTGGGACCGTTCATATATTTAGTACTGCAAACCAATTGTGGAGTGCTTCAACAATGGAGCAACTAACAGCTGTAATGTAGACATTGAGCCTATATGTACCCGTGTAAATGCTTGTAGAAAACTAGCTTCTTATCCTATCTGAATCCGTAAGAACATACATGGTGGACCTCGAACACCTGCAAAGGAAAAGGTGGTATATGTTTATCATATACATTGGATTGAATCAATCAGCGGATTTACTAGTACAAGAGGAAAACACGGTAAGATTTGCAAAACAATCCCCAAAGTCACTATAAAAGATCAATTTGTATATTCTAACCAGTTGTATGTTTTTTACTTAAACAGTGACTACAAACGAGGGAACTTTTTATTGGTCATCAATTTATCTCTAAATGTGAACTCAAATTATATGATATTTTATACAAAATCAACGAATTATAAGACTAATTATCAATCACGTGTCGCCAATATATATGTTATATTTTAAAAACATAACCTTATTAAAAATATTGTTTCAAATCATCAAATCAATCCGTTATCAATATAACTATTGTAGTACTATTCATTTGAAATGGATATTCTAAATATTTAACAGCTTGTTTCACAAGTTTCGTAATTATTATAAATACAAGAATTGATTCTAAATTGGGTTCTAAAGAAAAATGACGAAAGGTCCAATAATAGTGATTATATAAATATAAATTCTATGTAATACGATGAAATTATCTGTATTTAGACTTTACAATGTACTAAGATGTCAAGTTTTCTGTTTTGGAGGATAGTTTTACAAATATCCATTAGTTTTCGCCAACATCTTATAAGTTCAATAAACTATCCTTTAGATCAAATAAAGACATTAGAATACCAAACAAAAGCAGAAAACATGATATCTATAATGTTTATTTGAAAAGCAACACCAATACATCATGCAAAATTTGTGAAGTGCGTGTTTAGCTTCATGATATTCACCAAAATATCACTGCGATAACATGTGAAAGGCATTTAAATGCACAGAACACACAACTGTCGATCTGTCAATTGACTTTTTGTAGTTACTCAATTTTAATAATTCTTTACATTAAGATGACTATATCAAATTTAGCGTTTCTAATATTATATTTCTTATGACAGGAAGCGTGTTCAAAATCAACTGCTTATACCGGAGATTAGTTGAAAGACATATTAACTTATATCATGGTTAAAAATAATTTCTTTTGCTAAGATTGGCACTTAAAAATTTGAATATAGTCTATATTGGTTATAAATTTTTTTTATATTTTCTACATTTTTTTTAGTAATAAATTAAATCTATCAACAGATTATTGACATTGTCTTCAAATTAAAAATTAGACTTATTGTGCTCGTACAGACAAACATTTTGAAAATTGATTTATTAACTTGATCTAACGTGTAGTAGATAAAAATATTAAATAGTAATTAATTAATGGGGGAATCGGTTATATACCCATCAAAAGTTTAGATTTTGGATATTTGCCCATCAAATCTTCAAAAGTTAAGAATTTTGATATTTTTAATACAGATTTTTGTTTTAAATTATCAGTTTTAATATCAATATGGGTAAATTTCCAAATTATCAGTTTTAAAAATATCCAAATTTACCCATATTGTATTAGAAATTTACTCCAATTTGAAGATTTGATGGGCAAATATCCAAATTATAAAATTTTGATGGGTATATAACCGATTTCTCCTTAATTAATTATATAACATGTTTCTGTCCAAAATTTGTTATATACAACATTTATTTTGCAAAAATTATCTCCTTTTATATATATATTTATTAATTTTTTTCCAGAACAAAACCGGGAGAATAACATAAAAACACAATTACTAAGCTATTGATGTCATACATCATGTTCAAAATTATGCAAATTACTTGTAATTCTTCTTGCAAATTATTGAATTTCCACTATGTCATTACTTTGTATTTATTCATCAATTGAGGAGCTGCTATTTGTCCTAATTTAATAATAGTTTTTTTGAGAAATGAAAAAGAAATAAAAAACTATTATTAATAGTCAAATGTATTGATAACCATTAATCTATAATATTAATATGTCCTAGTTAATGTTATATGAATCAACTCTAGAAATAGTATAATGTTAAAAATAGTATAATGTTAAAAAAATAGTATAATGTTAAAAATAGTATAATGTTAAAAATAGTATAATATGTCCTAGTTAATGTTATATGAATCAGCTCGTCGCCTCCAACTTTAGAAATAGTATAATGTTAAAAAAAAATTGAAATTCATCGATGATTAAAACATCACAAAAACAGTGAAATGTTGTAAAATTATACAAGCCCGATTCAGACAGATTAAGCCCAATTAATAATGAACAGGCCCACTAACAAATAATGAGAATTTGAGCTTCTGTATCTATCGTCTCTGCCGTAAGTGGGGCCCACATGTCATATCCACCTGTAAAATGTACTGTAGAATTATATCCCGAATCTCAAAGCACAAATAATAATGCCCCCTGCGCCATCCCGAGCAAGAACCGGATGAGAGTAAATCTGGACTGTCCGTTTCAATTGTGTTAAGTCAGGTACCTGAGACAGGGAGGATACGGATCCTCACATCCCTCTCTGCCCTTTTGCCTATTCCCTAGAATCTGAACCATGGATTACAGCAACGGCGGCGGGGAGGCGCCTCAGGTTCTCTCCGGTCAGGCGGCGGCGATTTTCGCTGAAGGCATCTCTCTCGTGCTCTCGCGATGGACGGCGCTCCAGATGGCCGTCGAAAATCAGTGGGGCGGGCGCGAATCTCGAGGCAAGGCCGATCAGCTCGTCGCCTCCATCCAAGAATTTTTTGGACAAAAAGAGGGTTAGTATTTTTTTACAAACAAAATTGGTTATAAATTTTGATCTTATATAAAATTGGTTACAAACAAAATTGGAGTTTGAAGATTGAACTATCTAATAATTGTTTGTTCAGTATAAATTTCAAATATGGTTGGTTTGCAAGTCAGTTATGAAAGTGAAAATAAATTTGAAGAGTTTTTTGTACAATTTCAAAACTCAAACTAAGTTCAACATGTAGTTTTTGAGCTATTATTTCTTGTTTTCAGATCTTTACATTGATGAGTTGGAGGAGTTACTAGAAGTTTTCATGCTTGATTCCTTAAGTACTGAAGTCCAGGATGGAAGTGTTCCGGAGGTAATTTCTTTTATTGTTTTCATACACTTTGCCCTCCTTTATATCATATAATTCCAACTGTAACACTTTGCCCTCCTTTATATCATATAATTCCAACTGTAACACTTTGCACTGGCAAAATTTGTTGAATTGTTTTGTACCAACTATCTGGTGTGTGCAGGATTTTTCATAGAAAAGAGAAAATTGTGAGTATACTTGTTGTGAACAAAATCCCTGAAATAATAATGGGAAGCAAAAGAAGAAATACGGAACATGTTTGAACTGTTCTTTAGAGTTGATTCATAGAATATTTGAAATTATAGTATTGCTTGTAGGTTGCTGAGCAATTGATGATAATGCATGAAGAGTGTTTAGAAGGCAGATATGACTCAATTCAAAAGCTGAAACAATTAGCTCCGCAAACAAATGCTGTTTCTCAAAGCAAACAGGTTAAAAATTGTTTTTTTTTGCAAGCTTTTTAATTATCTCATTCATAGTTTGAATGCGCCAATATGAAACTGCAAAACGTTTGCTTCCTCATGAGTATTATTTTTATACTGCACTAAATTTTGTACAGAAGAATAATTCCAAGATTAATTTTCTCTTCCTTTTTATATTGGGAAAATAAACAAGAGTTTGTTTCGGCAACTTTGAAGAAAATGTGGAATCTATTTGATGGAGGTGAAAATGAGATTTTAGGGGGCATCTGCATTTTTTGTTTTAAAGTGAATTCTTGATTTTGGTGGTCTTCTGAATAATAATTAATTCCCCTTCAAGGGATCATTTACATTGTGAATGTACTACCTAATATACTCTTAAACAAATGCATTGGATAAACTAAAAAAGGTCTAATAATACACTTAGACAATTGCTTTCACTTCTCATGTATGTCACCAATTTACAAAGTTTGTTCCTACTCAAAAGAGTTTTTGAGATTAGAGAGATATACAAGGTTCAAAATGAAAAATAAAAAATTGTGGTTAACAGGTGGTCAACGACGATGATGACGAGAGCTCTGACGAAGAGGGCTCAGAGTCAGATTCAATGGAAATGGAGGCAGCACAAGAGATGGATGTGGATCCGGTCAAGACGGGTACCAAACCCGGACCCGACCCTGATGGTTGGACTGTTGTTGCGAATAAGCGCAACAGGGGTAGAAGATCCAATTGATTTTCCTAGGTGTAAAAATTTTTGCTGTGAGAGTAATGTAATTTTGTTTTTTATCTCTGGACAGAGAGTTCTTGTGATGATTTTATTATTATTTCGTTCTATATAAACATATCGGAAGCTTAATTAAGATGTTTTATAAGGGATTAGGTGATTATTTTATATTGTTTATACATTCAGATAGATTCTCTTCTTGCGTAACTAATCTGAATAATACGTACAATTTTTAGGAAGTCAAATGCTGACTTGTCCAACAACACACTGATTCACACAGTACAGTAAACGCAGGTTCTAACAAATTCTAACTGTCAGTTATAGTTTTCAACAATTTGGGTTGTCTGAATTATCTTCGTGTTCATCTCTTATCTTCAAAAAGAAAATGAACATGCTAGATCAACAATTCAGAAGGATTTTTGTTTGATTCTTGTCTAACTTTTTGGGGAAGGATTTGTTTGATGAGTGGTAAACTGGTAATATGGGAAGATATATGGTCTAGAATTTTGTGCTGGTAGCTAGAGCTACGGTTTTGTTCTCGGCTTTGAGTTCACCGGCTCACCGCAAATGTGTGTAGATTTCATTCGGTGTATATTACGAGGAGGGATCTAGTTACCATAATTTTGAGTTACAACAAAGTCACCACAACTATTTTTTACATTTTCTTTTTTTTTTGAAATACATATTTTTTTTTTTTTTTTTTTACATTTTCAAATTCCAAATCGTCGATCCAAACCGTTCAACATATCTCCACAATAAAATGTGCTTCTTGATCAAATTTTACATTTTTTTGAATTTTTTACTATTTATTAAGATGGGTACAAAATTCAATGGTCTGAATTTGACTAGTTTTTGTAAAATACTTAATAAATAGTAAAAAAATTAAAAAAAATGTAAAATTTGATCGGAAGCACATTTTATCATGGAGATTATGTTGAACGGTTTGGATCGACGATTTGAAATTTTGAAAATATAGAAAATAGTTGTGGCAACTTTGTTGTAACTCAAAATTGTGGTAACTAGATCCCTCCTCATATATTACATATATAATCTACCGTCAAACATATGTAATCAATAATTTAATTTAAGATTTAACTAAAAGTGTTCCTATCAACAGCCCCAAAAATCAAATACACTCTCTTATTTTCTCTTATTTTATATGAATAAAGAAATCTCTTCATTTTGTACTTGCACTAAACCGTGATTTGGAAAGAGTTCAGAAATTATAGAAAAAAAGAGAGAAGGAAATAAAAGGAAGCAGATATAGACAAGTAGCACTAAAAAGTGTCAATTCTGAAAAAAAATATACAGATCACTTTAAAACACTAAACCCGATGAGGCAATGATGTATCACAAGCAACTCAGAGATACAAAAACCAATAATCAAACTTCTGGCATGTTAGCACTTTGCAATGGATTAGCACACAAGTCCTGCAATCATGATACATTTTTGCTAAATTAGATTATTTGGGGTCACGCTGACCTGAAACAAATGTGGCACCCACATTGCCTCTTTCAGTTTCATCTGGTACTGATCAACTCCATCCATCCTAAAATTGCCAGAAAATTAGAAACAAAACTGAAGACGACTTCTATAGGTTAGTTGAAAGTGTTCTATTTCATTGAGTATTACAATCTCCAAATAAACCTTCTATACTAAGAACTGGAGGTAAAGTTTACATTTGGCAGAACAACTTATTGCTTGTTTCATAATTAATTTTGGTTAACAGTACCATTGATTCAATTAATTTGTGATCTGCAAAATAAGAGTTCTGGTTTACAAATTGCAAAGTTGCTTTTTTATATATAAGAGCCAAGAATACCTCAGTTTTGATCCTTTCAAGCTCATCAGCACACTGCACCCAATAGTTTTCTCAGCTTGTTCATTGAAAACTGAAAGTCATGCCTCACCAGTAGGATCTGACACCTTCAGAATCATTATATAGCTACAAAGTTGCTGAACCCAATCAACCTTATAACCAATCCATTTTTAAAATTTTGTAAATAACAATCTTTAATCGGTGCCTGTACTCTAGAAACTTTGAAGCTACGACGAAGCTCCAATTTATAATTATACTAAAAGAATTACAAAATGACCCTTAAAATTCATTTGAAAAGACAAATATCACTTCTAATTAGTAAATTCTTCTATAGTTTTACGAGGCCTTTTAGAAAATAACATAGATCACATCTAACGGTATTATTTTAACCTTTTAAGTTTTAAATTTTGAGTTATTAAACTTTTTAAAAATAGAGACATGATGGAGGCACAAAAAATGAAGACATTTGAACCCTCCTCTGTTAGATGACTAATATAAGAAAACAGAAAAAGTGATTGGGATTTTCGATGACACAGCAATTCGAAAACGTTCGGCCCCAATTGATTCTTTTTTTTTTTTTATACCGAAGGGTTTTTATTTTTCAAAAAGTAGCTGTTTTTTTTTTTAAAGAGAAATAGTACTGGGATTGTTTCTGAAATAGTAGCTGATATTTTTCAAGTAGAAAGATAAGTAGGAATATTTTCTGAAACAGAAATAATACTTTTAGAGTAAAAAAAAAACAACTCCAAACTTCCGAAATTGTTTTCGATCCATCTATACCATCAAATATATCAGCTACTTTTCTATTTCTCTATACCATCAAATAGATTTTCGCTGCTAGTTACTAATTACAACACTGAATAAAATAGATTTTCGGAACTCGTGACCTCTATTTATTATTATGAGAAAAGTTTAATCTAAATACTTATCATAAAAGCAAACTAATTAAAAATTCATTGTTCCTAACCACACGAAGCAAAGAAAGTTTTTTCATTCATATATTTTAGAAATTGCTTTACATTATTCTGTGATTATATATTATCTGACTCAAAATATAAAACTGAGGAATCTAATGTCAATAAGTGTCACACCATTAGCAATAAAATTAAATTAAAAAAAATTATTTATGAAATTCTTAAATATAAAATATGTGTTTTATTGTGTTAGAGAAATATTGACGTAAACTGAAATCGTTATAGTTAATATAATAATTATATAATAATTTACAAAGAATAATTTCATACAAATATAAAGTCGAATTTTTGTTCTTAGACTTACAATCTTAGAAAAACTAAGAACTGCATTATAAATAGAGTGAGGTTATGCTAATATGCATATTATGGATCCACCTTAGTCATGGAACCATATCTCTATTTTTAAAATTCAAACAGTTGATCTGAATTATTAAACATGATTTCCATATAAAACTGTACTTGAGAACACAAATTTTACATTTTATTATAATTTGTTTACTATTTTTAGATAGGTAGAAAATTACTTGATCTAAAAAATTTAAACCATTCAAAACAAGTGATTTTTAGCTATCTAAAAATAGTAAAAATATAATTATAACTTTGTTCTCAAAACGAATCTTTATTACACAAGGAAAAAACGTTATAGAAAAGATTTTGCATTAGCAAAACAAAAGATAAATTTCTGTAGTGCACACTTCAAACAGGGTAATAAAAACAAAACATTACAAATATGAGTGAACTCCAGGCAACAAGAATCGATGTTACATTAGATGATATTAATACAACTGAGTAGTACACTCACAACATATTACATATTAGGTAATATTAATACATCTGAGTCATACATGAAAGCTCGCCTAAGTTATTAAGAATATCCGAACATTAAACAAGATGAAAGACAATTTAAACAATAACTTCACCAATGATCTTAACATGGGTAAGTAATTTGTTGATTAACCGATCAACAAATCCATTATCAGTTTTATATCCTACAAATCTAACGGTCTTAAGGAACTCCCGCTGCTGGACTATTGCATCTCTCGGTTCCTCCTGAGTTGTCTCCTCCTCTAAAAATTCCCTGACACATAACTTCAGTAGGAACAAAACAAGTTACATAGGTTTCATAGATCATATATCCTTCTAAAAGGGCTTAATTGAGGGGGACTAATATGAATAGCACCTGGTAATCTGGTATTACACGGCCTTTACTATAATGTTAATTTCTTAATCTGGTCCATTTATAGTATATCAATTGACCATAAATACTCGAAGCTTTTCATTTTTTTTATTCAATAAATTTGGATTTTTCTAACATCTCATTAATCAGGGGCGGAACTAGAAAATGTTAATAGGGGTGGCTGAAAATTAAAATACAATTGCGGTGAATGGGATTTGAACTCAAGACCTCTCAACCATAAAATAGAACTTTAACCACTAGGCTACAACTAAACATATGTCATTTATTGAGGGTAGCTAGACTATATAAAAAGTTTAAAAAAGATAAAATTCAATTAAATTCCTATACGTATAATTAAAATTTTAAAATCATAGGAGTGGCTTAGCCACCTTTGGCTAAGCCTTAGATCCGCCCGTCATTAATTGACTTTGTTTTTGTCAGCCTCCCTTAATTGAGGCATGGAAAAATAATAAGTACCGGTAGCAATACCGAGAGAGAGAGAGAGAGTTCTTTCTAGTGAGATAAAATACCTAAAGCGGGTTATTACAACTCAAATCTCACCAGACCAATTCTTCCAAAAATATCCCTACAAGATGCCATACTAATTTTGCATATGCTACAACTGCCCACGGTGCAACCGATACAGATCCCCACCTTTACACAGAATTCGGATGAGTTTATATGGCAATGAGAGAAATCAAGTTCATACTCGGCACGTTCTGCCTACACTGCTCTGATTGGAGGGTGGAAAATTGCATGGCAGTTTAAAAACACCTGGAAGCACAAACTAGCTCCAACGGTGAAGATATTCACGTGTACTTGTTGCTAAAGGGTAAAACATTAACTCACGATGTCATGGCGAGGAGAGGAATTCAGTGTGAGATGAGGATGAATCGGCTCTGCTCCTATTTTTCCTATGCCCATACAATCATGGTGCTAGGATCATCGGTTGAAGAAGTGTGGACTAAGTCATGGGATAAAGCCAGACTCCTAGGACTGGAATGAAGGAAGGTATGTGCTACAAGGTTTGTGTGCACATGCTGACTGTTATGGAAACAGCGCAATGCTGTAATTTTTAAAGGACCCTACTGCAGGCAGAGGTACTGGTAGCGAGAATCAGTCAAGAGAGTTATCTCTGGATGAAATTTTGCTGAACAGGGAGACTTCAAAGCAATAAGAACAGTAGGAAATGTGCCTTGCTTTAATTTTGCATCATAGGAGTGTGCTGTATTGATGTAATTATAACTTAGGTGTAGATGCTAAATTGTGCTGCCTTGTAATCAAACTCTCTGCATTAATACAATTTGGCAGACCCTGCCAAGCTTTAAAGAGAGAGAGAGAGAGAGAGAGAGATTACAATGGAGATTTCTAAGGTGAGGTCCTGTAGTTTAGGCGAGTGATGGAGGAAATATGGTGCAAGATCAAAGTCATACAAACGCATAATCACAAGTTCCAGGCACTTTAAGCTGTTGAAGACTGGGCAACTAGAAATATCATTCTTCTGTACCTATTTTCATTACAAAGTAAAATTAAAACTATGTTACAAAAATAAAGAGGAAAATCACAAAGCTAATTGCAAATGAGAACTTTGGATGCTTATTATAGCCATAGGATATGTTTACCACAAGAACCACAAACAAATATCATGTACACTTAAGGTTCTAAATTGTTTCCGAATCACAATTGAAAACAACAATCATTGTGTATTTATGGCAGACAACATTAGAACCAAACAATTTAAAAGAATGCTATTTTAATTTTTTTGTTGCATGTGAATCGTCCTTGCGAGTTAGTAAAAAATGCCCTAATAATCAATTAGGGTATGTACCATGCTTGGATAGACATGGGAGTGCCTATGACAGGAGCAGGGTTTTGTTTAATTCTGAAGTACCTAAAATAAGAACCAAGAGTATATGCAAAAGTAGAAGCATTAAAGATTTTTGTTTCAAATATGTTGCAAAGAGAAAGTACCTTTCTCCTGCGGCAATCCAAATCAAGCCGTAAGCTTTCAACATTTGAAAGGCTGTGAATAAGCTTGGGAACCCTAGTAACATATTTATCCTTACCAAGCCAATTAGGAATATAGATGGAGGCATCAACTAGCGATGGCATATTTAGCAACAGAGTATTCCCCATATTCATGACTGTAATATCCAAATACAGGAGATTGGGCGTGGAAATCTGCAATCTCGTTATATAAGAATAACTAACAAGAACCAACTTCTTCAAACTGTTGGAACATATCTCCATGATGTCGATATAAAACCTTTCTAGCACTAATTTTTCAAGCACAGGACACCCCAACAAAAGCTTGTTGAAAGAGTCATAACTCATTGTAACACCATCAAGATTAAGGGTTTTAAGGGAAGGAAGGGTTACTGAGTTGGGCTCTATAGCTACAAAAGTCGATCCATTTCTAGAGAGACACAACTGGAGATATATTAGTGATGCACAAGAAAAGATGAGATCGGTGTTTAAATTCAACTCTTCCCATGAACACAGTTTGACTGAGCACTCCCGAGGCTCCAACTTCATCACATCACCAATACAATTGGCAACAGCTTGAGTGCAACGCCAGTAAAAATCCGAATCCAGCCAAAGTTGATATCTGTTAACACATAATGTTTCTCGCTTCTCCAACACACTTTTCACAAGTAGTTCGAATTTGGTTACAAATTCTACATTCACATCATCAATAATCTCTGGCAACCCAAACTCTTTAATGTCAAATTTCAGATCCGGCACAAAAGCCCATGTTTTCATCCATCTTTTAGACAAGATGCATGTCTGCACAGCCTCTCTTGTACTAAGAAAAGATAGGATACGCGTGCGAGCATCATCAGGCAAGCTACTAATCCTATCAAGGCTATAATTCTCCTCACTACCATGTGTCTTGATATTCATCATCTTTGACCTTCACAAAAGCATTTATTCAAACACCTCCCTGCATGACTCTGTTTTATAGTACATAAAAACAAACTTTAATGAGTTGCACACAGTTAAACGCTTCTCAAATTGCAAGAATTATAATTAAAAAAAGAAGCTACAGATCTCAAGTGTTGCAAGTACAACAGTGATCCAGGTTCCCACCTTTCTCAACCATAATCATAGTTACAATTTAAGAAAATATCCCAAACAAGGAAAAAAGACAACATTATTTGTGATATAATTTTGTTCTATTAGTTGGTTTTTTTCTTCCATTTGTTGCTTTTCACACCAACTATACACTAAGCAAATTGACAGTTGCAGCACCCTTTTTATGTAGCAGCTTTACAACACATTGTTAGACTTCAGATGTTTCCTTCTGAGTAGCAAGTTGTAGGGTTCCGGTAATACCAGTACAAAATTGGTCAGACCAGACTATATATGCAAATAAATTTAATGCCTTGATACTTTTTAGAGCTGATTTGAAACAAAATTTATGCTCAGTTATAGGGTTTCGGTCAAAACCCAAAATATCAAACCCATTAACATAGCAGTACTAGCATTAATCCTCCACATCAAGACCAAACTTCAATAAGCCACCCAATTTATAATACTGAGTTGTAAAACATCAGTTCACAGTGTATGAAAATTTTTATTGTGCATATGCAACTTACAAATTCGTGTTTTTAAAAATTCTACAATTTCTACTATGCCCCAGATCTCAAATAGCATCAAATCAATTTCATAAATTTCACATAGCAGCTACGAGTATGAAGTATGAACCAGTCAAACCAGCAAAGATAGAAAATGGGTAAAAATACCGAGGCAAATTAAATCAAGCACAGCTTCCAGAGCCAGTAACGAACCAAGCATGCAAGCACACATTCAAGTTTTTAAGTCAGCCATTAATGGCTATTTTACACAAAAATCAAACAAAACTTAGAAAGAGAAAATTGGAAATTGTAGTTTACCTAGATGAGGCGGCGCGACAGAGGAGAGGCGGCACACGGGGAGTTGAGTAGAGAGACGGTGAAGAGGGAGGGAGAGGGCAAGTAGAATAGAGTGAGGCGGGGTAGAGTAGAGACTAGAGAGCGAGAGGTGAGAGAAAGGAATGAGATGAAAGTGAGTGATGCATAAACGGGCCTGCTAAACGGGCCGTCCAAACTCAGCCCTTCACATGAATTGAGATGATCGTAAAAAAAGTATTTTTCTGAAAGTTTCGATTTATTTTTTCTATAATTAATTTGGTTTGATAAATGCTATCGGTTAGCATGGTACTAAATATACTGACAAATGAATTATTCGGTTTCAGTTTGGCGGAGTAAAAATTTCGTGATTCGGAAATAATTTGAATATAATTTGGAAATTATTCAGTCTCACAAGAGAGAAAAAAAACCCATAAAAAAAAACCAAAAAAAAAAAATTCATCTTTTTTTGTGTTTTTTTCGCGAAAAATTCGTAAAATATGTTTTTTCGCATTTTATTTGTTGTTCATTTCGGAAACGTCAAAAGAACGTTATTCGCGAAAAAAATGTAAATCTGATGATTATGGTACTAATGAAAATTAATTAGTTTGATCCTCACGGTTGGAGAGAAAGCTGACTCATTTATTTTCTATTTGTTTTTTTATCATCCGTTGTTTTGAATTCCACATCTGATGTCATCATTAATGAGAAAAAAGTAGGGTTCAATCTCAAGTAGGTTTAAATTAATGAAAGTCTTCCCGGCCGTCTTCCCGGCCGCGATAAATTGTCACTTTCATTAGTTGAAAGTCTTCCCTGGCAAATTGTCACTTTCACAAGTTACTTTCTCCATTCTAGTGATCCGAAGTACGTGTAATCGGGCCAAGGGCATGAATTATTCAAAAAAAAAAAAAAAGTACGTGTAATCATCCGAACAGGACTGGAGTATGATCGTACAGATCACACCATTCTCTACTTCGCTTCCAAGGCTTGGAAGTATATGACCGTACTGATAAACACCGAGTATTATTAAGAGAGAAACCAAATAATGACGTCAGCACTCCAACCATTTTCTACAAGTATCCAACACCATGTTTCTCAGCATACAAAGTGAGGACAATCGCAAGTTGGGAAATTCAAAGAGAGAAAGAGACAGAGAGAGGAAGAGAAGGAGGCGGAGATGGATGCACTCCGAAATATCGGCCTTTTCTTCATGCTTGTAGCCTCCTCTTTCATCATTCGGGACTTCGGCCAATCCTCTGTCAGCACCGAAAATGCCTTTACAATCTTTTCTACATTCATCCTCGGCCTCTGGATGTTAATGCTTTCCATCATACTTCACATGCTTCCATTAGCGGCGGTGCGCATGGTTCATCAAGCAATGGAGGCGATACATTTCTTCATCTTTGGTCTTCGCGTTGATCTTCTCTTCTAGTAGTATTTCTGCTTTCTGCTTGTGATGTGTTTGCTCTCTTTTTCTTTCTTTTTTTCTAAATTTTGTTTTCATGTAATTTGAGGTGCTCCTATAAGAAGAGCGCTTGTTCTCAGTAATTTTGCTCGGATGCTCTGTTTTTGTGTGAGATGCTCTGTTTTGTTCCGTTCTCTAGTTGTGATAGGATAATTAGTTAACAACAGTTAAAATTTTCCAATTTGGATGAAGGATGTATTACTTAACAGAGCATTCTATTCTATGGTTGTTTTGTGTGAGATGCTCTGTTTATATTCTCATATTTTAGGGCATTCCATTCTATTAAAGGTTGTTTTTGTGTGAGATGCTCTGTTTATCTTTATAAGAGAAGGATTCCATAATATAGGTTGTCAGTTCCGTTTACGTATGACACCAACAACTAATCTAAAGAGTATTAATCTTGGTGAAATGTCTATAAAAGGAGAGTACCTACACAGTAGATGCCACAGAGAATTTCTAATTTTGTTTTCGGTCCTTAGAAGAACCAAAAAAAAAAAAAAAATTCAGTTTCTTCTATTAAAATATAGATGTAATTCATCTAATAATCAAAATTATTTTTGTATATTCTATAAATAAATATTCCTGGCTGAAATGTCTAGAAATGGAGAGCATGTGAACTTGTGAAGTCAACTGCATGAGAAAAACTGAAAAAGTAAAAAATAAACAAAATTTTAGTATTTAGTGTCTTTTATGTATGGAACTAAAAAAGATCATCGGTTCGATTCAAAAATTAACTTAATATCACGTTGAAAAGCTAATTCATAATTAATTTTGTTCATACTGATTGTCATGAAATATTGCTCTTGCTTACCCAATTTAATAATTTAATTAACATTATGACTATCCTTTCTAGATAACAACTGTACATGATATTTCATTATAATCACTCAAACAAAAAAATAGCCACACAGATCCCCGCAATTGACCACATGTCCTTGTTGTCATTTATCCTCTTCATTTACAAAATTCCACAAATACCCTTCTCACCGTTTCAACTTTTTCCGTATCAATTATCGTCTGTTCTCGCCACTTTTGTTTATATAAAATTTGACCGTGGACGGTAGATCCCAACAAATAAATACTTCTGTGTGGGTGCTCCGGTAAAATTTTGAATTCACAATTGAGTGGTCCGTCCGTCCCTGTCGACAGTGGATCCCACCAACCAATTGGAGTATCCACGTCACTCAAAACTCATAAAATATTTAACATCCGAACAGTGGATCCCACCAATCTACTTCTCTTCGACAGTGGATCCCACAGATCTACTTCTCTTCGAAGGCTTGGAAGTATATGACCGGACAGAACTACAGATAAACACCGACTATTACTAAAATTGAAACAACTCTAAACAACACAGTTAGGGCCTGTTCGGATGTCACGGGATTACACGAGATGGAATTTGACGGGAATGGGAACTCACTTTTGAAAAAGCAGGAACCCATACTCATAAATACGCACAGAAATTATTATGAGAATGTATTGAATAGGTGTTCGGTTGTACTATGGAATTAATTGTAGGAAAGCTCATTTTTCTTTCTAAAAATATTTGATATTATACAATTATTTTTATTTATAAAATTATCAATAATGCAACTAAATAAAAATCAAACAATAACATTACTTATTAATTTTTATTTTATAAATATAAATTTATTTTTATAATTAAATAAGAAGTATCTAATGATATGAATATGCTATTTCCTTTGCATTCAATGCTCCGAAAATAGCAGTTGTATTTATGAAAATTGGGTGTTTGGGAAAAAAAATATTGGATAAAGATTAATTAATTGATCTAAACTTTGGAAAAATTAAAACACCTCTACATGTGTACGTATGAACATAAGAAAAAAGCTCCATAATTCGCATGCCATTCTCATTCCACTTTCATATACACATAGCTAAAGAAATGAAAAACATAGATCATTTCTACTTGCCGAGAAAACAATTATCACTTTCAAACAAACAAAATTGCCTCTAAATAACAATAACTTCAAAGTCCAAATTATTAAATGTGACACAAAAGTATATTCCAACTCCAAAGTGTAAAATATCCAAGTAAACTGAGCTCTGTCACCTCTGAGATATGCTATTATCTTGAACATAAGTGCCTGCAATAAAAATCAGGATTTGAAACGCAATTCATAGTAATACATATAAATTTAGCATATTACACCTTTAGCTATAGAAATAAATGTAAAATAAAAGAAAATATGAAAAGAGTCTCAGGAAAAGAAAATTAAAAATGTAACACATACAGATGATTTTATTGCTTCATTTCTGCTCAATCTTGGATGCACTTGAGGTCAGCTCCAGGATACGTACCAGTGGTACCGTAGTCCGTACCAATCCATGATTTCTTACCATAGTTTATGCTTGCTGGTTCTCCAAAGCCGGCAGTACCGGATCTCGTACCACTGGTACTGGACAAAAAATAGAAGAGGCTAAGAGTTAATCATTAAATATTTTTTTAATTAATCAGTCTTTTTTTTCTTCCATTCAAAAGTGGAGATCAAGAGACTAATATTTACCAGTAGAAAAATGTCTCTGTGCTTTCGCTATTAAACCACAAGTCATAGTGCAAATGCAAATTGTGGCTATATCGGTGGTATGGATCAATCTGTGTGAGAATTGTTTACAATAAGAAATTCAAAATTCAAAGATCAGCCATAATACACAGAAAAGATTAAAAATTAAAAATTCCTAGACAGCTCCTAATACACAGAAAAATTCAAAGATCAACCCATAATCTACACTTTGCACAAATTGAAGCAACTAAAGAGAGAGTGAGAGAGAGAACAAAAGAGAGAGACAGAGCATACCAAGAATGGAGAGATGGAGAGAAGTACGACAGGAGCTTGGAGGCGGCTGCGAGTCTGAGGCGGAGAGTGAGGCTGAAGGCGCGAAGGAAGATACAGGCAGGGTCGGGGTGGAGAGGGTGGAGGCCAGGCCAGGCGAGAGGTCGGGGCGAAGAGGGTGGAGGTGAGGCGCGAAAGAGAGAGAGAAGAGACTGTCGCCCACGGGAAAAAAAAAATTAAGTCCGACTGAATTTTCGGATGTATAGTTTTTCAGTGGGAATGGGTAAGGTTTAAGGGAATTGAGATTATATTTCCTACCCCCGTTCGGATGGTCGGTTTTTTCCCAATTCGTTCCAATCATTGTTTCCAACATCTTCCCCCAGACAGCGTAAATTGGTGGGAAAATGAAAATTCAGGCGGACTCAATTTTTTTTTCCCGTGGGTGACAGTCTCTTCTCTCTCTCTTTCACGCGATTCTGGTTTCTCTCTCTTTCGCGCCTCACCTCCACCCTCTCCGCCCCGACCTCTCGCTTGGCCTCGCCTCCACCCTCTCCACCCCGACCCTGCCTGTATCTTCCTTCGAGCCTTCAGCCTCACTCTCCGCCTTAGACTCGCAGCCGCCTCCAAGCTCCTGTCGTACTTCTCTCCATCTCTCCATTCTTGGTATGCTCTGTCTCTCTCTTTTGTTCTCTCTCTCACTCTCTCTTTAGTTGCTTCAATTTGTGCAAAGTGTAGATTATGGGTTGATCTTTGAATTTTTCTGTGTATTAGGAGCTGTCTAGGAATTTTTAATTTTTAATCTTTTCTGTGTATTATGGCTGATCTTTGAATTTTGAATTTCTTATTGTAAACAATTCTCACACAGATTGATCCATACCACCGATATAGCCACAATTTGCATTTGCACTATGACTTGTGGTTTAATAGCGAAAGCACAGAGACATTTTTCTACTGGTAAATATTAGTCTCTTGATCTCCACTTTTGAATGGAAGAAAAAAAAGACTGATTAATTAAAAAAATATTTAATGATTAACTCTTAGCCTCTTCTATTTTTTGTCCAGTACCAGTGGTACGAGATCCGGTACTGCCGGCTTTGGAGAACCAGCAGGCATGAACTATGGTAAGAAATCATGGATTGGTACGGACTACGGTACCACTGGTACGTATCCTGGAGCTGACCTCAAGTGCATCCAAGATTGCGCAGAAATGAAGCAATAAAATCATCTGTACGTGTTATATTTTTTAATTTTCTTTTCCTGAGACTCTTTTCATATTTTCTTTTATTTTACATTTATTTCTATAGCTAAAGGTGTAATATGCTAAATTTATATGTATTACTATGAATTGCGTTTCAAATCCTGATTTTTATTGCAGGCACTTATGTTCAAGATAATAGCATATCTCAGAGGTGACAGAGCTCAGTTTACTTGGATATTTTACACTTTGTAGTTGGAATATACTTTTGTGTCACATTTAATAATTTGGACTTTGAAGTTATTGTTATTTAGAGGCAATTTTGTTTGTATATTGAAAGTGATAATTGTTTTCTCGGCAAGTAGAAATGATCTATGTTTTTCATTTCTTGAGCTATGTGTATATGAAAGTGGAATGAGAATGGCATGCGAATTATGGAGCTTTTTTCTTATGCTTCATACGTACACATGTAGAGGTGTTTTAATTTTTCCAAAGTTTAGATCAATTAATTAATCTGTATCCAATATTTTTTTCCCAAACACCCAATTTTCATAAATACAACTGCTATTTTCGGAGCGTTGAATGCAAAGGAAATAGCATATTCATATCATTAGATACTTCTTATTTAATTATAAAAATAAATTTATATTTTATAAAATAAAAATTAATAAGTAATGTTATTGTTTGATTTTTATTTAGTTGCATTATTGATAATTTTATAAATAAAAATAATTGTATAATATCAAATATTTTTAGAAAGAAAAATGAGCTTTCCTACAATTAATCTCATGGTACAACCGAACACCTATTCAATACATTTCCATAATAATTCTTGTGCGTACCTATGAGTATGGGTTCCCGCTTTTTAAAAGTGGGTTCCCATCCCCGTCAAATTCCATCCCGTGTAATCCCGTGACATCCGAACAGGCCCTTAGAGTGCTATCGGGTCGGGTAGGGTCTGGGTACTATTATACTTGGACCCGTACTCTAAAAGTGTCCGGATCCAAATTTCGATCCATATACTTATCAGTTTCAAATCGGATCGGGTCCGGATCCAGAAACCTATCTACCCGTAAAAATTTCGGGTCCATTCTTTCGGTTCCGGATAGATAGATACCCATAACTTGTTTGTGGATTATCGGATCTGGTTTGGATTCGAAACGGGTTCGGATCTGGAGCGGGTATATGTCGCAACTCACAAGAATTTGAGAAACCCTTTACATTTAAATATAATTATAATTTTCTAAACATCTCACATAATATATCATTATAATATAATTAAAAATCTGCTCTAAAATTTTGAAGGTGAGATAATTTTAGAAAGTAAAATATTAGATATGGTGATTTCATTATATTGTTGCAAAAATTAATGAATAGAATATTAATCAATTTGTTTCAATCAGTGAAGAGAACAATAAATTTCAATCATCCATGCAGAAAAAAGATATGGTAAACAATGACATCAAGAAAATAATTAATTAACTTTGAAAATTTATAGACAAAAGATGAACATGACATTTGATTTCAATAATCTGTGTGAAAAGAGCAATAAATTTTATTTAAGAAATAAAAAACTACAAATAATTGTCTTTTCATAGTTATTAATATATTTTTATATTAAATAATTATAAAGAAATGGTATTATCATTTTTATGGGATATATATACGGGTATTGGGTCGGGTTCGGTTATGGGTCGGACAATTAAATCAAACCCATATCCTATCCATTACAGTAATGGTTCCGAATCGGATCCGAATCAGATATTAAATTATTAATTTTGTAACCGTATCCATAGTTTGGTAAAAGTAGCACCTCATTAAACACTGCACCTGCAATTCCAAATCCATCAATTCATTTCTCTTCATGTTCGAATCTCAAAAACAGATTCATTTCTCTTCATGTACGAATCTCAAAAACAGATAATTTTTATGTAAGAATTTCAAAACAGATTTCATGAATGGATTTGAAATTGCAAGTTCCGTGATTCTTTGGAATCACAGCAAATTTATTTCCCTATAAGTATATCCTACGTCCAGTTTCTCAGTATACAAAGTGAGGACACAGAGATTTTTCAAAAAGAGATACAGGGGAGGAGGCGGAGATGGATGCAGCCGGAGAATTAAATGACTATGCTATGCGAGATACCACCTCCCCGATGCCCTTCACCATCTCGGCCCGTTCTTCATGCTTGTAGCCTCCTCTTTCATCATTCGGGACTCAGCCAATCCTCTGTCACCGCCGAAAATGCCTTTACAATCTTTTCTACGTTCCTCGGCCTCTGGATGGTAATCCTTTCCATCATACTTCACATGTTTCCATTAGCAGCGGTGCACATAGTTCATCTAGCAATGGAGGCGATACATTTCTTCATCTTTGGTCTTCGTGTTGATCTTCTCTTCTAGTAGTATTTATGCTTATGATGTGTTTGCTATCTTTTTCTTTCTTTTCCTTAATTTTGCCATTGATGTAATTTGAGATGCTCCTAGAAGAGCGCTTGTTCTCATCAGTTTAGCTCGGATGCTCTGTTTTGTTACGTTTTCTAGTTGTGGTGGGATAATTAGCTAATAATAGTTAAATTGTCCAATTTGGATAAAGGATGGATTTGCTCTGTTTTTGTGTGAGATGCTCTGTTTTTGTGTGAATTCTCTTGTTGTGGTGGGATAGTTAGTTAATAACAGTTAAAATTTTCCAATTTTGAAACAAGATGGATTTGCTAACAGAGTGCGGGGGTTGTGAAGACTGAAGAGTATAAGAACATTCCATTCTAAGGTTGTTTTTGTGGGAGATGCTCTGTTTATCTTTACATATTTTAGGCCATTCCATTATATTAAAAGTTGTTTTTGTGTGAGATGCTCTGTTTATTTTTATAAGAGCATTCTATTTCTATGATATAAATGTTCAAAAGAAAAAAAAAAAGAAATTGATTGCAATTTTTGGCACTAATTTTTGTATAAAACAGGTACTTAAAAAAAAAAAAAGAGTCTGGCTTTAAAACGCGGCTGGTATGCTTATAGAACCTTCTGTTGCCAAATATATGGCTCCTCACAAATCAAATTACAAGGTGAATCGTTTCTTTTCACTCCGGCTGGTTCTGCTAATTCCGCATATAGCTACATCAGGTTGCAGGGACACTGCTATACCAAAAAGACCGAAATTTTTATTTATAGCACAACAAAAAAAAAAAAAAACACTTCAAATTTGGGGAAATTCGACATTTACCTAGGCCACTCATTGCCTCTACAGCCTCAAAGACTGGGGCCCGCCCAATGCTGCGGCAATTGTATTAGCAAGTATGACCAATTGAATAGAGCACATAATTCACATCCTCTGAGATATCTCATATTTTGCATGATTTTTTGGAAAAATCTCAACCGTTCAAATACGTTCTGCATGAATCTCAAAGCTCAAATAATACTGCTCCTGCACTATCCCCGAATAGGCACCGGTCATGTCGGTCACGCAAAATATGAGATATCTCAAAGGATAGGCACTCTTAACTATCAAGACAATTAGTAAAAACCATCGAGATTTCAAGGATTGCAATATAGAAGAAAACCTTCAAAATTTGGATTGCAAAATAGAAGAAAAAAACAACCACCATCAAACAAAATTTGCTGATGTAGGATTTGATTTCTCTCGAGTTAATTAATAGCTAAGATATAAATTAAATATTATTGGCAAAAACAATTTGAAATAATTAATTAACTAAACATCATATGATATATCCTCTCTTTTTTGTCATTAGATTTATGTTTTTAATAAAGGATAAAATGGGTATTTTTATAAATTTGAAATGAGTTTCAATAGAAAAGACAACAAAATGGGTATATTTGTGAGTGTTTGAAGTTTAAAAGGGCAAATATGATATTATGAAGTTTAGAGGGAAAATACACAATTTCAAAGTTTTTGAGGGGTATACATGAAATTCCCCCTCAAAAATATTTGCATTGAACGCTTAAATACTACATTTTGTATCCGCATGGCCCATGTGTCCTTAAGGCCCCTTGCCTTAATACAATTAATTAAGAAGGGCCCACTTAAGGAATCAAAGACATTTTGAAAAAAAAATGAAGTTTGTTTGGGCCGAATTAATAAAATAAAAGGCCCATGTCCTCATGACTTAGTTTTTACGGGCCGATTGAATCAATTGTAGGGCATACAGTTAGTTCTGTAATTAGACGGCCCTTTAAAAATCTAGTTTTTGATTATTTTGATTGGAACCGATAAGTTAATATTTTCGAAAGAATTCTTTCAACGCTATTGATTAGAGTTATAGGTCGGAAATCCTTTGGATGACTAGCATCTGCTCTTTTTGGTCATGTTTGGTTATGGAATGGAGTAAAGTTAATGAAGATTAATTAATTACTAAGTTATTCTTTATATTTTACATCTTTTTTCTAGAGGAAAATGAACTTTTGCCTATGAAATTGGGCCCTACAAGAGAAGTAAGTTAGTTCGTTTGAAATATGCGGAATTCAAGTGCAAATATTTTGCAAGGGGAGAGAATGAAATTGCCCATAAACTGGCAAATTTGAGTAGGATTTTGATTATGTTGGATATTCCTTCCCACTTTTCATGTTTAATTAAGTGAGGTTGTTCAATGTAATCTGGAATATTATGGGGAGGTATGAGGGGTTGAAGTGCAAATTTGTTGCAAGGGGAGAGAACGAACTTGCTCACAAATTGGCAAATTCGGGTAGGATTGAGAGGTTTGATTAGTTTGGCTGTTCTTTTTTTTTTTTTTTTCTACTTTCAATTAATTGAGGATTATTTGTTCTAAGGAGGAATCCACCTATAACATTTTATAGTTACAACATCTTACAATATAATTTTTCAAAGTCCAAACAGTCAATCTAAACCGTTCAACATAATCTCTATATTAAACTGTTCTTGGAGATCAAATTTTATATTTTTTTGAATTTTTTTAATATTTATTAAGATGGGTACAAAATTTAATGGTATGAAAACAATAATTTTGTAAAATACTTAATAAATAGTAAAAAAAATTAAAAAATGTAAAATTCGATCTCCAAGCATATTTTAATATAGAGATCATGTTGAATAGTTTGGATTGACTGTTTGAACTTTAAAAAATCATATTGTAAGATATTGTAAATATAGAATGTTGCAAGTGCCTCCTCTATAAATATTATCAAAAAAATTATGATAGTTCATAATATTTATCTAATTATAACAATGAATAACATAATTTTTTTCATAATATTTTTTAGCCTAAGATTAATAGAAATTAACGGGCCTACAATAGATATCCGGCTAAATTTAGAAATTTACCAATAAGATTATTAGAAAATAAACAGTTTTAGCGGTCCACATGCATATAAATTCTTTTTTTTTTTTTGAATGCTACACATGCATATAAATTCATAATTTAAATTTACCCTATCTGATTTCAACAAATCGACTGCCGAGCGTCTTTTTTTATTAAAAATTCATTTTAAATATATCAAATACCTATTTTATCCTTTATTGAGAAATTATACATATTTTTATATTCATGTTATTTGTAGTTACAATTCAAAGAAATATAATAGAGCCCACATACTAGATCAAATAAATCAGTGTTATGAGAAACAGTCGTTTAAGTTGATTAATCGACTGATTAGTCGTTAATAGCAATCAAATTACAGATTTTTCAACTAATTGACCAATTATTTCTAATTATATATTAATTATTCCCGATTAATTGTCCAATAAACACATACGTTATTTACAACACTGAAATAAATCACTGCACTTTAACGAAGAGGCGGGAGAATATAGATCAAATAAATAACTACATTTCAACAAATACAAATACCAGGTGGCTGAGATTAAATAAATGCACCACAGTCAAAGTGAAAGCTAAATATTATTGATGTTATTATAGTCTTCTGAGTATACAGTTTGGGTTATCTGTTAATGTTAATAGTCATCTCGTATAGCAAGTGAGTCATAGCTAGATTTATTATTGACTCGCTACACATATCCTACGTGGAAATGGCCGATTAAAAACCCTAATGACAATTTTCCCTTCTCTTATTTAAATGGTTCTCTTTTGACTACGACATCCACCTTTTTTTTTCAATTTTCTCTTTGACTACGATTAAATGTTTCTCTTTAGATGTTTCTATTTGACTAAACATCCACCTTACATGATGTGAATTTGTGTAATGTGATGTCGTCACAAATTCGCATTACATAATGAATATGTGCAATGTCACAATGTGGATGTTTAGTTTCGGATCATGTTGATAAGATCAAAGAGAAACATTTAAATGACCGTACAGATCCCAGCGTACACCTTAATATTTATGTTTAGTTTCGGATCGTCCGATCAGAATTCGCACGAATATTAAAGAGCTCCGTGCATACTACTTCGGACAAGATTTGTCCGGATTCTGATCAGGTGGTTCAGATCAAATCTGAGAGGATATGGACAATCGCGTAGCTCGTACCTCGTAGGCGATGTCTGTAAGTATCCCCCCATATCACAACGTGAGCAATCGCGAGTCGTTGGAGAGAGAGAGATCAACTTAGCAGGGCTTTCAAAAAGCAAGAGAGAGAAAGGAGTAGGAGGAGCACTTGACATCTTTCTATCAGGTTTTTCAAAACAAAAGAGAAGAGGAGATGGATGCACTCTACCACCTCGGCCTTTTCTTCATGCTTGTTGCCACCTCTTTCATCATTCGAGACTTCGGCCAATCCTCTGTCAGCACCGAAAATGCCTTTACAATCTTTTCTACATTCATCCTCGGCCTCTGGATGGTAATGCTTTCCTCGTACTTCACATGTTTCCATTAGCGCTGGAGGCGATACATTTCTTCATCTTTGATCTTCGCGTTGATCTTCTCTTCTAGTAGTATTTCTGCTTGTGATGTGTAATTTGCTCTCTTTTTCTTTCTTTTCCTTTTTCTTTTTTTCTTATTTTTCCTTTGTTATAATTTGAGATGCTCCTATATATAAGTAGAGCGCTTGATCTCAGTAGTTTAGCTCGGATGCTCTGTTTTTTTCCATTCTCTTATTGTGGTAGGATAATTAGCTCAGATGCTCATGGAAAAGCAGAAATAAAACCCTAACAATTGTGATCTCAATATGAAGAGAATGTGAACGCGCCTGGAGGCCCTCAATAGGATGCATGAGTCAGACGAAACACGGCCGGAAGCGAAGCAACAGGGAAAATTTACAGAAAATCATATATATTTGTGTTTTTTTCCTGGGTGGGTTTACGAAGGAAGAGAAAAGAAAACAGAGATTGCATCAGCGAATAAGTTTGTCTCTATTCGTCAGCTTGGTCTTTAGCAATTATTTTTTTAATAATTTTTTTGTAATTTATAAATTGTTGTCCGTGAAATAAAAATAAAAATTACATTATAGTTCCGTACGTATGACACCAACAACTAATTTTTGTATAAAATAAGTACTTTAAAAAAAAAAAAAAGAGGAACGTCTGGCACAAATTTTTGAATCGTTTCTTTTCAGTCCGGTTTTTCTGTGCTAATTGCGCATATAGCTGCATCATGTTGCTGGACACTGCGTCTAATACCAAAACGATAAGGCTGAAATTGTTTTATTAAATATGACCAATCGAATAGAGTACATATCAAGACAATAGTAAACACCTTCAAAATTTCAAAGATTGCAAAAATAGAAGAAAAAAACAACAACCATGGCACCATCAAACACAATTTGCTGATGTAGGATTGGATTTCTCTTCGAGTTAATTAATAGCTAAGATATAAATTAAATATTATTGGCAAAACAATTTGAAATAATTAAATAACTAAACATCATATGATATCCTCTCTTTTTTGTCATTAGACTTTTAATAAAGGGTAAAATGAATATTTTATAAATTTCAAATGAGTTCTAATATAACAAAATGAGTAAATTTGTGAGTTTTTGAAGTTTAAAAGAGCAAATATGATATTATGAAGTTTAGAAGGAAGATATGTAATTTCGAAGTTCTTGAGGGCTATACATGAAATTCCTCCTAAAATATTTGGGATGAATGCTGAAATAATAAATACATTTTGTATCCACATGGCCTATGTGTCCTTAAGGCCCCTTCCCTTAATACAATTAATTAAGAAGGGCCCACTTAAGGAATCAAAGAAATTATGAAAACATCTAGTTTAATGGGCCTAATTAAGAAATCAAAAGCCCTTGTGTCCTCATGACTTTGTTTTTACGGGCCGAGTGAATCAATTGTTGGGCAAACAGCAAGTTATCTGTAATTTGACGGCCCTTTAAAAATCTAGTTTGGTTCAGATTTTTTTTTTTGAAGGTCAGCATAGCTGACAATTGGATTGATTAAAAAGTTATTTACAAATTGGTTCAGATTTTTGAAAGAATTCTTTCAACACTTGATTAGAGTTTTAAGTCGGAAATCCTTTAGGTGACTAACATCTGCTCTCCTTTAATTAGATGACCATCCAGGAAACAATGAAGCAAGTTGCTCAAATCAGCCCTTTTGTTGACCTGTTATATATTAAAAGTTAAAGATTATGAACATAATTAGAGCGGGAAATATAAAGAACAATATATAGCCTCAAGAAATTTTCATATGTTTAGGTTCAATCTGGTGCCCAATTCATAAAATTCATTTTTCTTTTCATGTTTTAAATATCCCAGTTTATCACTTGAGTCGCTCTTACAACGGCATATTACAAAAGAGCTTAAAATTTACACAACAACAGCTCCTTAAATTAATATATTTATTCTTTGGTTAATTTCATCAAGAACCGTACCAGTAAACAAATCACGCAGGTACGGACTACTAGAAAATTTGTACCAATCCCCGATTCACATCACAGAGGGTTATCACATATATCATGTAAAAGTGCCGATTTCAACCAATTCAAGCACGTTTAGTATTACTCAAGAGTTCAAAAGCAAGACCGGTTAGAAACAAACCATACCTCTACACGTGGATGGTCAAGAGCTCAAATTGGGTATTAAATTTCTCAAGCAACAGACAACAAGGCTCATTTTGACAACTTCAAATTTTTACAAGTTCAAGAGCCACCAAGGGCTTAGACCGCATATACAAATGCGCAAATGAACACAATTATCGATCAATTGAACAAACACTGACCAAAGGGCTCAGCCCACATGGCCACATGCCATTACAAGGCATAAAGAAAGAAAGAAAATTAGACAATTAATTGGCACGCGCATTACCGAGAAATTGAACAAACACGTCTTTCCTTCTCCACTCTCTAGGAAGGAGAAGAAAGAAAAGAGGGGATTTATATTGGGGGTGGGGTCCGTTGGTAAGTGAGAGAGAAAATAAAGGAGAAGAAAGAAAGGAGGGGATTTATATTGGGGTCCGTTGGTAAGTGAGAGAGAAAATAAATGAGAGTTGATTACTTTGGGTAGGGTCACGTTTTATTTGTTTTTTTTATGTTTCCGAACCAAACTCCGAATGAAACGCAAAAAAACGTATAATACGTTTTATTCGCGAATAAAACGCTAAAAAAACGCGAACTTTTTTTTTAATTTTCTTTTTTGGGATTTCTTTTGGATTTTTTTTTTTTTTTGCTTCCTTGTTGTACCGAATTATACCCGAATTACGGACTTTTGACCTCACCGAATCGAACACGAACTATTTTTTTATCACTATGTAAGAAAGAGGAAAGAAACGACCTGGCTACATGAACGACCACATAGTCCCAACCGAACTTTATTATTTAAATCAAGCTAAACATTTCTTGCATGAGAGTTATTTTCCTTTTGTTTTTGTGATCATTCTACAAAAACATATTCTATTTGAACTAGGAGTTTTAAATCACCCTGAAATTATGTAGGAGTAATAATTAAAGTTTCTTTCCTCTTTCTATCCTGAAGAAGAATTAGGTTGTGTATGTACATGTAATAATTAAAGTTTTAAAATTTTATATGTTAAAAGTTATAACTTATTAAAGTTTTAAAATTTTCAACATCTCTTCCAATTAATCAGGGTATTTCAAAACCGATCATATATATATAGAGAGGAGGGATCAAGTTACAACAAATTTGAGTTACAACAAAGTTACAACAATCATTTTCTACATTTTGAAATTCCAAATCATCGATCCAAACCGTTCAACATGATCTCCACAATAAAATGTGCTTCCAGATCAAATTTTACATTTTTTTGAATTTTTTTACTATTTATTAAGATGGGTACAAAATTCAATGGTCTGAATTTGACTAGTTTTTGTAAAATACTTAATAAATAGTAAAAAAATTCAAAAAAATGTAAAATTTGATCTGGAAGCATATTTTATTGTGGAGATCATGTTGAACGGTTTGGATCGACGATTTGGAATTTCAAAATGTAAAAAATAATTGTTGTAACTTGATCCCTCCTCATATATATATATATATATATATATATATATATGTATATGTATATATATCCAATGAGATTGAAGGAGATTTAGACTGGTAATTATTTGTGCTTTTGAAGACCGCTTTTGGTCGTTTTGGTTAACTTTTTCTGTATGTGTTAATGAAATTCAACGACTTTATCTTCGTAGTATTATCAAGAACAGTATTATCAAGAAAAGAGACAAGTCCGGATGATACCTCCCCAATAAAACCGATCACCGAATAGTTACTGCGCATGCGCGCATCGATACATCATGCCTTACTCGATCCTTAGAACAAAACAAATCACATATCCACTTGCAGGGTTACATATACAAATATCGAAATTCAATCCTCATGGTTGACATTTTTCTTCAAGTCACTGTACCCGGCCGTTATCAGCAAGCTTCAAGCTTCTTGCATGTATAAATATATAGCGATACCTAATCACCAGAGAATTCTCATCAGCCCCCCTAGCTAGCTCGTACAGCTTGCACGTGCAGTTCTTATTATATAGAATGGGTGGCAAGATAGGGAAGCTACCTTTTCCGTATGAAAGATTGGTAGCAAGATCAGCTCGAAAAGGATATGTACCAGTACTGGTCGGAAAAGAGGCAGTCACTGAGAAATTTCTCGTGCATGTAAAACAGCTGAACAATCCTAGTATGAGGGTATTGCTAGAGTTGGCCGCCGACGAGCTCGGTTATCAGCATGAAGGGATTCTAAGAATCCTTTGTGATGCCGATTATTTTCGGGATACCATCAGCATCAAGAGATAACTAGCTCTTAAGTTTTCATTTTTATTGCTTTATATGGAAAGGCAAACTAGAAGGATGACGAAGAAGAAATAACTTAGATTGTAGTTCTACTTTTCATTGTTTTCTGTTTTCGTTCTTTGCTTTGTAAATAAGCATGTGTGTTTAGTAATGGAAGTTCTTGGCTACTTTTTTTGAAAAACAAAACAGAATATGACAGTGAAGAAGAAATTCTAAACTCGCAAGAGCAAATTGGCACTTATTTTGCAAATTCATAAATAGCCGTCGCCAAGTATCAAACTTTCATAGTTAATTAATGCATACAACAAGAAATTCGGGCATCCGCGAGGCTAGTGATATGCATCTGCCACGAAAGTTGAATTAACCTCGCGGATAAGTTATTACCGAGAGTAAGTTAATTGGGTCGGCAATAATGAAAAACACGCTCGGAGATAAAGAGGTATATGCGAGGCTAACAAATTAATTAGCCTGGCAGATAAGTTATGCAATAAATTTGAAGCTCCATTTTGTTAGACTTTAAACTGTTTAGGTCATGTTTGGTTGCTAGTTAAATCTAAAGATAATTAGGTTGTATACTATGTATGTCTTACTCTTCATATTTTATATATCATTTGATAGTTTAAGTTATGACTTAAATTAATCCAGAGTAATAATTAAAGTTTCTTTCCTCTTTCTATGTGGTCGTACATAATTAAAGTTTCTTTCCTCTTTCTATCCTCCTGAAGAATTAGATTGTGTACGTATATGTAATAATTAAAGTTTTAAAATTGTATATGTTAAAAGTTATAACTTCGTAATTCTAATTTGTATATTAGATATGAACAATACATATCATATGCTGCCTAGTACGTGTACGTGCCTACTAATTACTCCCACGAACTTTATTATTTAAATCAAGCTAAACATTTCTTGCATGAGAGTTCTTTTCCTTTTGTTTTTGTGATCATTTTACAAAAACATATTCTATTTGTACTAGGAGTTTTAAATCATCCTGAAATTATTATAACAATTCCAAAATGAATTTAATATAATAAATTACATTACTCCTGAATTTAAAACTTGTCAATTAATAATTAAGTCATATATCAAACCGATGTGACATTTAATGTTAATTTGTTCCCCAATCAAAATAGTAATTTTATTGTCTAAAACTTTATTAAATATCATAACTCGATCTATTAATTATTTTTTCTTGCTGAAATGAAATATTTAAGTATAATAAATTTTCTTATTTCTGCACTAATTAAGTTTCTAATAATTAATTTTGTATGTAAGAATGATAATGAATAGTATATACTAGATATAATATTAGATATTTGGTAACTTGAATAGTACCTGAATTTCATAATTCATGTGAATTTGAGTTACCACTATTCGTGATTTTTGTACTTTAATTTTTTTTATTTCGTATTCTACTACATTTTATTTTTAAAACCCCTATCAGGTAGCAGACGTATTCTACTACCTTTATATGCAGAAATTATCATTATCAAAAGGAAAAGAAACAACGCAAACTCACAATTTGTAATACAAAATGAATGTAAAAATGCAGTCACACAATTCATGCCAATAGCTAAAAATGAATAGTGCCCTTAGTATTCACAATCATTATATATTCTGTGTGAGAGTTAGTTGCATTCATTTAATTAGGTAGGGTAAAGATTAAAGACAGTTTTATATATATATATACATCTAAATATATATTTCGATACAAAATTCTGCCGGATAGTACAAGTTGCCAAAAAAAAAATTAATTAATTGAAAT